>JBBMOC010000004.1:5865693-6264775 GCA_037975185.1 Centropyge bicolor | reverse complement strand
GTGTAACATGCTGTCTTTCATTTCTCCCTGCCCCGTTCCTTCCCCCCCGCAACAAAGGTTGTCTGCTCGTAGCCACCCTGCGTTGCCAAGAGCACAGATAAAGTTTCCACCTTCAAACGTTTTGTAGGAACTAAAAATGTCCTCCTAGCTCAGTGTTATAGCAGGTGTTACAGAAACATGCTAGAAAAAGACTTTTACTAGACCATATTTGAAAGATAAAGAGTATCTTATGGAGAGATAAAAACGAAACCTGGGGGATATAAGGCGAGCTTCTCTAACTTTGTTATAATTAATTGTATACCTGTGTATGTAAATATAATGCATTCCTATTTTGCAGTCAAGAACAAAATACTATTTGTAATATAGAATAAACTTTATTATGAAACCAATTCATTTAATGATTGTGTCTGTTCTGTGTGTCTGTTTGCAGTCTTGTTGGAGGCTCATTTGCATCAGCTACATTTGAATTATAGTTTAAATTGGACTAAAAAACATCCAGAAATCTAAAACAACATAGTCTGAATGTTAAAGTACTGTGGGCCAGATGTAGACTTTGACGTGCCCTTTACTCCGCTGGGAGACACGTAGCCTCCTGCAAGATGCACACTTGATAAATATTTAAAGATGCAGTCAACCTCCAAGACCTCTTCACGGGCTAACTGTGGGTGGAGCTATGCCGAGTTTGATGCGGCCACCAAAATCTGATCCAAAAAAAAAAAATAAAAAATCATGAATGAATAAGTATTTCTGCCCTAACAGGTGCTACAAAACCAACACAGGAGACGAGAGAGTCAAGCAGGCTCTGACTATAGGTTCAGGTACAGTCTGTAAACACCAGCTTTCCAAGTCCAAGCTTCATGCCACCTACACATTTATGCACATTATATGAATCAACTAGTGACAAATAAGACAGCTCTGAATTCTTGCACGTGCCTACGTCAGCCACACTGGGTGTTCAGGGATTTTGAGGCCATCTCAGGTCTCCCACTGTCTGGAGCCAGACAGCAGAAAAAAAAAAGAGATGCATAACAAAGAGGCATTTCTATTGTGCTCTGAGATTTGTAATTATTCTTTGTGCTGTCGGCTGTATGCGTGCCAGGATGCACGACATATGAATACTGTATATATATAGAAGCAGGACGAGACCTCTTCCATTTAAAAGAAAACCCTCTGCTTTTAGATGCATAATGGCCGGAATTATTTTAGACTTTGTTAAGTAACCAAATTATTCAAATTATGCTTTCATCCAATTAATTCAAAGTCTATGGCCTGATTTTTCACAGTACCACAGGGGAAGATAGAGACACTGAGGTCTGGAATAAATCTTTGCACAGGGGGAGTCGTGATCCGAGTGCAGACACTGGAAGAGTCCAACTGTGAACAGGAGCAGCTCAAAGAGTAAACCTCTACATAATATTTAAATCACCATCCAGTGCTCGTACTTGTGCCTTTCTAAGAACGGGGACGGAAGCCTGGTGAGGCCAAAGCATTGTCGTCATAGTGGTTCATTTGGGCTGACAAAGAGAAACTGGGCAGGACAAAAAGCAACATCCTGGCAAGTTGGGAAGAGGCTGAACAAAACTGGGCCCACAAATAATCATGAAAGAAACATGAAAGTAGCAGAGGACTTTTCCAATGATAGATGCAACCTCCAAAGCAAACTGCAATCTGCCATAAAGGGGATTATTAACAAAACGTCCTACAATTTGCTGAATATGGATCCTATAAATATTAATCTGTTATGTTTTATTTCTTGTGGTTTTTCACTGTCTTGGCTTGTGTGTAAGATTCAACTTTGGAGCCGAGGTTTATGTTTTCCATATTATTATTATTATATTATTATTAACAGGGCTTTAACCAGGTCTCCTTTAGTTTTAATAAGTGATGACTTAAATGATTTCAGTCATCTTCAATAACACAGTTCACATGATTTCTAAAAAAAAATACTACAAAACACAGACATGGGAAATGTGTTTTGAATTCAAGTAATACGAGCAGAAATATGCTAAAAAGCATGTGAGCCATTAAAGTCCAGGGGCTTTTACAGTGATTAACATGAATTAATCGGTCATTTAAAAATGGCTACTTCCTCAAACATATGTCCTGTTTTTCCAGGATAAGCTGATTTAAAAGTTTCACTTCTTCAAAGAGGAAAGCATCTTTGCAACTTTGACAACTTTTCCATTCCACCTTCCAAGTTGGATCTGGTAGAAACTGGCTGATGGATTTTCTGATTAATGAGTAATACTGGCTCGATGAACCTGGACTTCTCATTGTGCTCAAGTATGTTGCCAGCAAACACATTTCACTCATCCACCTGCATGACTGTTTACATCAGCAGGTGTGTGTCTGCTCGGGATACTCGCTCCTCATTGGTCATCAGTTAGTGATAGTAGGTCTTGTTACAGACTCCACACACATCAGAGGCATTTTCTGGACTGTGTTTTTCCTCTTGGCTTAAAAATTGATTCTGTCTTTCTGCTTTATAGTTCAAGTCACGACTGTTTTATTTTGTCTTTTAATTTGTTTCGTGCTGCCTTTTCTAACAGTCCTGTTATTATGTCAAGTAGTGATGTTGATTCACAAGTAAATCTTTAAATGAGCTTCGCCTTTGAGTTTATAGTTCCTCCAGTTTAGATTGGCTTCTCTGATTAGTTCCTCCCCCTGGATGAACGACAGCCCTCACTCTTTCAAACACATCAGTCAAAAGTTGTTGTTTTTGTCTTATTTTATTTTGTCTTCGTTGATTTTAGCTTGTTTTCTGCATCTAATATCTGTTGCTCTCTTACTTGCTTTTTTTGTGAAGCACTTTGTGACATGTGCTCTTCAAAGTTGCAGTAATAATAATAACAATAATGATAAAAAATGTTTGGCTCTAACTCAGGCTGTTACTACTCCAAAATGATGAACTCCTTATCTGAGCTGCAGTAAAAATAAGCTTCAATGGGTAAATCCACAGATTTTATTTATACTGTCAAGAGGCAGGTTACTAAAGCTCCTCTGGTTTAATGAGAGGTGTTTCCTGGCGTGATGTAACCTCAGTCATTATAATGAAGGGAAAGCAAATATCCGCTGCCAAAATAATTAGGAAACAGCAGCACTGGTAAAGATTAGTTGAACCTATTTGCTTCTTCCTCTCGAAGCCAATCTAGCAGACCTGGAGCCATTCAGGAAATCAAAAAGGGAAATCCCTGCCTCTGAGCACTCATCAGTCTACAAAGCTTTAGCTGTAGTTCTGCAGTAAACACACGGGTTTATTTGACTCACTTTACAATCTGCATTATTCAATATCGCACATCAAAGACACACATACTAATTTTCTGATTTTTTTTTTCAAGCGGGCCATCAGCGTCGTTATCTCACCGAACACACAGCTTCCGCGTCTGACTTTCTGCAACATCAACTTTGTCAACACAATATGGCTACCGCAGCACAACAAGGCCATCTCCAGACTCGCAGGACTTTAAAAGTCAGAGGTAAGCTTAAAAAAAAAAAAAAGACGAGTAAATGGAAAACAGGAGTGACAGATGAGGAAATAGAAAGTTCTGTGTAGCAAAGGAGGCCGGGGGAGGTGTGAAGTGTAGAAAACAGAGTGACAACCCGCTGGAGGGGTATGACCACGGACGGGGGGGCTGCGGCACTCTGGAAGGCTGAGTGGCTGATGGGGACGAGAGATTGAATTGGCCCAGTGTCACCCTCCGTATACCAACCAGTGAACTGGGAGTAATGGGTGAGAAATAGAAAGAGGGAAGGTGGAAGGAGAGGGGGGAGAGAGAGGTAGGGAGAGGAGAGAGGGCCGCCGAGTGTCACCCTAATTTTCTGACCAGTGAGGTGGGGATAATGGAAGGGAGGAGAGAGGCAACTCTGAGGGGTGATGGGTTGGGAGAGGTTGGATGGAGGTAGCCAAGGGGGCATGATGATAGAGAGCCGGCTATGATTGCCTCGCACCGGGGGTGGTTTTCCACACTCTCATGATCACCGCAGCCCTTTCACCCCCAAAACCCCCCACCCTGCCATCACACGTCCACGCCACACTGATGTGATGTGATGTGGCCGTGGAGGATAAAAAAAAAAAAGGATCAGAAGGTCTGTCCACGTTGAGATGGAGCGATGCACAGACGAGGGAGAGAAAAGAGGAGTTTGGAGCTTTGCTGGCAATCAGTGTTAGAGGGCATGTGGGGTTACAGGATTGGATAATCGATAAGGCTGAACCTGCAGCTTTGGGGACTTGAACCCATATTCATCCGCCGGCCACCTCAGCTTAACAGACTTATCTTCAAGACAAGGGACTATTAGATTTACTGTCAACGGAGCCATTCCAAAGATTAATATCACTATCAGCTGCTGTGGCAAAGTTCTTTTACAAAAAAAAAAAAAAAGATGTGTTTGAGTAACAGGCCCAGAAAACAGGACTGCACAGCGAGCTCAGTACAAAAACACCACAGAGAAGCTTTTTTCTTTCTAAAGACTAACAGCATGACAGTCAGTTGTTCTTGTGCAATTACTGTTTCAGAGTTAAAATGTTTTGGTTTATGTGATAAAATACAGCCAAAAAAAATTGTTAAATAATCTCTGTCCTTTTCCAGAAACTGTTATTAAAACATCTGGTGACTTCCTGTGAGTTGAAGTTTTGGAGTGAGTTCTCGCCCCGTCATGCGGACGACTGGCTGCTGGCAGGACGGACGGACGGACGGATTGATGAGAGCGGTGCAGCTTGGACACCGGTGGACGGGTCTAATTTCAGCAGTGGACTCGGAGATATTGACAACTGCACGCAAGCAGATGGGAGCAATTACCGATATTCGTCCATTCTCCTCCGTCTGCTCCGTCTTAGCGAGCGTTTGTGCTGCGGGTGGCAGCAGGGACGGAGCGGGAAAGAATTCAGACAGACTCGACGTTGCGGCCAGAAACACCCAAAACACTACAGATGGAGAATGAAGATACAAGTCCTTCGAAAGGTTCCAGGACCGACAGCCTGATCAGAGAAGTAACCTTCAGATGAGACAAGGTGTCGAAGTCGACTGGAGTCAAATGAGTGTAAACAAGTGTGTGATCATACTTCAGGCTATCGGCTATTAAACTCTATGACAAGTAAATATCACTGCTTAAAATGATGAGTCATGTTTATGCTCAGATCATGATCTGTGATTGTTAGCACACATCTCTCCTGACCACTTGATAAATCAGCAGCATGGCACAGGGTCTAGACACGTCCTGTCATGCTAAACACTGCCATTGATCAGCCTCTCCTCAAACACACACACACACACACACACACAGAGAGAGAGAGTCTCCTTTATGGGCTCCACAAATCTTCGCCCCCATTTCAGCTCCTAATCAATAACAACCATGCAATTCCTTCTAAACTGCACATTCGCTCCCCGGACTACGGCGCCATATGCTCACGCCGAAACAGGAATTACCAGAGCTGCGTGAGCCTATGCAACACAGCAAAATTGATTATCTGGTTGAGAAGGACGTTGAATTTATGATTACTTTATTGTCCGCTGACGTGTCCAGCACGTTCTCTGCTGCTGATAATGGATTATAACTGTGCATCAGACAGGTACGAATCCAAAAAAAATCCCTCTGTTGCATAGACGTGGAAACGTGCATGAGCTACAGGAAATGGTTTTCAGACTGCGATTGATTTGGCTCAACACTGTGACAGATGTACACTTTACCGCTCTCTCTCAAGTTACAATGCTCTTTAGCAGCGAACTATACAGCTACAATCACAACAGGTCACAAAATCAAACCTTCTGTGTGTAAAAACAAATGTGCAGCAGCACAGTTCCACTTTTGTTGGTACCTGCAAAAACACCTGTTTGGATCATTCCACAGGTAAACAGGTTCATTGGTAACAGGTGAGAGGATCATGATCGGGTATGAAAGGTTCATCCTGGAAAGACTCAGTCGTTCACAAGCGAGGATGGAGAGAGGTTCACCACTTTGTGAACACATGATTGAATAAAGGAGATTAATACATGGGCTCATAAAACTTGTCTTTAAAAACAATTTCTTTTCAAATGATTGAATCCTGTGTTTAAGTAGGAGCTACAGACAGTTAATGCCAAAATTTGCTTTATGTCCATGCATTACAACGCGTCAAACTCCATCCAGGGTCACAGAGAAAAAAAAAATCACTCATCAATCATTGTCAAAGGAATCAGTGTGTCTGTGAGCGGCTCTGCTCGGGCAGCAGACAAAGGGCAGCCCTCTATCATAGTCAGCCACCTGTGGGCTCCTGTCCCTGGCTCTGTCACACTCCTCATTCTCACCATGTTAGCCTGTCTACAATGGACAGGAGCCCATCAGCTGGCCTCAGCGCCGGCCCGTCTCTGCGGGCCCACTGCTGCACGCCGCACAAAGAAGAATCCCGCCAGGCACCATAACACAGAGATTAAAACAAATACTCGCACCCCCTCCGAAAAAATCCCACACCATACGTGAACAAAGCCGTGCACATTTTTACAGCTTCTCCAGCACCAACACTATGAATATGAATTACCCTCTGGCCCAGACTTCACCAGGCTGTGCCATTCTGTTTTGCGTTCAAGCCCTCAAGATGTCAACACAGAGACAGAAGGGCAAACTGAGAAACAAATCTGGCAACGCAATGTGGAACCGGCTATAGGCATCAGCCAGCGATTGGGGGCTGACGAAAAAAAAGCTTGTCCTAGGATTGTCCCTGTGCACCAGTCGTATATGCAATGAACGTCCATGTGGCGAGAAAGTTTGCATTTCAAGGAGCCGACTTGTCGGGAGGCTCGTGACGACAGCTTGCTGAGAGCGTGCAGATTGTAGACGAGTAGAAACGATGGCAGGAAGATCGTCCTCTAATCCAATTCGGCGGCAGCCATTTGAATAATTGATGTGGGGACATAAATTGGTCCATTCCAGATGTCCCCTGCTCCCTTAATCAATACTGATTCCCTTAATCAATGGTTGGCTGGGCCAGCCCAAGGCTTTGGCTGTTCTCCCCCCGCGCAGCCGCGCCGCAGCCAAAGCTTCCCACAGTCCGAGTCACAGGTGGTTGGCTGCAAAGTGGCTGTTTGCGGTGATATGCTCTGGGTAATTGAGGCTCTTACCCGGCGGGGTTGGGGTGGCGAGAGCGGCAGTGGGGACTGCAAATTGGTCTGGTGTCTAGAGGAGGCACATGGCTTCCACTGGGAAATGGCTGCAGAGAGATTCCAAGAGTGGCTTGGAAAAGAAAACTTTCATGGCGGAGACTTGCTGAATTCAAAGACAGAGGAACATGGATGAGGATGTGATCAACTGTCTCTGAGATTAGGAGGGGGGGAGGGCATGGAGGGACTCTCATATTGGTTCAAGTTGCATAAATAACCTGAACCTGCTCATTTCCATGCTAATAATCTTCAACCGTACTGACAAATGTGGAGCGCGCACACACACACACACACACACACACGTTGATAATGGTGGGCAGAGAGAGAGAGTGTGCCAGGATGCCAGGACAGAGCGGAGCATAGCAGTGTGTGACAGCTGGGCGGCACAGCTGGAGGAGACAGATAACCCTCAGTCTGTAGGAGCTGACAAAACAGCCACATCCCTCCTCAGAAGACTGAACATAACTTCACCTGGCTCTGCTCTCGTCCTCTTCCTCCCTTTGTACCCGTCACTCTTGTTGTCCCTCTAAATGCCTCTCTCTTTCAAGCAGCCTCTTATTTTCTACCTTCACAACATCCCTCACCCTTTTCAACGTCCTCTTCATATCTGTCGCTTTTCCAAATGTGGCCCCGCGGCTGACAGGACGCCGTCAGAGTGCGCCTGGCCGGGGGTAGTCCTCAGGCTGTCAGCAGGACGTTGCACTGATCCATCAGCTTTTTTTTTTGCCCTAAAACACATCTCTTTCTGCCCCAAAACTGGCAACCATCAACAGGTGAGAAGAACAGGAAGTAAAAAGGAAAAATGTCACCAGGCTTTAGCCAACTGAGTGAACATGCCAGAAGATCACACAGCTGTATGAAATGGTTTTTGAGAACTATTAGGTGGAAACACAAAGGTTTGACATTAGAAATATGTAATAGGAAACAAATATGAAGAGCAGAGCAACATACGCTTGAATTTGAAACTATGTTTGTCTCTGTCTTCTTACGTCTCTGAATGAAATATCTGTCATTTGGTGTCGTATATGTAACATAAAGAGGGTTCATCAGAGCTTGTTTGCAGAAAATGGCTGCTTTAAGGGGCCGAGAAATGGGCTATAAGACAACACAAAGCTACACATCCAGTCAGTTTTATGTCAATTAATTCAGTACAAATATGAACAATTAAATAATTATTGCAAGTTTATATATATAATATCCCATCATGCCACCTGTTGAAGTCAGTCAGAAACAGCTTGCTGATGTTACAATAAGCTTGAGACCACATAGTGCAGCATCCCTCTCACCTAATGTAAACTGAAGTGGGCGAGCACACAACACATGTATGATAATGGCGTGTTTGTATGCCGGTCTGTGATGTATACAGCGCTCATGTAAAAAGCCCTGCTCGGAGCTGCCTGGCTCTCTGACAGCATCCTTGGAGGGAGGTGTTGCCATAATCGATTTACACAGCAATCACAGATCTGCGCACGGCGACCTTCAGCGAGTCCTTGAACACAATCGCTCTCTGCTGATCAAAAGCCATCAGCGGGAGAGTGATTAACGAATGGCTTGTTTACGTGCGCGTTTAAAGTCACAATAACAGGGATTTATCAATGGCGTCGCGGCGGCAGTCATTATTACACTTGTGTCTGGCGAGATGAAAAGAGGCTACATTACGTCTGGCTGTCTTTACCAGCAAATTTCCTCTTAATGGCAAGAGAATCACTCTGAGTTTTGTAAAGCAGAGCGGGAACAGATGAAGAGAGAGAGACGGTGAAGTGTTTGTTTCGAGGTTATTAAAGATTGAAACCAAGTCTTTTTTATGAAAGGCAGCTGCAGCCATAAAAACCTGAGCTGTCTGAAACACCAAGTGCAACAAACCTAGAGTTGAGCCCCATTATTTGTGACTGCAGTAGAAAAGCTTTCAACTTAATACTGGTGTTTCCTCCCAGTCCTGCGCTACATAAATCCCTATAATGTCTGGCGTTTATTTAACTGGCTACCTGCTGGGAAAAAAACGAGGTGAAGGCTTGCTGCACTGTGTCACGGAGGAGATATGTCAGAGCGAGACACTTGTTGTGAGACGCTCGCTCACTGTCGGCATCCATCTGTTTACCGCGCCGCCAAAATGGTGGCGGTGATGGAAAACAAGCGCCCTCTTCAAAGGGCCATTAAAAATGAATGAGGAGAGCGGACGGATCACAACGGGCTTTTCGTAAGCACTCGGGCCATTTTATGCCTCAGGTTGAGAGATCACCACTCCCACTGTAAAACATCACACCATAACAAGATAATATCAAATCCCCCGCTGCTCCCAGACAGAAACACACGCACACACGGCTAATGAGCCAAGCAATTAACTTCAGAACGTGAGACAAAACTTTGTCACCGGGGAGACAAACAGACCTGCTGTCTGAGCGTGAGGAAATATAAATGATTGCAACTCCGCTTTAATCAGTCGAAAGAGGTGAGAGAGCGAGCGGTAAGACGAGGTTTTGGGACTCAATCTGCTAATCGATCATCCTGACACAGGTGTTGACAAGCTGTCATTGATAGGTGACAGTGTTATGTCCAACAGCTCGTCACGGGGGTGTATGTGACAGGTCTGCTGTTGGCTTTGACTCTTAATGGGCCCCGGGGTCACACCGCAGCCAGCCGCAGGGTCGTTCAGGGGTCCGGGGGTCGCAGCCTGGTCCAGCAGACACACACAGCCCCGGTGGTAACCAGGGACATCAGTGTCAGTGGGCAGGGAGAAGGTGTGTGTGTGTGTGTGTGTGTGTGTGTGTGTGTGTGTGTGTGTGTGTGGAGTGGCAGCGTGCAGACGGAGCGGGCTGTCTGTGAGGAAAAAGAACAGATTGACGGAGCGGAGAGGGAAATGCACTTTTCAAATGTCACCTTGCTTTGCCACCCTTTACGCTGAAAGAAAGAACGGCGTGTGAAAATAGAGCATCCAGAGAAAATAGCTGGAGGGGAGAAGAAGGCACATGACTTCACGGCACATACTAAGTGGAAAAGAAAACTAATTTGCTGGTGTGCTGGTTTTAAAACATGGAAATCCAAAGTATTTAAAGACTCTCTCAAACATCCTGCTTTTTCCTGCGTTCGTACTTTTACTTCAAGTGCACCTCTAAAGTCTAGACTTGTAGGTTAAACCCGGGTTAAATCTGGTTTAAAGTCCAGATATTTTGGGACACCCAGGTGACAGATTACAGATGTTTGAACAACATCTTAACATGTCAACACGAGTCATTATAGTTACTACTGCTGAAACAATGGCTTCATTTCAAATCTGCAAATTGCCACATCAATGCGAGTGGGGAAACCATGCAAAAGTCACTATAGCTTAAATATGAATCAGTTCAAAAGCAGTAGGAAGCAGGAATGTCCTGCATGAGTCTGAAATAGCAACATGGTGACACGCCGTCGAAAACAATTGCACAAATGGCTGCTTTAATGAGCTTCATCGGGTTTGTTGGTAGGAAAATAGCCTCATCCGCGCTTACACATTCCCCTGTCATCTGAAAGCCCTCAGCAAAGCATGACTAACATATCTGTAATGAGACAAGTTTTGGCTGCAGTTGAAATGCTGATTTTAGTCACCGCTTTCCCACAGAAACAATTAATTCCTCTGTAAACTCCCTTGAGAAATAAATGGTGTAATTCTTGAGTGTGTCTGACTGAATTCCAGTCGCGTCTCCCTCCGTCCTCGCTTGTTTAAAGATACAGATTTTAAAGATGATTCTGTTGCATAATAACAGCAAGTGATTCATGCTTTATGTATCTTAATGTTTCATCCTATAAATAAAATCAAAGTGTCGGCCATTTTCCATCTTTTCTCCCAGGCTTCTTTGCTTCGTGTCAGACTGTCCTATTATATTTCAGCCCTAGTTTCAGGAACAAACTCTTCCACCTTTCTTCACATCCCGACCATTTTCTTTTTCTATGTATGTCTCTCACATACACACTTAAGCTCACACACAAACAAAGAAAATAAAGCCCCAATGCTTTTTCCCCTCTAAGGCTCCGAGGACAAAAATGATTCACAGAGTGTGAAGTTTACAACTGATCTTCAAGGTACAGCTGAATAGCTTTCAAACTCAAGACGAAGTCGTGTACATACTAATGGTGCAGAGCAGCTGTGAGGATCCGAGCGTCACATTCGTGGCACAATAGAGTCTCTGAGCTACAGTAGAGAGCAACACGGTGCTGAGAGAAAACCTGACATTATGGATCGACTGGGAAACCTCACACTACACACAACAACAACAACAGGTTGCTTCTCACTTTCTGCCGCCTTGAAAACAGGAGCTGAGCGACGATTACATTAACATAACTTGAAAAAATGACACATTCAGAGTCAGCTCCACAATTTAGTTGTCAAATCAGGCACCAAATTACTGGAATGTAATGAACTCAATTTAACCCATAAGAACCAAGACACGGCATAACTTTCTGGAAAATTATGGGGGATATATCACAGAGCAAATGGAGCACAAAGAGAACATTTCTGATGTGTTTTTTAAATATTTAATTATTTTAGAATTTATAATATTTCATATATTTTACATGTATAATTTATATGTTTTGTTAATTATATTCATATGGCCATATCCCTCTACCTCTTGTCTTTACTGCCACAGAGTCTAACCATATTTATTTCTGCATATTTTTGCACTCTGCCACATATATTTCTTCTTTTTTTTGCACTATTGACTGAAAAATGCCTATGTTCACCCCATCTGTTAGTCTACTATGTGTTAAGTACAAAGAGCAAAGAGAAACCAGAGTCAAATCCCTTGTATGTGTGCACATGCCTGGACAAATGAATTCTGATTCTGATTCATTGTTTTAGATTATTTGCTCAAGAAATATGGTTAAATGTAATACAGTACAGTTCTTAAAGCATTGAAACTGTTAAATGGGTTTAAAATTACTGTTAGTGTCAAAAAACAAACTTTCTGAAATTACTTAATTACTTCACTTTTGCTACAGATCGCACTACTTCCACACCAGGATGTTTAGTATATGTCTGGAATGTAAAGACTTAAGGCCAAGCTTAAAATATAAGGAAGAGTCTGGGGCTTTTCAAGGTATCACCACGGGTTCTTATAAGTTTAAAGCACAAAATTCAAAACACTGCAACAACACAGCAGCTGCCACAAGCGTAACCAATGACGACCAAAATGGGAATTTGCCCTTACAAAGCTAGATCGCCCTCAACCCAAATCCACGCTCACTGACTTGAATGACACTTTTATGGCTCCCGTGCTGTACCCACTGTTTCATTAGCAACCACCTGGCCTGGTGAAGCCGATCCCCGCACATTTGTTTAAGTGTATATCAGCGATCCCAGCCGAGCGCTCCGTCGTGACGTGTGATCTATCTGCTCGACGCCAGGAAGAAAGTTTGACACCGGCTCCCCCCGCACTTCAAAAACACATCAATCAAGTCAGTCAAAAATGTCAGAGACCTTCTACTTGTCACTGTGGGCTACTTTGCGGTGATTGATGGTCTGATGGTTGTCCCCCGTCGGTCCCTCCCGCCCCCGGCCCCCCCTCTCTTGCCCGTGCATCAATTTGCACACCATGTGAAAAATAACAAATGATAACGTTTTGAAAAATGATTCACAATATCCTCTAGCAATTCAGATAAACAATTCCCTTTTACTAAAAGGAGGGAGCAAAACAGAGACAGACGGCGAGAGGGGGGGGGGAGATGTGCCAGCGCTGCTTTCGATATTGACATTTATGGCTTAGAGGCTGTGAGGAAATGTGCGCGTACGTGTGTGCGTCTTGAGAACAGAAGACGCTTTGAATATTTGATGCATGTTGAAGGCTGCAGTGGCCTCTATAGGCAGTGTGTGTATACAAAGAGCCATTAAGCTGCGTTCTCGTGGGGAAGGTGTGATATGGAGAGATCCAGGCTGCCAGTGCTGTCTATACACATATCTGTCCACGCTGACACAAACTGGCCTCAATATGAAAACCCTGGAGGGTTTTTTTTTCTCTTTTCTCTTCCTTTCTTGATCATTTATTTGTCTTTCGCGAAATCTATTCAACTCTCTTCTTCCATCTGCCACTTTCTAAAAACGTTGTCACTCATTTCTCTCTCGCCTCTTTGCTCTCTTCCTCGCCGTCTCCCGCTAACACGATTTGTCCGTTTCGCTCAGTATCCACACGCGTTCTCTCTCTAGCATTCTGTTTTACATGCTGTTACCTTCCGTCCATCTCTCCAGAATGCTGCTCTCCCACCTCCCCCAACCTCCCCTTTCCTCCCCCCCACCGCCTCATTCCCTCGCTCAGAACTGTCAAATGGCTTCATGAAATGAGCTGGAGAGATGATGAGAGAGATTGCAATCCTAATGGTGTGACATGAAGCATTGTCCCGGGCCCCTTTGATAAATGAATTTCGCGCAGCGCTCGCTCTGCGGTGAGCCATGCTAATTAAGCACAGCAACCCAAACAAAGATGTCTCCCGCTAATTGAGGTGAGGTCAGAGGGATTGAGGGGAGTGTGGACATGCCTGTGACTGTGTGTGTCAGAGAGAGAGAGAGAGAGCGCTCTAACTCGTCCGTCTGTGGGCTGCTTGTATGTGTGTGTGTTTGCGTGTGTGCCCGCTGGGAATCGACTTGATACCCCCTTTGGGAAGCTGGTAATGGTGGCGTCTCCCTTCGAGTATTTGCTTTGCAGCTGGAGACAGAGGGTTAGTGGATGACCTTGTTTCCCCAGTGCAATGAGACCTGTCCCCTCCACTGCCGCGTGGTTACCATCCCACTTTCGCCATTATAATTCTAGTGGGGATCTGTGTGAGGTCAGGGCGAAAATTGAAAAAGCAAGGGCAAACCGCTCACTTCATACTCAAATTACATAAGCTCACTCGCACATTGATTCCATCTATTCATTGAAATGGATCTGTGCTGGAACAGTGGGCCGCGTACTGCCCAGTTCAGTCTCTTAAATAAACATTATTGACATGTTTAGAGCCAATCCAAATGACCTCTGCTGTTTAGCCTACCATCATTGATATTATTGGCGTGTTTACAATAACTGTGGCCGTGCATCTGTCATTCCCAGGATATCCATATGTTCACGATTGATCCGGAGACAATCAGAGAAATGCCTTTAGACAACAATATGCTCTGGGGTCATGAGGGACACGAGAGAGAAGGAAGGTTGAAGGAGTATAGAAAGGCGGGTGGAGGGATTCGACAAACAGGCTTTTAAATGCATGTCATTATAGACCATAGGCTTCGAAAACGTGTCCACACACTTAAAATAATAACTTCCTACTTTCCGTCAGATAAAAGGCTGCGATTTCACTTTGAAAGCATTTCATGTCTAGACAAACGTCTGCCAATCAAGGCGAGGCTACACACTCGACGCAGTGCCAACAACAGATGTGACAATCTTTACTTTGAAAACATGAATCACTGATGAGGACCAGTATATCGACAGGTGCTATATTATCGCCTGATATTGGCATCTGACAGACAGAGTGTGTGTGTGTGTGTGTGTGTGTGTGTGTGTGTGTGTGTGTGTGTGTGTGTGCGCGCGTGTGTGTGTTGGCAGCTATGCAAAAAGAATTTAAAGTACATTTTTTGTGTATTTTTAATGCAGACTTCTTAACCCTCGAGTCTGCTGTCATTATGGTGCGCAGCTATGAAATGAGCTCAACACACTGAATATGTAAAGGTTGAAGAATTAGGAAAAACATTCACTATCAATATCAATTTTAGCATCCAAGATCAGTCCACATCAGTTTGCATGTTGACCAGTAATACATACATTGGCTGAAAAATAAGAGGCAGGAATCCAAATTGCACCCATCAGGTAATATGAGGTAAGACAAAGTTTCTCATTATTGTGGGAATCAATTTCTAAAGCAGAGAGTGTGTGTGATATTTATATACTGGCATCACAGCGCCGACACTCCATTATTATGAATATGAGGTCAGAGGAGGCTTGCTATCAGCAGCCCAGACACATTTTTGACATGTACCTCCCGCAATGGTCTATTTCACCGAACCTTGAACAAAATGTTGTCTTGGTAACTCAAGGTGCACGATCTCATTTGTCAAAGGGGGGTCGGGGGGGGTGTGGGTTTAGATGGAGGGGAGGAACTAAGGTCCATTAAAACCCCACTGGGAGGGCTCATGCATATTTAAGTGGGTTAGATTAAAGGTTGGTCGTCTGGAAATCGTGCATGCAAACCAAGACTGAACCTTCTTCCGTGACATGTCATTAACCCTTTAATTGACTAATGGGTGGTGAGGTTGCAGATATGAGCTAATGTAGCCATCTCTTAATGCAAATGTTGGTGTGTGTATGCACACTACGGTGAGATGAGTGGAAGGTGAAAAGGTCAAACTGACACTTGGATCTCTGAGCATTTTCATTGTATCTACTATTACAGGTCATCCAGACACTTTCAGAGCACAACTATTAATGCTGTTTCTTTCATCTTCTCTTCTCTCTTAAATTTTTTATCAGCTATTCTTTGTATTTCACAGTCAATTACTGACATTATTAATGACGCTGGCCTCACCTCCAGAAAATATAGTTGCCATAATTTGATGTATCAGTGGATTATTAATCTAGTGATGCACCCACCTGATCTGCCAAATTGAATTCAGACCTTTGATATTAACCAGATTGGTATTAGTCACACGTGAACTCATTAAAAAAAAAAAGTAGATTCCTCATTAGTGTCATGATGAAACTCAGTTTCTGATTCAAACCCTCAGGGCAGCAATCACTATACTTATATTACTTTACATAAAACATCCTAATAAATAAATAAATATAAAGATCTTTACAAAAGCACTGGTGTCCGATCTGGGTTTCGCTTTAAAACCTGACTTAAAAATATTAAAAGAAAAAACATTTAAGTCAAGTTCGGACCCTAAAAATGTGACAGGCAGACTTTGAATTAAGCCTCTGCACTGACTTACAGCTAAAATACAACGTTCCTATAAAGACTCTTGGCTTGACTTAGACTCAAGTGCTGGAAGTTTGAGTCTTGCTTTGACAAGACTTCAGCCTGGTTCTGATGGACTTGGACTCACGCAGGCGGTGCTCCTCGTCTCCCTCCATCTGCTTGCTCTCACCTCTCTGTGCACTCCCATTGCTGAGATGATTTTTTTTCAGCATTTGCCATAAAAATATTCTGATTCAGCAAATTTCCTCCCAAACTTTTCCCAAGGCAGTGATTCTCAGAACAGCCCCAGCGTGAGCCCAGAGGGGGGGCAGAGGGAAACCATCAAACACACAGCCTGAGCAGGACACAGAGTGGGAGTGGAGGCATTTCTTCACCTGTCACAACTGTCACAACGTGGGTATTTGTGACTGTCTGGCTGGCTTCTGTAAAGACAACCAGCGAGCTCTGTCTTTCTGTATGCCAAAGTAAATTATAGGGCTTTGTGTTTGCGTGTGGGAAGAGCGAGTGGGAGAGATTGGTCTGCCTATGTGCATAAGCGTGCGAGTACAATATCTCTCACATCTCAAATCTCCTGGTAATCTTGTTATAATTGCCTGGTGAGCCTCTCCACTATCCTCCACCTTAATGCCTCCTTGCCCGTCTGACCTTGCTACTTCACATTCACCTCCACAACAATAGCGAATTTCACAGTTCATAAAGTCGACACAAAACTTCTGAGTTAAACACCAGATAAAACCTCATACTTTGTCCCGTCGGAGGAAACAAATTTGTGTAAGGCTGAGTAAGACAAAAGGACAAACACTGCTTTTTTGGGGGGGAAATACATTGAACAATTAAGCAAAAACAAAGATACTGAGACTATAAACTTTGAACAAATTAGCCTAGAATCTAAACTTATTGATAAATGGGTTATGAAGTCGACATAACTTGGAAAGAAAATCCACTGAGAACCACATCTGCTCAGGCTCCAGGATTCAAACATAAGGTGAAGACTTTGGCCAGGCAAACTGCCCGTGGTAGGTCAAAAGGAAAACTGCAGCCTCTCTCTAAACCATGACAAAAGTCTGTTTAATCAGCATGACTGCAGTCGGAAAGACCAGCCAAGTTTGGGGAAAAGGCCTAACATCGATGACCCGCGGGGACCGACCTCAGAGCCCAGAGACAACAGCTCCAGCTCAGCCAGAAGCCGCCGACCTGGCTCGTCCCGCTTCAAAGCCGTGACCTCAGCCGCCACCTGTGTCGTCCAACGGCGAAATGTCAGCCTCACACAACATGGAGAGAAAAACGTTCCCCTTGATTTGAAGAGTTTGATGCCAGAGTTGCAAAAAATGCTGTTTTCAGTTAGAAAAGTTTTTTCTTTTTTTTCCCCATCTTTTCAATATTTCTCATCATAAACAACTGATTAAATTTCCATAACCTGCCACAGCTGGTGTCTAAATTTATCATTTATACGTAATTTGGTAATCTACTGCTGACAATTTCATTCAATTTAAATCATCTGACTCACTGTATTATACTCATAACTATTGTTTTTGGCACATTACACTGTCATTCTTGTGTGCATATACATTCACACTGCTGTTTTTGTGTAAGAAATCAGGGTAATGAACTTTCTAACTTCAGACTGATTCCTGTAATTTATCCTGCTACTAACACATGCTTTCACACAAATTAATAGAAAACAATATATGAGCACATTTTCTAAAAAAAAAAAAAAAATAGAAAGAAGAAGTAAAAACTAGAGAAACAGTGTGAATTCTTTCTATCACAGTTCCTACAACATTCCCACCATGTGTGAATGTGTGCAAGTGTTTGTAAGTATTGAATAAGAGCGTTCGGGGACGGGAAGAAGTGCACACAGTCCGAGATGCCTGAGGAAGGGAGATAATTGGGTGTGGAGATGCTCAGAAGCTGCTTTTTTTTTTGCAATGGTGATAGACTTGTAAACACTGACCGATCCAATCTTCTTATAGACGAGGGAGCGAGTAGGCGGAGGGAGAGATAGACAGAAGTCAATCATACAAGCAGGCAGAGAGAATTAGACATAAACTCGGGCAGACAGCCAGACGAATACATGCAAAAACATAAACAGATGCACGCAACCTTTCCTGTGGCCAGGTAGAGACTCTGCGCTGGGGGACAGTGTTGTTCCGGAGAGATTATGAGGTACATGGGTGGCACAGATCCCATCAGGGCCTGAGGCGTGCGGGCTGGAGTCAGTCAAGTCACTAACACCTATGCGACGCCCAAGGTAGCACAGACAGAATAACATTCACCGCATTCAATCTCTGAGCAGGGCCTCGAGATGCACGCCTTTTCACGGAAATAATGTAGAAATGGGAAAACAATGAAATTGAGCAGATTATGCTCTTTCTCCAGCCTCATCAAAATTCTGCTCCCACTGGACCTATGCAGGCGTTTTCACAGATACCACCTTTAAGTGCTAACCTTGTTTCTGGGTAGCAAAGAACATTCCTGCTTCAAACCCTTCGGGGACGGCGGCCACTCAATTCAGTCAAATGGAATATACAGAAATAGTGTGGCATTTTATATTCATAATGCTGCACACGCTTCCAAACACTGCGGCTCCAGAAAAGCTGAAAAACAAACATTCCTACTACAAGCTGTTGGGGCACTGATATGTCAAGCCCCTCTAAAACCAAAGGAAGAATCAGCGAATTTTAAAAAGGGTCAGTTCACTCATAATGCCCCCAAAAGTTTCCCCCGCTAAGTTGTATGCATCCATCAAGACTTTTTCCTTGAGGTGTTTGCTAAAGTTCTGAGACATCTGTCTAAGAAATTTCCATGTTGTGGAATATGTATACAGCTGACTGATACAGACACCACAAGGACAACTGAGCTATAGCTGAGAAAAATGTGTTGACGCTCATTTCCTTTTATTAATGAGCGTGCACGTTTTGTTTAGTGAGAGTGTCGTGCTTCGGTTTGTCTGAAGGTGAACAGCTTTTATCTACAAAAAAAATTATTAAAACAAATGTTGATTTTGGATGAGAAAAATAAAGCTTTTGTAAATGACACAGATGGACAAGCCACACTCACAGGACGAGGAGACATAATCTATATCTATGCATTTGCAGTTATCTAACATTTAATAAAGCCAAAGGTAACTTGGCTGGGTTGTGTGTCACTGCCCATAATCCTGTCCAGCCAGTCTACACAATCGCTGCTTTATTGAATCTATAAGCACTCTGCCTTTGGCACTATTTAGAGAACAAGCAGATGGCAGGGCAGCAATGAGTTTGTTTGTGGTGTCACTGCTTATATCAAGAAAATTACACTTTTACAAAATGACTGCACAGCTGTTTTAAACATGCTGTAAAGCAATTATTTAACCATCCTCAGTAATATTATATTGTCATGAATTTAGAGTATTTTGCTTGCATCAAATTTATAAATGGTTCTTTGAGGCCCTAAAACGAGAACACATCCATACATTAAACATACATCTCTTTTCTGAGTCTGTGTGTGTGTGTGTGTGGTAATGGAGGGCGGACAACCATCTCCATGTGTCCCCTCCATCTGTCGCATGGCAAATCGAGTCCAGAGGCCGTGATCCAGCACCCCCAATATGCGGGATTGCTGGAGGGGAGTGAGGAGGGGTGGGTCAACATCCATGTCACTCTAATGGTCACGGGGGCCCACGACCGGGGCGGTGTGTGTCTGATTTTCTTCATGTATGGATGAATGAATGAATGAAAGCATTCATAACTGCAGGCACTGTTATTGTCAGCGGGTCTCCCAGAATAGGCCGTGACCTCCTGAGTTTTGCTGACAGACAGATGGACAGAGCAACACCGGCAGGAAGACCGCCGCTTTCTTCAACCCGTAGCAGAGGTCATTAACTGGGACAGTGATCCACAACAGCAGTCATTACTGTTGGAACTGTGATCCCCGGTACTGACATGCCATAATGTCCAGGCTCTGTATGGCTGTGTCAATAAGACAGAATGGCCCGTTTCAGCGGTCATTACATAGAAGCCAACGGGTCAGTGGCTTTGGGGACGGATGGAGGGAGGCTGAGGGATTCTGAGGAACAGAGGGCAGCAGACATATTGTCATAGTCTGTAATTACAGGGCGCTGTTCATTCAATCACGCAATTGGTCGCAAATGTGTGTGACTGCACATGTAGCTGCGTTTGTATGTTGCCATGTGTGATTGTTCGTGGCTTTCTGCCCAGATTACTGTGTGTCGTAATGCAGCTCGCCACATACTGCTGGCCAGCAGCAGTGGAAAATAACCGAGGTATTTCTATGTTAAAGATTTTATGCTACTTTCTACATTTCAGTGGAAAATATTGTACTTTTAGTTATTTTGCAAATCAAGGTTTTATATACCTATAGATTATACACTTGAGATTTTATAAGCCTATAATGAGCTCTGAAATACTGTAGGTTGTGTTATACAATAGATTAAACTACCCATCAGTATATAAAGTAATTTAAATGAGCTCATTCTCTTCCAGCTGCACCTTTAAAAAACTGCTTATATATTAGTAATAGTACACATAATATGCTAGGGGTGCATGCATGATAGTTACTTATGGGTACTGGCCTGAATATACTTACATAGTTTTGCTGAAGTAAAGCTTAAAATAATACAGTATTTGCTACTTTTACTTCCACCACGGCCGCCTGCTTAACATTCATGGCAATTTCCATTGTGACTAATCCTATATTATAAAACTGGGGAGCCCGAAGTCTGTCTCATACCAAGCAGCATGCAGCACGTCAGCTGCCTGACTTTCCATCTGTTCATCAGATCCTTTCCTCAATTGTGTTGGTGGTGCTCAGAATTTGATTGCAACCTCTTAGCGCGCCGGTTTTTACGTGTTTATTCCAGCTGTTCCAATCTGATAGGCAGCTGGTCTTTGTGTGTTTATGCAAGGTGTGTCTGCGCGTGTGTTCATGACAATGTGTGCGCCGGGTGTTTGTGTCTGTCTGGATGTGTAGATGACAGGGCAGTGAAAAGACAGAAACAGACACAGTGTGAGTGAGCGTTTGTTGTTAGTGACAGAACCAGGAACAACAAGCCCAACAGCGGAACACATGGCTGATTGGGCTGAAGATGGCAATTAGGAAAGAGGCTGTGAAACAGCTCCACAATGCCATCACTCCTCACATACTTTCCTCAAATTCTTTAAAAAAATAACGTATTTGGGACGGCGCAGTGTATCGGTTAACAACACGAAGGGGCCGTGGCTCTGCTGATAGTGAAAATTAAGCTGCTGCCAGAGCCTTGAAGACGAGCTCAGGGAGAAAGAAAAACATCATGAGAAGAATTCTGAGGCGCTCTCGCAGTGTTAAAATGCAAAAGCTGACTAATAGCATTACATGGTTTCAGTGCAAAAGGCAAAGAAGGGGAACTTTGACAGCCAATGAAAAACGAACTCGCCTCATGAGATGCAGGCTTGTAAACAGGCTTTGTGTGACTGAGGATGTGCCACTTAACTCTCAGAGCAGGTGTGGACTGGAGTTTACATGCACGGTGCAAAAAAAGGACATAAACTAAATCAGTTATTTTTTTATTTATTTCTATTTATTACTAATATATTGTTGTTGACCCTGCTGTTGCTGAGGAACTGATTTTTTCCTTGTGCACTCTCTTTGTCTGTATAATGGTGAAGGCGGCTTACTCAGCACTGCTAATGCTAATTTCCATTCGTGCCAGGTTTGGGTTGTAATCATTTATCTTGTAATGTGTATTAAGATTTGGGACAACTTTCAGTGCTTCTGTAATTTCTTTAAAATATGAGTCCCCATTTTATTAACATGTAGATTTCTTTGAGTTAATAGTTGCTGATCACTGCAATAGGCAAATCATTTTAATTGAAGCTTCACACTGGGTGCTTCACATTGTTAAATGAAGTGGATCCTCACAATGTCAGTGACGTCCTTGATGCAGAACATACACAGTGCAGAGAATATTACAGCTAAAATGCCCCAACTCGTCTGTTCATATGTCAAGCATGTTTTATCAAATCCTGAAACCCAATTAAAAAAAACTGTGGAAGTTCAAATCAGCACGCGTGACCAGAGGAAAACCACTTTTTCATCACGATCAAAAGATTTCATCCAACAAAAGCATTCCACCGAATTTCAGCAGCATGTTCTCTGAATAGTTATAATTTCCCTCCCTTGCTATTTCATGAAAATATATCGTGGTTTTATGGCAGCTCCTAATGTTGAATTTAATTTCTCACTTATGATAGTTGGCCATATCTTCAGTCTCCAGAGAAATTTACCACATTTCGTTACTTTCCAAGATCTTAAACATATAATTAATTCAATTTTCTTGTCAGAGTCTTTTACTTCTCTTTAATTAATGACTTATCTCGAGCTCCGTAAGAAGGGCAGCTTCGTCTTGTGACAAGTCATCGTCAGACTGATGACAGGCACTGGCGACACACCAACAGAGAAACACAATGAGAATGAATCCGAACCTTATTGGATGAAATGACAAGATAACATAATTGACAAACGATTTCACTTTGCATGCATGTAATTTAATTGTTTCTGGACGGTGGTTTGCTTTAGTTCCATCTGCTCTAATGAGATATACACAAAAGGCGATTAGCATCACTTGCTGTACAACACCACTGAGCTTTGTATGAATTTTACACAACAGCTCTTCTAATTGAACAGATCTGGTTGAAGTGAAACTGTCGATGTCAATCATTAATGCAACACAGAAGTCCAAAATGTTCCCTTGACCTTGATTCCTGTCTAAAATCATTCAGTCTCTCCTGCTCCGTCTCCAATGCAAATGCCTCTGTGCCCACAACTTAATATTCTCACTCTCTCATAAACACAATCTCAAAAACATTCGGTCTGAAATAACTCTCCCCTAAAGTCAATCATGGCAATTAGGCGCCAGCAGCCCACTATATGAATTTATCCACACATTGATGTATTCATTGACTCAGGCCTTCTCCTGGTAAGGACGGTAATTAAAGGTTCTTAGTGGAGTGGTCCAGGGTAATCTGGGGCCAGTTAAAAGCCTTAACGCCCTGCACTGTGGGGCTTAATTGGTACTGTGCCATTTATATGATTAATAACCAAGCAAGGTCTGCCACCTAAAAAGCACTCTTTACTCTTGGCAATTCATTAGAATAGAGGGTACTCTGGACTCTAATGAAAAGAAAATGTGTTGATACAATAGCCTTGTTAATTTCCAGAGATCATATTTGCTGTGATCCTATTCGCTGATTATCAATCAATTTCATTGCTCTCTGGCCTTGGGGCCATGGAGGCAATGCACTGTTTTATGGTGATATTTGCTTATTTGTAATTCTGCTGATGGACAAAAGGAATCATTCGGGACGACCATTAGGCACACAAAGCCATGTGGAATAGCATTTCGGGGGNATGTGCTGCCCTTATCACTTCTCGCGAGGAACGGCGGCAAATTGGATTTTTTTTTCATCATAAATGAGACGATTTTTAGGGCTGTTGCACATATGCACATAACCTATAATTTCCTCAAGCTCGATTGATATTTGTGAGCGTGTATTTACAGTAGGTGTGTGTGTGAAGCTGCATTTGCATGTGTGTCCGCTGTAGATAATTTTATATCCCATTTCCTCCAACTATAGGTGAAGCCTTGGTGTCTAAAGAACTCCAATTACCAAAGACCTTTCCTTATCTCGGTCTATTCTCAACCCACACGTGCCATCAACAATCACCAGACCTTAATGAATTCACCCACATTATTTGCCGGGTTTAATGACCTGAGACCAAGGCGCTCTCTGTATGAACGAGCCAGACCTAGGACAGTCCCACTTAAAAAAGCAATTACAAAGAGTGTACAAATCCTCATTTCACGAATTACATCCTACTCTGTTTCTCTAGCTGAGAAAATGGCTTCAATGAAACTAAACATCTACAATGGATGAGCTGTGGATGCACAGCAGTGACAGGCTGCACAGGAAATAACTAATCGCACAGAGCAAGGCTGTGCCACCACATGAGGAAAAGCAGACAATGAAGGAAAGACTGGTTTATTGTTTGCAGTGCTGCTGTCACCCTTTACATGGTAAATAAAGTTCTGTGAATGATTTTTTACATTTTTCATAATTTCTTGTACTACAAAACAAATTTGTCGTCAATTTTTAATTTAACTAATTTATCAATTAGTCGATGGAAAGAAAATGATCACCAACTAGTTTGATAATCAATTAACTGTTTCAGTCATTCTTCAACTCAAAATTGTTAACATTTATAGACACTCATAGATCACTGTCTTATTTAATTTAAAATATAATTCAGGTAAATCTATTGCCTGTCAAATAAAAGGTTCAATAGTCTCTTCGGGTGGATTAAGGGCTGATGAAAGAAGCCAGAGGAGGCATTACACTAATAATACTGACAGAAGGAAAAACTGTCTTAATGAGACCAAAGGAAGTAATGATGGTGGCCAAGGATGTAGAGAACACAGCCAGGGCAATGAGGAAGGATAGTGATGGAAAGAGGAGGAGAAAGATATAAATTAGACGACGACTAGGGAAGAAAAAGAGCAGCGAGGCGGTGAGGAATAACAGCAGAGACAGAAGGAGAGAATTAGAAGAAGAAGAAGAAGAAGAAGAAGAAGAAGAAGAGATGGAAGGAAGATTAGCCACAGAGCTGAGAGGGAGAAAGAGAGAGACGGGGAGAGGAGGAGAGCTGCTCATAATGGATTGATTCTCACATTTCTTTGAGGGCCTGTTCTTCCTGTCTCCTTCTAGATGAATGGTAATTGCCCCGCCGGCTTTAATCATGTGTTGAATTGGCAAAAAAACAGGAGGAAAGCGCTTCTACAGCAATTGAGAATCGATCGCTCTGGAAGTCAACCTATTGCTACTCCGCTTTATCCCCCCCATCACACGAGCACACTCTTACGCACACGTGCACAGACCAACATGTGCACACGCGTGTCAGAGCCGATGACAGAAGCACTAATTACAGTGATGGCTAGGTGGGAAAGAGGACAAAAAAAATGAGGGAGGGAGGGGTGAGGACGGGAGAAAAATGGAGGTGGTGAACAGTGGGGCGCAGGCTCCCGTCTCGGCCTCAGAGTGTCAGCTGTGGCAGCAGACTGAGAGGAGGATAATTGTTTCATCAAGGGTGTGATTGCCATCGCTTCCCTTATTCTCCACGAACAAAGCACCTTTTAACATTTGTATCTCATTGAACTTCATGGTTGCAGTCTGACAAGCCGATACATCGCAGCCTTTGATATCGCTCGTCAATGCACGAGAAGCTTGAAAGTGACACATACATGGTGTTATACAGACCCAGTATATGAGACCCATAGGTACGCCACAGAGCCACATTCAAAATATCTGAAACTGCTGAGCTCCTGCACTTGAAATTTTCACCAATATTGAACAAATATCTGCCTCTAAAAACATATATATCTGTAAGAACACTACAGAATACCAAGACCTGGATTGAGGTAGAAAAATAGAACAATTAATTTTGAAAAATCCAAAAGTAAATAATGCAATTCTAAATTCTGATCTATTTCAGTTAAAGTTTTTGTCTGAGACTTTAAATGATTATATAAATGAACATTGTTGTTAATAGAAGCGATATCACACAGAGAAACAGAACTCCAAAAATCTGGAGGCTCTGTTTGACGGCCAGTGACAGAAAAACTTTCAGACAGGGCCAATTTTTCTGGGCCAACCAACTTGTCAACCATCCATACACTTGTTGGTTGTTGGGCTTTAACAGGAAATTAATACACTTCTGGCTGCTGATTGATTGTGTTGCATGAATGAAACCTTTCCATTGCAAGTACCATTTAAACAAAAAGCTGCACAAAGTCAATGGGCTTTATTAGGATCTCATTTTTTTTAGCCTCCCGTACTTTGACCTTTAAAGGTCGCCTCCAGCGTGATGGAAGATTTTGCTCATGTCTGCTGTTCCCTAACATCATTATGGAGTGTTTCTGAGTGCTTTGATTTTGATTCATTGATCTATTTGATATTTGTATTGTTTTTTATAAAGGGTTTTAAAGCAGAGTTAGATCACTGTAGAATAAAGCTTTAACCTTCATTGTAGTTTACATAGCTGACAGTCATCTCCTTTTTTAGAAAGACAAACTGAAACTTTCTTCACTTTAAGGCTGAAACTATTAGTTTATTGATCTCTGTTAATCGACAGAAAGTTATTTTCATAACAGAACAACTGCTTCAGTAATTTTTTGAACATAACATTCACTTGTTCCAGCTGCTAAGATGTGAAGGTTTGCTGCTT
Organism: Centropyge bicolor; assembly: GCA_037975185.1. Classification (NCBI taxonomy): domain Eukaryota; kingdom Metazoa; phylum Chordata; class Actinopteri; family Pomacanthidae; genus Centropyge; species Centropyge bicolor. The sequence continues at coordinate 6,238,469 of JBBMOC010000004.1, read as the reverse complement.
TTCTTTGTCATATATTACAGTGAATTGATTTTTTTTATAATTTACATCTCATAATGATCCAAATGTGCAGGTTATAATGTAAAGAACTACTGTCAAACTGCAAAGGTGGAGAGCCTGATGGCACCTTTCTGATGCAACTTTCTAACTGCCAATGTTGCATGGACCACGATTGATTGCTGTAACTTTGCAAACTGCTTTCTGTGCTTTTTTAAAAATGTATTGTAGGTATATCGAAAGGCTTTTTCTTAAATCATGGTTCATGCACATAGCAGAATTTACAAAGCTACGGAAGATGCAGAAACCCTGTGTGGTTGAACAATTATGCTATGTGTCTTCCGTTTACAAGAGGTTGGCCTTGTGTGCATCTGTAGAGGAGTTATCATCTCTTATCCTCGCACAGACACTCATCTTCTATCCGATGAGGATATTAAAGCCCTCTATTATTCCACCCCCCTTTTATGAACATGTCCCTGTTGGCATTAATTATCCCTTGCAATCAGGGGCCCCTCCAGGGTCGTGGCCCTTTATCAGTGAGTGGTTGGATAGAGGGAATGAAAGGGGGGTGGGTTTAACAGAGGGTTGGGGGGCAGGCAGTGGTTGATGTGGCAGGTCAGTTCATCCATTTAACTACATTAGTGTGTGATGTCGATTTGGGGTGTCAGCACTTCTGCCAGACTATCACCATGTGGTTACCTGGATCTGAGAGGGGAAAGGAGACCGTTGGACTTGTGGGAGAGCATCCTCTGAAATGGAAAGTCCATGTTTCCCCAAATAGAGACTGATGGACAAGGTGTGACACTGAGACCCAGCCACTTAACGGGCACTAATGGCTGTACCAGATTACCTGTCGAAGCCAAGCCACTGCCATCCAAATCACCATCTCAAAGTGATAGCGCCAGCAATGCCACGGAAAAAATAGCTCAGATCAGCCCGTTCCCAAACTCAAATCTGATGGCCTCCCTCCTCTATTAGGAACACCATTTTCCCACCGGTGGGTTTCAAATTGAGTTTGGGGATGCTTAATATTCCACTGCTTTGATACCTATGGGCTGCGCTGGCTTCTGCGCGACATTATTCATCATTTAAGTACAGAATATTAGATTGTGCCACTCGTTCCAACTTCATAATGCCACACGGCGAGACAGTGGGTCATAAATCTAGAGACAGACCGCCAGTAATTTATCACGTCTCGGAGACAAACAAGAGTGAGACGACGGAGTTCTTCGCAAAGTTGGAAAGATTGAAGCGGTTCAGGATTGGAAGATGGGATGTTTTTTCAAGCAGAGGGATAAGTGCATTGGTGCCATCGCCTCCAGATATTCTCAACTTGGAGTGCTGTGGTGCAATTTAACAACTGTGAAATCAGCTTTCAAGCACACGCAGCCTTGAGCCATTATTAAAGGCACCCCCTACTATAGGTATCACATCTAAGTGCTGTATTATTGTGAATCTGTTTCTCTCCATCGGTGCACATGCATCATAGCATTTCCCATAAAGTAATCTCATGTGAAATGGTCTAAGTTTTCAGAAGCATGGGAAAAAATAAAAAAGGTGGCTCGGTGACTTTTCAGTGACAAAAAAAAAAGTTCATCCCTGACAACAGGACTGAAAAATCTTCTCGTTAATTATTAATCCAATTGCTAACATCTATAGAAGTGCGATTTAGAGTCAAGGTTCAACAGCTCAAAGCTCAGAGGAAGAAAATCCACAGGTGCTCAACAGCATGTCATAACAGCCACTTAGGAAGGAGGTAATTGAACATAAAATGGTAGTTCAGAGCTCATTCATTCAGCGATAAGGAGTTTTGTGAGAAGTGCTACGCCACTAAATTGTTAACTCTATTTGCCTCAATCAAGCTCAGCGTTCAGTCATTATACCTTATGCAAACACTGAATGTTATATTAGCTATGAGGTTTTGGAACACAGCCAAGGACGCAGCTTGCAAAATGATGATGATGAACCAGGCAGTAACAGGTGTAATAATGTGGGGCTCAGGCGAAATGCAATACATAAGGAAAACAATTACTGCTAATACGTCAACACAAGAAACAATGCAGTTTTCATTACTTACTGTACCTAATTACTTTTAGTATACAATCATATTGTGTATCCTTTAATTGTCTCCAGTGTGTCTCTGTCACCTTTTACCATCTACCCATCCATCCACTGAATTGTGCATCGACATTATATAGGAAATCTGACATCATGTACAAAGAAGTTGTTCGACATTACAAATTGGCTTAAATTTGATCGTTGACCTAGAAATAGTGCAGAATCTTTAAAGGTTCATGTCACAAACAAACATGTTTTAAAATGTTTCTGAATCCTCAAACGTTCTGATTATTTCCAGGTTTACACGAAAACTACTTTTTCAATGTCACCTCAGACTTTTGGACCCTATATAAAATTATTTTATTTGCATTAGTATATCATTTTATAGTGATTTCTGTCTGTCTGCTTGTGACTTCAAAATTGCTGCTTGAAAAAGGCTGTAATTAATTTGTCTTTTATCAGTACATTTTATCTGTATTACATAACCAAATCTGATCTCAGTTACATGTTGAATTGTTTTAAACATAAATCATGATGTACCATAAATCAAAAGGAATATAAATCAAATTACTAGCACTGTGCATGTGAATGTAAAATGTCTGTGAAATTAATATTTCCCACCCTTCTACACTGCTCAACTTTTTCATTTTACAAGGACATATTATTTTATTACTTTGTTTTTCCATCTTTTTAAAATTAAAGCGGATGATACATTTCTTTTGTTATTTTCTGTTCAAGCAGTAAGAAAGTTGAGAGAAAACCAGGCATCATAAACACAAGAGAAAGTTTTGAACAAGATCTTTCAGCACTTCTCGAAATGCTCTTCTATTCCTCCGTTAGAAACAAAAGCAGACAGAGGATTAAATTTGTGCCACCACTAAACTTAAAGTCTGATGTGTCACTTTACAAAAGCACAAATTACAAAGAGTGTCTGAGTGTGCACATATGTGAACGTGTGTAAGACATTGTGCTAGGCTCAGCATAACAAGAGGGTGGTCGCCTGCATTATGACGGCTGCCGGGGTGAGAGCTTTAATTACACTCTACTGGTCCACGCAGTTTGCAGCATGCAGCCTAATAAACTGGAGTGTCAATCTCAAACTCATTTAGGAGCAAGATGCTGCATCTCTGGTTGCATTAATCAATGATACTGAGGCTGAATGGGAACATGACACCGTGATGGATTTTCCCCCTCAGCTGATAAAGTTAGTAGAGTTTGATGTGGAGTAAATGTGATCAGAGTGAGGATGATTAACACTCCCTCAACTTCTATCGAGGTGCACGTGAGCAAGGCATTTAAATCTAAAACACTGTACTGGAAGTGTTCAGTGAGTAACAGATTGTTCAGCTTCTGGTTCATAAAGATGATGATTTGTTTCTGAATTTATATGAACACACTGTATATGAGCAAAAATATCCATAACAAACAGGGATTGAAAATCAAAACCAGAAAGCAGTTTCAACAATACACATAAACCAAATATTTAAGGCTTAAGTGATTTATCAAGTTCATTCTTAGTCTGAAAAAATAAGTCACAAAGTTGGTTAAGTTTTGCTCCCAATATAAAAGTAAACACACATCCTGTCTTGTGTCACACTTTTTCAGTATCAAACCAAGACTGCAATTTTCCCCTAACCTGAACCAAGTGTTTTGTGTTTTCTGTGTTTCCCTATAAAACATGTTTTCTGTTGCAAATTAGTGGGCGGTATTAAAAACTGCATTTCTAAAAGGCCATGTGGTCAAAACAAAACAGAGTGAAAAACAGACCTGCTTCCTAACCAACAGTGAATGATTTCACTACCCAGAGCAAGCTGGACTCACAACAAGAGTCAGTAGGTTACAATAAGTGTCTCACCCCTGACTGAGGGATGTGAATTTTCATTTGGATTTCATTTCATTTTCGACAAGCCAGTGAATCCCAGACAGCCTCGGTGTTGCCGTTCTGGGCTGACGTCTGACCTTGATGCGCAGAAGAAAAAGCAGAAGAATTTCAAGCAGTATTTCCATATTGCTTTGAGCATGACATCACAAGTGTGTTTTCTGATTTCATGTATGTATTACAAGTTCAGAGCCTGTGTGTGTTTCAATGAGCACTAGAATATTCTCATATTAAAATAATCTCTCTCAATCATCACTTATGACCTCTCAGTCAGTATTTTGTCATTTTGCTGTTTGAGGTGTTTCTGGGTATCAACCTGTGTTGTCTTCCAATACCAGCGCTCAGAGTATGAGGGCGGGATGTGGCGAGCAGGTGCCAGATCATAAGCCGAGGAGGAGAGGCCAACTTTGAACGTTGTGTTTACAAACCACAACCGACAAATCCTCCTCATTCTGCCTTTAATGCTCTACTGGTGCTTATTATCTTCCAGGTGGCATCAACGACACATTTAGTGAGCACTCTGGATGTTTTGAGGAACATAAAGCAGAGGGGAGAGGCGGCTGGCTCATTTACAGAGAGACAGTGAGAGAGGGATCAGAACCTGAGTCGAGTATTTGTCCTGACAGCAACATATTCTTGAAAGTTGGATGAATTTGCAAATGAAGTGAGCATCAGAGGGAGCATGCAAAATGAAAAAAATAATAACTCATCCACGATTCCAACTAAAAAAAAAACGGCCACCAAGCTCCTTGAGGTGTTATTGTGCAGATAGGAATACTTCAGGGCCTCCAGGCTATCAACAGCCCAGTCTTCATCGGCTTGCGCATAATGGGCTTGTTGCCTGAATGCAGAGGAGAGCCCGGTGAATTTTGATCACTCTCTCTATTATCTTACTTGTCATTGTCAATCATGTGTCTGCCTTTTCTCTTCATTTTTCCCTCCATTATCTTTTTCTTCCACTCCATAATCCATTATTCATCAATTCTGAGATTTACATCGTACTCTTCTTTGTGTTCCCACTTTTTTTTTTTCCAAAGGCTCTTTCACTTGAGATGGGTGACAAATTGATGAACATTTCCAATTAAATGTTCCAGTTTTATTTATTTATTTTCACTGCAGACTTGAGACTTTGTGTTGGCATGCTGTTCATGAATACATCCCTTGTAGTCTTGTATTTTCTAGCAAAATCCTGGCACTGGCACTCCCACATCTGTCATAGTGAGACAGTACAACATAACAGACTGTAGGTGTGGGAGTGCTCCTGCCCACACACACACTCCGCCTGGTTTAGGGTTCAAGCCGGTGCCAGTTAAACATCAGCTGCTTGAGCCCCTCGCGGTGGCCTTAGCAGCCCGCTGTAAACCAGGCCAGATGGCATCATCCACCAGGGAACACATGGCACCTCATGACAGGGCCCTCCAAACGTCAGCATGCTCTCTGAATTATGGAGGCATGTGAAATATGGAGAGCTCTCTTTAAATTAACACTTCAGTGTTCTTAATGAGATCGGGTATCTACGGAAGCTGTGGCGGTCGCCTCCGCCGCTATCCCGGGGTGGCATTCTCCGAGCCGTGTTTTAGCCATCTCTATTGCATTCTGAAACTTTATCAGTGGCGCGCAGGCCTCGTCTGCGCCGCTGCGAGGGCACAGTGTGATGCTATCAGAGGGCGCGTTAACTGCTGCGTTAAGCTTTAATGAAGAATAGATTAGGACATTAGGATGCAAAGCGCATACCATTCGCACGCTGAGGGGAAGGACCGTAATAGGCCCGATAAGAGCTTTTTCTGCTGATCTCACACAAACATGGATGGTCTCCAGGGGGCTGTTTTGGCCCAGCTCAATGTTTACAATGCCATTCATCACCGAGGCAAGTTTCGTTTGCTGACTGGGTGTCACAAACAGTTACGCGCACATGAGCCAGGAGTTGACGCACACGCTGACACGCACACACTCATGCCCACTCAAGCATAACCCCTCCCTCTGCAAGGAAGTGATGCATCTTGACCTTACAACCTCTAATCACTCACCTACCCACCCTTGAGATAAGCAGGCTCAGGTTCAAGTCCTCTCTTTGTCCCCTAATTAACTCTCAGAAGTCCCCTTGACCTGGATTTTACACTTGAAACCCTTCACCATTATACACTGCTCAAAAGAATTACAACAGGGGCCCATATGGCAAACCTCAGCTCCCTTGGAACTGTTTTTCATGCAACAGGCCTTTATTTGAATCAGAGAGCTTTAGATATAAGACCTCTTGAATGACAAACATAATTAAACAGGCACATATATATCACCGATGCTGGCCTTGCACATAAATGGGTCTTTCCTCTTCAGTTCTGGCATCACAGTTGGTTGTTTCATCTACCGGGCTTTTCACTTCATAAACAACGCCATTAATATTACTTCAAAGCACTACAAACATATTCCCAAAACCATTTCTTTTCCATCATTTTCCTCCGTGGCAATAAAGGCCAAACAAAATCAAACCCATTGTGAGGTTATTTCCTCTCATCTAGGCCCATCATCATTCCAGCCTCCTGTATTTTCTGCTTTCAAACGTCAAAAGGTCGCCATGCACCTTCACAGAGCACCTCCAATCTGACTGAGGCTCAGTCCATAAACATACACACATCGGACCAGTGAATGATGACATACATCAAAAGCTGTCCATCACTCACTAATGATCTTGACAGAGCATTAGTTGGAAGGTATGCCAGCTTATAGGGAGTGATAAAACACAGACAGAGAGGGAGAGACAGACAGAGGCCATGCGAGTGTGTGTGTGTGAAGAGGACGTGATATACGAGATGGTGTCGACTGTTGCACCTTTCATCATCTCCTCTATAAAGTCCAGCCAGTCATGAAATGAGGATGTTAAAATCCTACAGCAAACACAACCATCAAACTGTACAGCTGGGCCCCAGACAGCTAACATTTCTGTAAGGATGACTGAAACCCTGATTGGTCCACAATTCAAACAAGACTTGCAAATTCAAATATTAAATAGATAATGCACAAGGTTGTCATAGGGGGAAAAAAGAAAGCGAGAAGGAATGGTCAAGATTGTAATGCAAATATATTATGATCTCAATTGTCACATCATGCAGATTTGAGCTACCTGTGACGTATAGGAAATGGAAATTCCAAACTCACATTAAGTGTTCAGGCTGCAGCAGAATAGTAGACACTGCCCTTTAAAAGAGATTGATTTTGTTTGAGGACAAACTAATCCATATCCTTTTCATCTTTTAGATATGCTATTACTTTCCTGACTTCATCAAGGAGGTGGTGTCAACACTGAAAGCACATATTCTCAAATAAAAAAAAAAAAGTTCTTCCATGTTTCATTTAAGCCATTCTGTTAATGTTCCGGTCTCTCAAACTTCATTAATATGAATGTGACACGTACATTCCAATGTGATTCATCTTCACTGTTTTGTACTGAGGAAAAAAAAAAAGAAGGAAGAACTTGTAAGAAAAGGTCAGTATCTCTGGATGTGGAGCGTGTGCATGTGTGCACGTGTGCAGTGGGTAAATGGGATTTATGGAGACAATAAACCCACGGATGCTTGTCGATGCTGCAACTCCTCACACACACACACACACACGCCCAACACACACACTACTACTCTACCTCCCCTGGTTTACTGCAATGCACCAGCGGTGGTTAGCACATAAGCACTAGGAGACAAAAGACAAAAAGAAAAAGAGGAATAAAGTCAGAGCTAGAGAGAGAGAGAGAGACAGACAGACAGAGAGAGAGAGAGAGAGAGAGAGAGAGAGAGAGAGAGTACAGATAATAGAGCAAGACGCTTACTGGTAGTCTACTGCTATGGACTTTCTCCTTCCTCTTCATTGATCCTTCAGATACATTTTTTAATACACCCTTCATCAATAGCACTGGTGGTCTGACAAATGCATTTTTCAAACATTTGGTAGTCAATAGTCATTTAGTCTGTTTCTTTGTCCCTTGAGTAAAGGGTCTCGATCAATTGAGGTGATGAAAATTCAAATAAATCAGAAACAGGAATGAAGCGGAGCACTGCTCTGTATCCAGTGGAGCACAGTGCAAGCGGCTGTATGAAAAACCAATACGTACTGCTATCTCTTTCAATGGGAGATCAGTTAGAGCTGTGTGTGTGGTGGACGAGCTACAGCTAGCCAGCTCAGGCATTGTTAAAGCGCCGAGAGTCAATAGACTATTACAGACACGTATTCCTCTGTTGTGTTAAGATGCTGCCAGAACCACATAAGGTGTCCACATGTGGTGGAGAGTGATGGAGAGGTAACTACAGGCACGCTGCTCACATACGCTTTAGCGGAGCATGCGGCGTGTATACACGTGTGGACAAAACGTTTTCACAACATCCAAACTCCAACATCCACAACACCACTGTTATCGTACCAATTTTGCTGTTTTTCAGAAATCGTTGGCCTGGTGTTCAAATCAAAAACAGCTCAACAGGGCTGTGCTGGTTTCCTGTGAGACTATGAAATATGATTTAGGTCAGCTGGTTCTAGTAACAGATCCATGAGTTTAAAGGCTTAACAGAGACCCAAACATTGCAGGTTTATAATACTATCAGGATTGAACAACTCTGAAAAGTTATCATAGGGGCAATCATTCTATCTATCCTCTGCAAGGCCGTACAGCGTTACTGTAGAAAGAAATCTATCAGAAATAACAGCAGTTCAATCTAAATAATTGTGATACAGCAGTCTTACTATAGTCTTAGTCTTACTATATAAGATGTCAGAAAATAATCTGACATAGTCATCATAATTTCCAAGAGCTCAAATTAGAAATCTGAAATTTTTTTTTTTTTTTGTGGAAAGAAAAATCCAAGAGATGAAAACTACAGCAACACTGGTAGTACACACTATACTATAAACTATACTGCCAGACCAACATGAAATGTTTTAAGGTTAAGAAAATACACACATACATATCAGTCAATAGGGCACCCACACATAGATGGGCTGGGTATATGGTCGTGTAGTTTCAGGCCAATCATGTTCTCAAAATCATACTGGCCAATAAACAGGAGATGTCCTCAGACTTTGTCCCAGCTCCAGTTACTTTGGAAGTAGGTGATGTTGAATAATCCAAAACCCCCAAGTACTAAAATTACATGATTACACGATATTAAACAGAAGCACCCAAATCACTCAAATCTGAAAAGTTGGAACCATATTTTTATTTGATGTATAACAAAGCACTAATCGAATATCAAAATCTTAATGACTCATTTTTCACTTCAGCTCTTATCCAGAGAAACGTCAGGTCACTAATATTCGACTTCAAATCCACATCCATCAGATTTGTGCAAAAACATTTGGCCCAATCTCCTCCTTATCTGTAACAGCCTTAATTGGATCTGGGGCGCGGAAGAGAACACTTTCAGCGTGTGAGTGAAAGTTGTTCCACTTTCCTCATTGCGGATCTCATTCTGCCATGCTGCTACCATTTAAACTCTAAAACTGCGGGACAATTAGAACCCATGGAGACCTAATTACAGCCAGGACCAAGGCTCCGGCTTCTTCTAATGGAGCAGCAGAGCTCGTCCCCAGGGCAAAATCTTCTTGCCAGTTAATTATGCCATTATTCTATTATTCCAGACTGACAGAGGGGGCCGGAGCTCAGCTTGACCTCCAGGACCCAGAGAGTGGAGAGAAGAGATCCCCTGTAGAACCATGCAGCCCGAGATGACTCCGTGACTCCCGCTCTGCTCCCTCTCCACCTCTTCACCTACCACTCACCAATAAACAGCGAAGAAGAAGAATAATGAGATGTTGGCGCTGGTCCAAATTAAGCCGGTACACTGTCCACACTGGTAATTTCCCCTCCATGCTCATGCCTAATAAATTTTGCTACTTGCAGACGACAGCAGCGGGTTTTGCAGATGCTGATTGTGAATATGAATGAAGATGAAGTTGAGGAGGTTGTGAAGGGGGCAAAGAAGTGGTTTATAGTCTCTCCCAAGTCTTACTAGACTTAAGCAAGAGAAGTGCTGTTCTTAAAGTACAAAAGATTGGCTCTAAAGTTTCATTTGTTGTGATTATAGACAGATGTAAACCATTCAACAATTTTATTGCCTCTCTAACAGATGTATTCAAAGCCGCTTACTGACATTAACGGACTAAAATGTCATGTGTTTTTTACAACATACCATCGACCCTAGATCATCTCTCATAAAACGCTATACCAAAGACGACACAGGCCATTCGTGATAAATCGCACATTTCCTCCTCTCCTCCTCCTCCCTGAGAGAGTGATGTCACTCAAAGACTATAATGGACCTCTAATGAACTCCAAATCCCATGCCAGTACATTTACACTGCATTATCGCTTCATGACCCTTGACCTCCCTGTGGAGTCGAGCTGGGAACGCTCCTGTCTGCAGAGCTCATTCAGTCTCTAACCGCCGGGCTCGCTATCGGACTTTACTTACTGGCCTCTATACTGTTATGAGGACCTCCATTCATATTTAAGTGTAATGTTTTTGATATGTAGCCAGAGTTTAGATGAAAGCGGTAATACATGTGCCCCAGGCCTTAAAGCAGCAGGGAAAGAGGAAAGGAAATGTCAAAGAAAAGAGCAGGAACGTCAGAGTGTGGGCATTTTTTCCTTACAATCTTGCTGCACCTTTCTCTCTCACTTACATAAAGACCGAGCAAAACAAAAAAAACACCCAGACAGGAATCCCAGCCCTCACTCTTAAACTCAAAAACAGCAAACTGCTTTGACAAATTTCCTCATCACACCCTGAGAAACACTCCATCAAAGGCGAAACCCATCTCAACATTACTCTCTCTTAAAAAATGATGTGCCCGATGTTGCGCCGTGGTCAGAGAGAAACGGGAGAGGAGGGGGGGTGAGGAATGGGAGGCAGAGTTCAACTAATTGCCTGATGATGGAATTTTAGTGTCTCCTTCATTATAAAGCAGCTTCTAAGTGTTATTGATCTTAGGAGGGGTGTCTCAGAGTCATGTGGTATTAGAGAGCCCAACTGCTCTGAGGCCATGCATTATTCAACAGGCATTCTGACACGACGCCTCACCAGGGCCCGCCAATTCCTCTCAGGTGGCCTGGGAGTAGCCGCAACTCTCCATCCACCCCACTCTACCTCATCACACACACGCACGGGCATATGCATCTGTGCATTAACATATAGGATACATGCACATGTCCACACACACAGTAAAAAGTCTCGATTCTGACCGGAGGTTGCAGATTGTTGTTTTGCTCTCGGATCGACCTCACACTCCACTGAGGGGTTAATCTATAATGAACAGACTGATGGTGCTGTCTCCTTCTATTCCCAACAAGTCATTTATGGACATCAACCGTTCCCAGCAAACCCACTGCAGACAGTATGAGACTGTGCAGGAGGCGCTGAGGAGGCAGACGAGATGAAATTAAGAGAAAGAGCAAGATGTAAACAGAGAAAGAGGCAAAACGCTTGCCCTCAACTTAAAAATGTAAATGTAACTAAACAATCTTAATATGGGTGCTTTACTTTTTTTTGGTGATAAGGAAATCACATTCTACAATCACATAGTTCAGTGTTTAGGTTTTTGGAGATTCAGACACTCTTAGAAATATGTATTTGCTCTCCAATAGACAAGAATTTTTATGCTGCGAAATGCTGAGGGATTTCTAAACTGTGAATGTAACATATTCAGATGGCGGCACTTCAGACAGAATCCTCACAAGTGTTACTAAATACAGACTCGGGGCACAAAAAACAAGTTGCAGCACATGATTGTACTCTGGTATATTGTTAATGAATAAATGAAGACTGGGACATGTCCACGTGTTGCTTTCCTCCTTTTGACTAACGTGATAAATTTGACTCTCACTACAATCAAACATGTCATTACAATAACTTAACTACTATAAACGTCAATGACAATAATGAAAATGTTGCCCTTGTTAGACAGGATTCAATCGGGAGGAAATTAATTAAAGTAACATGACTGATGGGCATAATGTATAAAAGGCTTGTCCATCTAAATTTACAAGATAACACCAGAGAGTTCATCCATGCAGGTGAATGATACTAAGTTGGAGCTGCTATGAAATATTCCCGTGAGGACGCACAGCCAAGAGATGTGCACAACAAAAGCACATCTCATCCATATGTCCATTCATCATTGTTTAGCCCTGACTTCTGGTAAAAAGGGGCTTAGTCTCATATAATGTATCTTTGTTTTCACTGATTGCAATTATCTAGGAGATCAATGGGTGTTATCAATACCTTACAGCAATTAACATTTAATATCCTTCCACAGCCACTTACTCCATTAATGGCTGATTGATTATGCGAGGCCTGGGAGCCCCGCGGCTGGGAATGGCATGGATCTATTCTGTCTGTCTGTCAAAGTAAAGGCAGGCTGCTCTCCTGCAGAACCTCTGACACCAGCTAATACCGTATCGATATGAGGTTACTTCAACCAGAGAGGGAAAGATCAGGAGAGCCGGGAATATCTTTTGTTTGCAGTCTGCTTGTTTCTCTCACGCCGCCGCCATTATTTATTCCTCCCGCTCCCTTTCCTCTTCCCACTCGACTGTTAGCGCGGCGCGTTTTGCTTGCATTTCACCCTCATATCTGCCACCGCTCCGAAACACCCTCCCTTCCACCCCTGCAGTTCTTCATAATCTAATCAGCAGTGATGTATTTTCAGAGCAAGAAGGCACTGCTTTCCATTTCAATCAAATTCAGGCCTTTCAGAAGAACCCATAATGCAATCGTTCCGTACAAAATTCAGGCCCAATTTAAGCCCTATAGACTGCAGATGACTGATAAACACTCCACTCTACTACACGTCACTCTCCTTCTTGTGGCTCCACTTTGCTGCAGTGCATCGTCATAAATAAGCTCTGTGCTCTCTCTCTGGGAGTAGTACAGGCCAACTTTAAATTGGCAGCAGAGGTGGACAGAGTAAGGGAAGAAGGTGAAGAAATGCAGAAGTTAGGAAGCCTGACAGGTGCGACTTTGCTAAAGAAATGTAATTGGAAGACACGACAAGTCTCAGCTGGGTGGACAGGTCCCAGAAACAGGCTCTCCATTACCAAGCGAAGGAGGGATAGTGGAGCGGAGGAGGGGTGGGGGTGAGGCGCAGAAGGAGATTGGGAAGGTTTCGCTTAATAAACACTTTGTTTTCTGCTGACGATCAGAGGGGCAGAGCGAGGGATACGTCGACAAATCGATAGACTGATTTGTTCCGGGCTCTCCGTGTTCATCAGACCCATACTTCTCCCTTGGGGTGCGGATAGACTGACTCCAAAAAGAAGAGAAGAGGGGACAAAGGGAGGGGAGGAGGGAGTGATTGGAAGGAAGCAGAGAAGTGAAATCAAGGGAGTAAAGAGTGGGAAAAACAGCAGGAGAGTTGAGGAGTCAGGAAAGCAGACAGATGGATGATGATGGGAGGGAGTGATGGATGGAGAAAATAGCCATGGTGTGGGAGGGAAAGAGACTGAGAATGGTGAGAAGAGGAGTGGGAGAGGATTTGGATGGGCTGGGGGTCAAGTACGAAGGTAAACGACAGCAGAGATGGTAGGAGGGGGTTGACTGGTGACATACAGAACAGGAAATCCCTTCAATCTCCGCTGGATCACCGGCTCAAGAAACGGCCAAATACATTTCTCCATCCCCCCCCTCCTCATTCTGCAGAGAGGTGGACAAGACAAACACACACATACTGTACCTACTTCCCTTATCACACCCCCGGACAACGAAGGTTTGTCTAGCTTTCTTTAAAAAAAAAAAAAATCTTTCCCCTGCTCATCCCGCTCTCAGGGCAACTTTATTCAAGGAGAGATGATGAGAGGAGGAGGGGAATGGTTAGATAATAGCATAGCAATTTTGTGTCTTCTCCACAAAAGCAAAAGAGGCCCTGGTGCATAATGGCAGCAAGCAATTGTATCTGCAAAGATTTCCATTGCCATTACAGCATTGTTCGCCATTGTAGGATTTGATGTCAGTCAAAAAGCTATAGCGCTGCAAATCACTCCGTCTGTGCCTTCCAGATTCTCCTGGCAACAGAAAAGATGCATTATTACTCTACAGTATATCAAATTTGACTCATAATTGCACAGTTCATAATTGTTCCTGTCTCACCTCTCGTTCGTTAGCGATGGAATTACACCCTGAGAGGGATCGTTTTACAGGTCACGGACCAACAGGAAATTGCAGTGATCTTATCGGTGTATCATTACAGTTCATTCAAAAAAGGCCCATAATGACCCTTGTCTTTTACAGTCGCTTTATTCAAGACTTTGATCAGGTTTGCAGTTGTGTATCTCAGAGTGGAGGCTCCACTTCACCTTTACCTCATTACTCCACAAGGCACAGTTCAAGCATAAATGATTCTAGTAGACACACCGCAATGTGAGTTCAAGAAAGACGAAATGGTCAAAGATAATATAGTAAAGAAGATGATTGGTGCAGGAATATCAGCTTCACTATAGTGTGGTACAAATAGGCCACAATGAGTTACAGAGCAAGTAAAATATCTGTCGATCTCTAAACGAGGGTCGCTTAAGGTGTGGCCCATGGGTCAACGTTGACCTGCCATAAGCTTCAAAATGTTCTTTCAATATGTCGAATACCTAATTATTCATTATTTTTCATGATATGAGCAAAGAGTGACACTTTGAGGTCAGTCAATTAAGGGAACTTAGTTGAACCATTTTGCATCTTAATACAATAAATGTTTGCTTTTTCCCATGGGCACCATTAATTTTCAGTTTTGGTCCTCAAAGGGAAAAAAAACTTTTGGCACCCCTGCTGTAAACAGTACAACTATAAAAAAAATTAAAAAAATAAAAATCAAGCAAAAGGAAGTCTTTCAAAAGTTTGCCATTAGGGCCGTCACTTTCTTTTTCTTTGCCACCTGCTTCCACCATTAGTTCCCTGGAGCTTTTCTCCACAAGGTGAGCAGCAAAAAATTAATATGATAATAGTGAAAATACACAAAAGGCAAATCTGCCCACATAAATGAGAAACACAGCCAGGGGTGAGTAGATAAGAAGCAACACATAAATGAAAAGTGTAAAGGTATAAATGTTCCACAGACTGCAGGTATAAATATGTATTATGAACCTGCTCCGCTGGTGCATTGCTGTGGGCTTCCATTCTTCCACATGGAAAATAGCCACGGATGCCGTGTTTTAACCAATCAAATTTGCCCCTGGGCAGGTCGTTTTTGATGCAGTGGAGCACAGTAATCTCAGCCAATCCTTTTGTGTGACTGCTGGAGCTTCTGGGTCAGAGATGAGGGGAGTGGTATGAGGAGAAAGACGCCAGGCAACTGCAGTCATAGCCTGTGGCTACAAATATGCAGTAAACCCCTGAAAACTATCGTTTCTGTTCAAGTTCATCATTGCAAAGTTTACCTGATTCTATCACAAAAGACCTTTTTATATTCCCACCACATAAAGGCGCCTTTGTTCATTTTTGTTTACATGATTTCATACTGCGCTGTCTCACATTGGGGAATTTATTAACAGCAATGGGACCTGCAAAATATAATGTTGTGGATTTTACTAAATAGCTCGCTTGTGTGTAGGGTGTAAACAGATGGCACAGTTTTCACAGAAGGGACCTATCTTCCTGTGCTTTTATGTGCTCAGTGTGGCCCGAGTCATCTGACAAACACACAGAACGTACAGCAGGTATGTGAAGTTCCTGTCATGGTCAAAAATCCAATATGATGCTTGGCCTGATTAGAATAAAGGAATAGAAGCAGAGGATGAAATGAAGGGTGGACTGCAACAGAGTCACATTTCACAACTCCACAGACCCAAACTAAGAGACGCGGAAGGCTGGCTGTCAAAAAAATGTATACTTGAAGTCGCATTATATTTTACTAATGCAAAAGAGTGATTGTAGAAAATCCCCCAAGCCCTCTCTCTACCTGTTTCCCTCTACCTGTATGGTCACTCCCCAGCCACTCCTACCTGTCTTTCTCTTCCTGTATGGGTGGTGCCCAGAGGTTATATAGTAATCAAGCCACATGTGGTCATCCCTTTTGTCCTCTGGGGAACAAAGAAGCATGTGGATGCCACAGCCTTCCTCAAAATGTTGAACTGAGTACCTGACGTGAGTTGCTTTGATTTGAATGCCTTTTAAAATGACCTTAGTTGATAATAATTCAGTTTTCAGTGATGATTAGTTTTCTGTTATGTTTATTTGTTGATTATTAGGTTTATGGTGTTTATATTTGAAGTTAAATGACAGAATTATGGAATTAGGACATTATGTCTATAGTTAATATTCTTATGCTTTTCTTTGCTATCAGATGAAACCAGTTTCAACATTCTTATAATAAAGGATTCAAGTGGAAACGTGCTGCATGTGCTCATCTGTCCTAACAGACACACTATTGAGTTGAAACAAGCCCTTAAACCAGCATCCTAAATCCTAAATATTCTTCAGTGATATAAACAAACTTTTCAGCGAATGTCTTCCTCAGTGGAGTGCAGTGCAGCTTGCTTTCTGGTACTGATGCCTGATACCTGATATCTGCAGGTTTAAATACGCCAGGTTGAGTGTTGTGTGTCTTAACTATTGGGTTTTGGTTTCTGTAAAATATCAGTGAAACAAAACAACCTCCTATATCAGGGAAAGTGATTAAGAGACATTAGCATGGTTAGATTTCTGCTGCAGAAAAATATCTCATCATTTTATACACTTAACAAAATGTATTTTTTATGCCGATGACCTGGAATGTATCTTCTTCAGGGTCAAAGGTTTTTGTGTGCATGTGTGCGAGTAAAGGTTTCGGTGTATATTAATTTGCGTGTGCGCGTACACACACATGCAGCCATTTTCACGTGAATGCACTTGGCTGCATTTGTGAGCACATACATAATGCAGGTCAGCTAGTATGCAAATTGCTACAAAATTGTTATCCTGTTAGAGCTTGAAGGACAGAAGTTCAAGCTCTGGGTGCTGCTTGCCAAGCTAAATGTTACTGGTTTTGTCTGCCCGCATGTTTATTCCCCTGCCAAACTACCTGCTTTCAACAGCTTCTACATATTTACTTCTGATGAAACCAAGTCAAATTCTCTAATATGAGGCATTATGCAGCTACATAAATGTGTGCTGTGAGGCCATGCATTGTTCCTGTCCATTAGAACAAAGGGCAATAATATAGCCAGCAGCAGGGGTCTGATAAGGTTGCAGTTCAATGTTATTAATTCAACGATTACATTGATTATTGTGCTGTGAGTGATAAGTGAAACAATGTGTTTCATTCTACCACACAATAAAGGATAGAGAGCTATTATTGTGCACTGTGATGAATTCTCTCTTCACAAACCATTCCAGATGAATATCTAATTAAATTGCTTATTGATCTCTCAAACATTTGTGAATTTTTTTTCCTCATTACAATCACTAATAAGCAATAATAAGTCTTTGGCTGTCAACAGTTGAGAGAACATTACACACCCAATGCTCTTTTACAAAGATCTAATAATTGTATCAGCTGTACTCTAACACTGAATAATTATTAATAATAACAGCAGCCATAGATGGATCTGCTTGAGACACATAACTTGATGTCTTTTCCTCTTCACTCGGACGTCAACATGAACCTTCCTACCCTTGGATGGATGAATGCATCACTGCAGGAAAACATGCAAACAAAATCTAACTTCAAACAAATTATCAACTTAAAAAATCTGGGGAATACATGAGGTGAGAGAGAAGCCATGCAGTTGAAGAATTATGCTTTACTTGATACCACGACACTAATACAGATGTTGACAAAGTGAGGGAGTGTGCAGATTTGGCGAGCCATGTTCCCACCAGTCACACCGCATAGTTTGCTGATCGGTCATCTGTTTGGGCTCGCCTGACTCGCACTTAATGTCCAAACCGAATAAGCTGATTCACCAGTTTTTGTTTAATTGAGTTTAAGGGTGAAATGCCTTAATGACTTGGCAGTGTCTCACGTGGCAGCTGTTCGCCGGCTTTAATCATGTAACACAACTTCAGCTCGCTATAAACATATGGAGTTGGAAGTGGCCGACACAGTTGTTTTGCAGCAGGCGAATGCAAACTTTTTACAGCAGAGGTTGTTCACTGCCATCTTGGGGACTCTCATAATCAAACAACTGCCTCTTTCTTGGATCACAGTTTTGCTCTGATATGCGATAATCACACACTGCACAAGCACAAATTCAGACATTTTCGTCTACAAATAAACATAATGCAATACAGCAAAACATAGTATTTTTGCTAAAGAACCACAGGCACTTCCTTTAAATATAGTCACAATGTATGAAACAGAAATATATTACGCCTGGCTGACTTTATTTGTACAAATCATAGTGGCGAGTAGCACTGCAGTTGAAATGAATCTCCAGTAGTAAGCACCATATCTAACACAATCTTCATGTCTAACAGGGAAAAAGGGGGCTTAATCTTGTCAAACACAGCACGAAGCAATCAGAGGGGCTGATCTTTGATGAGGGAGATGGATTATAATCAAATATAGGCACAGAGTCTGGCTATCATCCTGTGGAATTAACTATGGCTGTGGCACATCCACAGACCACAGGAGTGTAATGAAAGAACAATATCACTAATATGAAAAGGGCTTTCTGCGCATGAATGTTTTACTTTCTTAAGGATTGCTTTTGTGCAATTGGCAGAAGCAATTTTCAACGGGGAGAAAAGAGAAATACAGGCAGATGACTTCCAGCAATGTTGATGAGAACAGTGATAGTTAGATGAGCAGGTTTGCGACCAACAAGGCACCATGTCTAAATACACAGGCTTTGTGGGGAGTAGCTGCAAAGGAATTTAAACCGCATGAAAACAAGACTTTGCTGGGAGAAAATCTGGAGTGCTGGATTGATTTTCTTTGGACGAATACAGAATTTTAAAATGTTTTTCTGAATTATCTGTGGCTTACAATGTATGACAGACAGTTTTCTAAACAACAGTAGCATTGTTTTTTTTACACACACACACACACACACACACACACACACACACACACACACACACTGTATCGTCTACCAACCGTGATGCAGCTGAGCAACAATGCTTTAGCAAAACATTAGACGAACATGCAGATAATCTCAGCAGCGGATCAATCAGTATGGTTACACAGCAGGCACTTTGATTGAGTTCAGTCCCAGCATGTTGCATTATTTATAGTTACCTGTAGAAGCTATTCATTACTCACCTTTCAATAGCTGACACAGACTGATGGATAGGTGTCTTGTCCGAAGAAAGATTTATTCAATGGCCGCATTACACAATTTTAATGGATGGTTAGATAATGCTGAGCACCTGACTTGTTAGCGAGAGGCCGTCTAATTAACATCAATATCCATCTGATGTGTCCGCAAATGGAGGAAAGGTGTGGGGCTGTGTGCTGAGTGAGGAGGATACACTCATTTGTAGAAGCATGGTGTCAGCTTAAAATTGTGTTGAAGATAGATACCAAGCATGCAAGATGATAGCTTATGGCATCAACATTCACTCATACAATGTACAGTCTGACCGGCACATTTTGAGAAACATTGACTCTCAATAAGTAAGAAAACTTTGAGACTTTTTAAACAATGTGTGCGTGTGCTATATTTATGCAAAGTTTGAGCATTTATGTATATATTCTGAACTTCATTTATGCCCATGCACGTCCTTTGCATCCTCTCTCCTATGCCTGAAGTAACTGTCACAGATGTCAAGCTAAGAGAGAGAGAGAGAAAAAAAAAATGCAGAGAACCAGAGGACCATATCCAGGCAGGACACAGAGGACTAAAGCCCAGTCAGGCGCTGCCTTGTGGGGTTGTGTGGGATAAAACTTGGGCCTTCTCCTCCAAAGATCAGGTGGAGAGGCCCTCAGTTCGGGGAACCACACATCAACGCATTTCAAACATCTGGACAGATCTGGGCAATAAAATGTATCAGTTAGAATTTTTGTTTTTGTAAAATGTGTAAATTGTGGTAAATAAATATTTGTGTTATTGTCAGTAAAAAGTTAATGTGCATGATGATTAGCTACATAAACTGTACCATGAATAGTCATAATATACACAGTACATGCTCCAGGATTGTGGAGTCTAACAATGAAATAAAGAGCGACTCGGCTTGTGTTTATTGAGCAGCTATTTTCTATTTATAAGAATCGGGCCTCACAGTTTGCAGATTATACTTTGTTTTTGTCTTTATGACACTAACACGAAGCAGAGATTTCAGGCTGATGTCTTGCCAAGAAACACAGTAAGAGCAGATGAATTAGCGAGCAGACTCTCAGTTTCGGCTCTGTGGATCTGAGTGCTCTCCTTCGGTGAAGCATCTGATCACAACAGTCCAGAGCTGTAGGAGATCGTCAGGATCGTTAGGGTTTTGTGCAATTTCAGGGTTTAAAAAATAAATGTTTCAATCATCTTGTAGTCTCTTTGTATGTGTGCAATTAGAATCATTATTCCCAAGCCTGTGAAAATAAAAGAAGAGTTTTTTTAGTCATCTCACCCAGACCGGTCAGCTAGTGGAGAATAAACCGGTTCAACACTAACAAAACACACGTGATTTTCCCTTTTCATGTCAGACGGGTAAAGCTCCCCAGGTGCACATACTGTATACACACTCCCCCACAGCACAATCACGCACACACTATACACAAATCTTAACCTATACACACTAAAGCCCTCTTTCCCCCTTCAATGCACACACCTATAAGTAAATAGGAGATGGAGGACATGTTTGTGAAATTGGCTTTGAGCTCTGAGCCCCTCAATAAGTCATGGGTTGAGTCAAGGAATTTGGGCTCGTGGCAGCAGAGACACTGGGAAAAAAGATAAACATGCTCAGCGCTTTCCTTTTAGGGTTCATTACTCTGCCGTCCCGGGTGAGCCAGAGTTGAGAAGAGGAGTTAATTCCTACCGAGTGAGAAAAAACACATTAACTGAGACCTATCCATCTTCCCGGTGCTGACACCTCCATTTAAATCTCTTATTTCTAAAGGATGTAGAGGGTCGTCACTATGTATGAGCCTGCACGGGGGGGGGGGGTTGGGGGTGCGTAAATGTGTGCAATGCCTTTCGCAGTAAAAATCTTTCATTATGATATTTTCAATTTAAAAAGAGGCCAGCATTTCCTGCTCTTTTGAAAAATTAAGTGGCGTTTTCTGTGGATTAATTTTAGACATCTGGGAGTATATTCATAATGCTAATGCAGGTTGCTGTGTTTTCATTTGCTCCAGGGAGGGAAAGCTGCGATTTGGGGGTGGGTCTCTATTAATCTATCCGAGGCCCATATTTTAAACATGGGCCACATTAAAATTACACTTGACATTTCATCAACAAGAGGTCTATAATACCTTTAGGGCAAACTATATGTAAAGATGAAAAATTACATTAATAGCTGCTAAGTCTTGAACACGAGCTCAATCTCCTTATGGAATCTTTTATTAGAAAGTTTTTATCTCTCTTTAAAACTTTTCAGAGCTCCCCCGCCCTCCCATTAATCTTTACCTAAATCTCCCGCTACCTGGCTATTATATATGCTAAGTAGTCTTGTCATTGGGTCCCTTGCTGCCCGGTGTAATGAGCAGCCTTAGAAAGGGATCTACTGGCTTTAATCAAATCAGCCGCCGGTGCCACCATCTCCCTGACGAGACCAGCTTTGTGCCAGGGCTGCCAATATTATGCCCCATTAAGAAACAATGCCTAGCTCACACACACACACACACACACACACACACACACACACACACACACGCACACACACACACGCACACACTGATTAGCACTAATCAGACAAAAAATTAAGAGTGCTGGGGAGCCCTGGGCCTACATCATACTGTAGGAGTATTATTAGGAGAGAGTCAAAGTGATTGATGTTAATAGATACACACAATATGTGCCATTAAACACCTGTGGTGGTTTGGGGGTTTGTTTTGAATTGAATTTGAACATTACAGGTACTGAATAAAAGTTCAGCCTCTTTAATGAACTTGCTACTGCTGCACTGGTCGTAATGGATTTGATCTCTTAACAACAAAATGATTAGTTAAAGAGTTTGTTTTCCAAACTTGGAGTAAGGTTGGGGTTTAATAGCATTTTAATCAAATCTGACTATCAATCCCAAATCCTATCAAATCTTTTATTGACTATGATTTTAGTTTAGCTTTTACCATTTCATTTACAAGTAACTAAAATTCTAAATGATTACAACTCAAAACCTCCTGACAGCTTTAACACACTGATTTTTATGCCTGATTTTCCACCAACTACTTGCACCAAATAACAAGGACCCTCCAATTAAATGGGACTCTCTTGTATTAGACCAGGTAGATATTTTTCTACACAAGAGGTGCTGTGAATTCACTGTGCGTCCACAAATGAACTATGGGTTTGTAGTTCAACAGAGTGATGTGTCTTTTCACTCAAACTCTTACACTATTCACATTAATTAGCTATAGTTGATATAATCATTCTAATGATTATATCAAGTAATGGTCAGTGGCTGTACATGAAAAACCGGCTAATGTTACCTACATGCATTGATTTTCGCTAATAAAAGATAACAGGTTTGATAAGAGACTCGTTAGCTTAACGAAGCCAGGTATCTTGCTGACTGGGAATTGGATTCAAAATGGAACCAGTTATCGAAGCACATCTCTATTTAGGAGGGGTATAATGAACCAGAAGGTGATTCACAGGATCCAGACTGGGGCTGATCCAAGCATTTTTCGATGGCTCAACACTGGCTATATAAAGCCCGATTGATTTCCAATTCTTTGTTTATTTGCTCTGGGTCAGGTACCCCCCTTTGAGCTCTGTGAAAACACTAGAAGGTCTCCGATCATACTGTGTTGAGAGCAAGTGAGCTCAGAAGCCAGCAGAATCAATTAATAATAGGTATAGACAAAGACGTATTTTTAAAAAGGACTCAAGTTGGGACTGGAGTCAAAAGATGTGATCAGAACATCCATATCAATGACAGTATAATTGTAATGTATAATTCAATACCACAGTTTTGAAGAGTTAATCTTAGTCTGGTTTGAAGTTTCACTGGCAGTGAACTTGTCAGCTGCTTCTCCTGAAATATCAACCTTAAGGTAATGCTAATGTAATTACTAAACTTTTTTGGTTCGGAACAATGGCAAACGTAACCTGAACAACATACTATTGAGCAGCGAGACACATAATTCATTTTCCTTTTCTGCTGAGCAAGAATTGAACACCCATGGTACATTGATTACTACAAATCTAGTGTATTTGGCAGAGCTGAAACGATACACACGTGCGCACACTCCCACTGGACCTAACCTTCAGGGAAGCAAGACTTGCCTTAACAAAGTGGAAAATAATTTCCAATACATATTAATGAAGCAGAGTTGAATCGATGCCCTTGGAACTTTATGAGAGTGTGTGCCAATGCAATGCTGCGACAGCACCATAGTGTATGTGTGGCTCAGATTTTGGAGGTGCGGTGGGGGCAGGGGTGCCTCTGGCTTGGCTCAACAATAAGAGCCCTCATCTATCATGCCGAGCTCAGAGTGTGATGGGGCCTCATAGGTCCATGTGAGTGACCCTGACTAAGAAAAAGCCCATCAAGTCTGGATAGCAAGACTTGCAGTGTTTGAGTGCTTCACTGCTGTATGTGTAAGCAATTTTAAATGGTGGGTTAATGATTCAAATCACAGAGAGAGAGCCCATCAATGATGTTTGGATATAAAATCGTTCTCACGTGCCCCTATTTGTGTTAACGAAATTACTAACTGTTACTAAACTGTTATGGGTCTGCACTTGCCCTTGTACATACACACATACACACACACACACTATAAAATCCTGCTTCTGCAGCAAATCGCCCGGACGAGCTTGTTCATCAAGGACCGAGAGTGTGTATTGAGCAGGGAGAGAATTACAACCCCTGCAGCACTCGTGGATGACACAGCCACTTACAGCTTGACCAATAGACCATTTGCACTCAATGAATCACATATTTAAACACATTAACACACACACAACTAAGGCCGCTGGGTAATGTCCAGAGGGGGTGGCAAAAACAGGTGAGGTGACAGGCAATCATGAATGTGCACACACCTGTAATTTAACATTGTGCCTACAGCCACAGACAAGGAAAAATGTGAGCTTCTATAGGTTTTTCAGTAATTAATGACTATTATTTGACATGGCTATTTTTACTCGTGCTAAAGGTATTCACAACCAGTTGATTTTTCAGAAAAGAACGACACTCTGGATTCTAATTAAAAAGTGTGCTGCCGCAGTAACAACACACACCAAATGCAGCCTGGTTAAGCTTGTTGTTATTCCTGTGCTGTGATGCCACTGCATGATCATGCTGATACCCTGGGGCAATTTGTTATGGACATCAGAGGAGCAGCGAAGGTCACGAGCAAGACAAAGTATCCCACCAGCCTATCATAGGCACCGCTGATTCAGCACTTTCAAAGACATCACCTGCCGATGTTGAGAAAAGAAAGAAAAAGAGTGAAAAGGGACAGTGACAGAGGGACGATGAGACAGCGGGACAAGCCAGCAGAGGGGGTAAAAATGTCTGTTTTAAATTCAAATCAAGATAGAGCACTGAATATAATGCAATTTAATTTTCATTTTTGATAACAGGTTATTTGTTATAGGATGACACCAAGCTAAGGCCATCAAATCTTAATTTCTTTAGCCTCAACAGTACCTGTTCTGCCAACTAGGACAAAGGAAAAATAAGAAATTTAACTTGTCAATGAAAAATACAATCGTCTTTATGGTTAAGCAGGTTCATAATTAAAAATGAAAACACAGAAGACTTCTGGAAAAAGCTTATCTGACGACTTCTTCCTTTTCATCAATTTATTCAGTGCAATTATGTGTAAAGGCCAAACATATCTAAAAAACAATCAGATGGCATTTCATACTCAATTGACAAAAAAAAACAACAACGAGCCATCTGACTGATATTGAGCTGGAGCAGCTTCTGCATAATCCATATCGCAAAGCCTCAAAATCCTCCTCTAACTCGCCTACTTTTTTATTTATAGAAGTTACGATTGGTAACTCTCATGGGACGGTGGATCATTACTTGTGAACTTGTGCATATGACAAATTTGTTTTCCCATTTATCAAACAAGAAGAATAGTTTTTTTTAAGTTGATTTAGAAGAAAAAAAAACTACGACTAGGCAGGAATTGATAAGGCCACAAATTCAAAAGTGTAAGAGAGATATTTCTGGCTGAATCAGGGGATGAAGGATTACAGGCGCTGTGGCCCCTTGATCATTCTAATTAACACACACAGCGGTGTCACAACCTCAAGCTACCACTTCAACAGTCAGCCAAAGCTGGGCAGATATCCACAATCTCCACAAGTGGGATTAAATTGGTCTGTCTTGTCATAAGCTCGATATGTTCTGACCACTAAAAAGGTAGTGGAAGGTAGGATAAATAACATGGCCTCTAACTGCACG
Organism: Centropyge bicolor; assembly: GCA_037975185.1. Classification (NCBI taxonomy): domain Eukaryota; kingdom Metazoa; phylum Chordata; class Actinopteri; family Pomacanthidae; genus Centropyge; species Centropyge bicolor. The sequence continues at coordinate 6,213,077 of JBBMOC010000004.1, read as the reverse complement.
CACTAAGGTTAACTTCAGATCTTTGGGGCAAGATTGAGACAGAGATATTCTCAGTGAGAGTTTGAAGAGGGATTGAAAGAACTGGAAAGACAGAGAGGAGACGGGAGTCGGAAAAACTTCCACAGGGGAGAGAGAGACAGGAAGAGCGAGGAGTATTTAGGTCTCTTTAGTGCTGAGTTGCAGCCACTACTTGATTGGGTGCTTTGGGAGGAAATGGAAAAGCTCTCCAGCCAGGTGCTTATCTCTGACCAGAGCTTACAGAGTCAACCGACCGCCAAACTGCTTTACCCTGACAGCCAGACACTCACAGGGTAAGTTCCAATCAGGCTGTGAAGAGCAATGTCCAGGAAAGATATTTCCACCAAGCTCGTGTAACTTTTTAGCAGCAGATATGTGCTTTCTCAACTTCTGTGTGAATTCAGAACAGTGTCATTTATGTTTCAAGCACCGGGAACTCCCAACGATTTTCTGAGGTACCAATCGTGCTAGATTGGCAGAACAATGTCACGCTGGTTACGAAACATCGCAGGTAGAAGGATCACAGAAGTGTAGGTCGAGGAATAGCCTACGGGGAGTCGCAGCATCTTCGCTCATATCAAAAATATTTCAATCTGGTGTGGTTAGGAAGAGAGGCAGTGTCAGTCCAGATGTTCACTCTGAACACTGGAGAGCACAGATTTAAACTGTGTGGTCAATGAGGTGCAAGGGCTCCAAATGCTGTGCTGTGAAATCCACATCGAGCAGAAAGAAAGAAACAGACAAAGCCAATTGCAAGGGTCATATTTTATAGCTACTGTTGTTTGAACAATGCTTTTTAACAAATCCACAATCAGGTGTTCACAGACTAAAGGACTAAGACAAAGCTTTTCCTACGAAATTTCCCATTAGTTCTTGGACCAATAATGTTCAAGGGTTTCCCAGCTGAATGGAAAAGTTCCCCCATTAGCAGTGTCTTCTCTGCTTCTAAACTTCTGTCAGGTTTCTGATTGGATAGATCAATATCTGTGACTAATTCATGGCGATTAAACATTTAAAAATTGCCAGGGCAGACAGACATCTAAGTCAAAGTATTTTCTGTCTACACATCTGCACATGAATCCATCACTCTGGCAGACTTTTCAATAAAATCCACACTGTCATAACTACAAGTCAGACTTTTTAATTAAAGAAATAAAGTGCAAAAATTTGAAGAGTTCCATTAATATGCTTCTCAATGATGACACAGTTTAACAGCCATGTGCAAAACGTTGACCATAAGCACATTCTAGTTGCTGTCATGGTCTAACATCTTTTATCTATGAATACCTGAAGTCTCTGGTGCTCTGCAATCCCATTATCCCTGCATGTATGAGATGTGTTGACGGTGCCACAGTGGGGCGACAGAGCCAGGGGGTAACTGGGTGGTTGGGGTGAGGATGGGAAAGGGGGGGAGGGGGCGCTGATAGTGAAGAAGAAAGCAAAAGGTAGGGTCCTGAGAGAGCAGAGGAAAAAGAAAGGTGGAGAGAGAGTGAGATAGAGAGGTGTGGTGCGCGGGGCTACGGGCCCTCTGTGTCCTGCGGGGGGATTACAGATGGCCCTCAGAATTAAATCAAAACTGTGCTGACTGCCAAGGAATGGGCTCTGCGACACATCGGGTGCCACATGAGAGGGGGGTAAGACTGGCGCAGAGGGAGGAGGCTGAAGGCAAGGGCTGCAGCCATAGAGTGAAAATCGCCTTCAAATGAGTTTTTGAAATATCTAAAAATAAATTGCCTTTGAAAAAGCTCAACAGACAGCTGATATGCGGGCTGGATGGGGGCCAAGTGAAAAGTTGCCCTCTCCCTCCATTTCTCCTCATCTCAGCCTCTTCTATACCTTGGCATCATTCATTTTCTCACGTCTCACTCCCGTCCTTGCTCGGGCTCACACGTAGGTGCGGACGGCGGCACGCACGCAGGTACTGCACTAACACATGGGGTTTAAACAAAGGTCAAGTCTCTCATTTAGTTACCAATTAACAACAGTTGGATTAGAAAATGAACAAAGCACCTTCTCCTGGCTGATGATATTTATCTACAAAATACTGTACATGGGGATTCATTCCAAGGGCCCAGCAGATGGTGGGGTCTATTTTTAGAGGAAAAGATTGAATAATGTATAATTGCCTCTATCTGCTCATCATTTCTTTGCACATGCTGGCTATCATACCATCCATAGTATTAGTTACCTGGCATGCAAAGTTGATAACCGAATTAAGTGATTAAAGCTTCCAAAGTGCCTTTATTATACACCTTCATAATGTCCTGTATTTGTTTAACCTGGAAAGTCATGGAGTTGTGTGAATATTCAACACACTTCTCATTCAGGTAGCCACACTTACATACTGCCATCTTTGAAGCAAGCCTGATGTCGCTATCTCATTCCCGGCCCTGTGGGGATTAACTTCTAAGTGCAGCGTGTAAATGAAAATGTGGCATCTATAAAATGCAAATCAACATGCAAATGAGTCGAGGGACATTATAAGATTGACTTTTTAAAATCTGTAGCTCAAAACTTTTATAAAAGTGGGCAGGCCACAGTGGTTGATAGTCTAGGCTGGCAGACACGTCATTTGATGTCAGTGATAAAGTGTCGAGTCTGGTTGAGATGCCAAGTGCAGTGTTAGAGTCGTACTTGGAATATTTTCATCATTTGACCTATAACAGCCATTTGTAAGAGCACAAAAGGACACGATGTTCCTCCACATTATGCATTGTTTTTATCAGAGGGAACAGATTTGACTATCTGTATGGTAATTCCTTACTGAAAACAAACCCAGATCATACACCTACCTAATGACCCAAATGTTGGATAGCAGAATATGTGAAACTCAAATTGTCCCATTTGTTCAGATTTGTAAACACTTGGTTGTGCACACTGTGCTCATTTCTAGGCACAAAACTAATTAGATGTCCCAAGGCTTACTGTCTGAGCATCTATGAAAAGACAAAGGGAAAACAATAACACAAACACTAAAGTATAAAGTAGGTACAGCTATTCCCAAACTAATGAATCTCCTCAAGACTCTCATAAAGCTTTCCTCAATAATAAACAAATGATTGAGCACCCACACAACTTAAATATCTATGTGCTCCCCTTGAAACATATATATTATACCACACACGGCAAATAAGTATCATTAAATCTTCCAGCAATACACACAAACACACATGCACAGAAACAGTCCCCCAGCTACTCTAATGTCCACTTCATCTCTACAGTGTCCATCTCTCAGAGGTGGATGTAAGAGGTGGTGTCACCATCAACCACAGACTAAAAACACAGACACTTGTTGGCCTGCGTACAGTGGAAGACCTGCAAACCTTTAATAGTGCAAAAACACACCTGCATGCATTAATACAAGATTTAATCAGCAAAATTAAATCAGCTGGACAACATCAAAAGACAAAGCAGCATGTTCTATGCAAACCAGTGAACTGCTCACCATTCATGTGTCGGTGACCTTCTCTGGCTTGTTGTTAAAGAAATTATTCAATGGTTGTCGAAATGAGTCTGAAACCTCCATCAGACCTGAATCACACTAACTGGCACTACCAATGTATTCACAAACTCACTCACCAGTTAGCAAAGCACCGATCACACAACTCATTAAACCGGGAATAACCCTAACTTCAACAGGTACTAAGTCTGTGTTCTGTTCTAATAAAATCAGACTGAAATGCTAATTTAAGTTATCCACTTAAAATGCTGCAGAAATCTGAAATGGGTGAGGTGGGAAGCGATATATTGGTCTGAAACCAGTCTGTGTGTGTTAGAGTGCTAGAAGAGAGAATAGCATGGGGATATGAAGCTCATAAGCAGGCTATATGCACCAAGGAGAAGAGTAACACCAACACACTTTGTCCATTTTGTTTACTGCCAATATAATTTTTTTGTAATTGAGACATCGCCGTTAAATGCCATTTTCAATTAGAATGGATGGAAGCACTGTCCATGGTACCAAGATACTTTACTGGCCTCAGTTGAAGCCCCTCATTACGCCCTTCCTCCCCCGTGGTTTCCTCTTGTCTTAAAACTAAATCTGCTCCACTAGTGCTGCCAAGGAGCTATGTCTCAGCTTTCTCCCACCTCTGACCTGACAAATGGTAATGCTTCATTATTTGTTATTCACATTGCTTCTTTTTGTGCTTCCACATAAGCCGAGGACAGATTGTCGAGGACGGCACAAACAGAAATGTCTGAGAAAGTCCAAAAGACGGTTGTTGAGTCAGAGGCTGCGTTCTTTGGACGGCAGTGAATAATAAAGTTGGCACAGAAAGCTGTGGTATGCAGACCTCTATCAGGCTGTTGCTGCTATGATCTGTCCAATATTTAACTACAGGCTGTTAAAAGTCAGGCATTTTCAGGTTTGAGAGGTTAAACTATATACATTTTAAAACACCTTTAATCTAAGGAGGACGACACACTGCAATTGGTCGACCTGGAGCTCTGAAAAAAAATGGCATGTCAGCAGCTGTCAAAGTTCATTATCCTAGCAGAGCACAATGGAGGATTATTTTGCAAAGGTATGTTGTGCCTTTTATAGTACCTGCCAAGCATGGTGAGACTCAGGGGACCATGGGCCGAAACAACCAGGGAATATACAAGAGCAAACAAGGTTTCTGGAGTGTGGATTTACATTAATAAGGATATAGGGTGAAGAGATCAAGAATGAGTCTTGTTAATCAAGGTCTAATATAGAAAGAGCATGTGTTCCCCGTCTGACAGTTCAGATCTGTTAACACACTGACCAGATCAGCATCACATCGGGCTTTGAAAATCTAAAATGACTGGGTGGGGAGGGGCGAGGGCAGAAAATACTCAAAATTGAACGCTTTTTGTCTGTCTGGGATGATGATGATGACACTGAGCGTCTGAGGATCCGAGCAGTTTATGAACCACTTTAAGATGTTTCTTAATGCGCTCCACTTCGATGCGGCTCCCCAGTAAAATAGCCTATTAAAGCTGATCACGAAGGCATGTCTGCCATCAAAATGGTCTCTTTTTGTGATATTTGCCTGTGAGCGAGTATTCCCCCGTCATTAAAATGACAACAATGATTCATCCTATGCATATGCAAATACAGCAATCTAGATAAAAATGCAGCAGGCGTCTTTACACTTGCATCCTGTGTCTGCATAAAAAGGACTAGGGGTTTTACAAAATGTGGGATTTGGACACTGGCCTTTGCTCTCTCTCCTTTAGATCGTCCAGATGTACTTGAGCACTCAAACCAAACAGAACTTAAGACTGAGCCTCCTTCTGGGGATTACTTCTAACTTGCAATAGTGAGAAGGCAGATGCTTTGGCACGGACAGAAAGCAGATTTACAGCGGCCTCAAAGGAGACAGTGATCAACACTATACTCTAAAAACTAATGTACATTGTTCAAGGGCCGCACACAATTGCTCCAAATCCCTTTGGCACCATTTGGCTCCACTGATAACCATAAAAAAAAGAGAAAAGGAGAGGCTGAGACAGATGCGTTCAAGTGCACGTGGCCCAACAGGCCTAATCACAAGATTTGCCATTTTAATTTAGATTATTCGAGTCTTGTTGGCGTGTAGAGATGCCCGCTGTTGCTCCGACTACTACAAAGGCATAGTGAGAACATCAAAAAGATGAGAGAGTGACATGCTGTTTTCCAGTGGCGCTTTATTAAGCCCAACAGCTGGGGGAAACGCTTGGAGCTGGCGCGGCCCCCTCTGAGGAAGACAAATGGGAAAAGGTCACTCATTTGGCACCTGATCACACATGCGTTAGGGAGGTTGCATGAAAGCAGACAAACCCAGTTATCAACTCAGAGCACTGGGATACAAATCTTGGCATTTGACATGACATGTAGTGGTGGTAGGTACACAGCCCCCAGAGGGTGGCATGACGGGCACAAGAAGAAATGAGGCGGCAGTCTCAGGCACAAGATTCAATTTTTAGTGAACCTAAGCAAAATCAACACACTAATCATCAGTCTGTTGGGAGTCCTGCACAATTCATCACATTTTCAATTGACAGGATTCATTCAAAACACACTCTTGCCCTCTCAGCAGAAAACATGGGGACTCATGTCTGGAATAAGAAATTCTGAAAATAAGCAAGTTGAAAATCACTTGCAGGATGGTGAAGTAGGATTCAAGTTCCAAAATAACAGTTGGAGTCTTTTTACAGAATATCTATGTAAATATCTAGAAATCAGTTAACTATTGCATCTTACTGCGAGGCTACATGTGACTATTCTAAAATTTTATTATCACAGATGCTCAGGAGGTTTGTGAATTTTCATCTCCCATAGTCATGAGAATGAGGAAATCCCAGGGTGATGATCAATCTAACATGGCCTTAGGCCTTGTCATAACATTGTCACAATATCCAACCAACACAAGGGCCACTGTCCACGAGTAATAAAAGCCGACACCATCTCAATTTCTTCAATTACGTACACACAGACACACGGCACCTCTGGCGGGGCAGCAGCAACATTAATACCACATTACAACTGCATTTTGGAGACGTTATGAATAAGCAGTGATTCACAGCAGCTGCATTCATTACGCAAACGTGATTAAAGTGGCAGACCCCTCGGGCGTCCGGGGGCCTAATGATCCCACTCTGCCTTTTGTTATTCACGTTGGCTGAGGGCACGCCACTAAGCAGCAGGCCTGGGTGTCTGCTCGCACCGAATGAGGCCTCATTAATAACAGGCCATTCACAAACCTTGCGTTCATACTCTGCACCCGGCCATGGTAAATGAAAGAGACGGAGCCCCCCGGATGCCCGGGTCTGCCCCTGGCGCAGATGGGTCTACACGCTCTCCTGCATGATGATGTTGATGTCCACTTGTGTGTGTGACAAGCTGACATATGTTACCGGGCATTCATCGCTGGCTGTTAAATTGCCCTCTTTGGATGCTCTATTCAGCCCCATAGACACAGTCTCCCTCCAGAGACTGACAATGTACATATTTACATAATGCTCTAATGCAATAAAACAAATGAATACAGTCCTGTCTGTGCGCTAGCAGAGGGCTGGGTCAGAGAAAATAAACCAGCCCACACTATTAGAATACGGCAGCTGCATATTCAATGCTTGCCTTAAAACTATATAATGCAGACATTCATTTTGTTTCAGGTGACGCATCAGAATTGAAACTAAGTAAGTAGGATAAAATTTGTATCTCGACATAAAATATTATAGTAATCCCACAAAACAAATAGGTAAGCTGCCCATTTCTATTGATTATACTGCACCAGCTCTTACTACAAGGTTAGACTTAAGTGACTCTGTATATATTCGACCTATAGTACACAATGTGCTACAATATGCATTTTCATGCCCATTCAAAGTTCCTGAGCTGGATATACCCCCTGTACTCTCTCTGCCCATCAGATAGATCCTGGATCACCCCTAGTGCTGACCATGCACTAAATTATTCAGTTGAAAATAAGTCCACATTAAAAATGCATTGACTTGCAAGAGTAAGACACTGTAGAACAAACTCCAGTGCTAAACATGTAGGAAGGGGGATCAATGCATATGAGTTTTTGTCATTTGCAATGCTAATTTTGTTCACGGTTGTCAGAGTTGAAGGTAACATTTATACACAAAGTATGAATGTAAAGTAAACAGAGACTGAGTGAGGCACAAACCACACAATATTTCTTTAAGTGAAAGCTAGAGGTCCATGAATGCAGGTAGCTGTACAAGGCTGATGAGACATTTTCTCACACACACACACACACACACACACACACACACACACACACACACAATACACAAATGAACGCCCCCAAAAACACCGAAGTCAGCACCAAAAACAAACTGACTAACCAATATTCTCAACCCTCTACACACTGCATCATTTGTCTTACAGGAAGACTGGAGGATGAAACACTCTCTGAACATCATGACAAAACCTCTGTCCGTAAACGATGATAAAATTAGAGGGTTTGTATTTGATATTTTCTGTGTCTGGTTTACAAAATCCCGCCAATCACACTACAGACTGTACAATACTGCCAATCTGGACATTGTTTGCTGGCACATAGCTGCTGACAAACCACAGCAGTACGACTGGTACAAGAAGGAGAGAATGAACAACTATCAGAAGTGAAAGAAAATTAACTCCACAGTCATCCTGACCTCCCATTTTATTGGCTCAAAAAGGGCAAACATCAATTATACTGAAGTGGATATCCTAAAAGTGATGATCTCCAAAATCCTGTATGCCAATCTGCACTGCTAACCAAGATGAGGAGGACAACTAATGTCCTGTCCTGCCCATTTGAAATTACTAGTCCCTCCAAGAGCTGATGCACTTGGCACCTTTAAACAAGTAAAATTAAAGGATTAACAGAGAGGCACTAAAATTCATCAATAGGGATCAGCATGTATCACTCAAGATGAAGATAAAGGTGCTACAGAGACACCCTGTCCGAACTATCTCTGAAGGTTGCTGACAGGACCAGACTCTGACTTTGCTGACTCTGGACCTTCAGACCTCCCATGGACCTGTGGGGGGGGCGAGCAGAGGTGGGCTCAGCAGCTTATTAAGCCAGGTTTAATGGCCTTGACCCTGGCCCACAACCCCGAAGAAGAGTCCTGGAGGAAGAGAGGTCAAAGTTCGTATAATATTAGAGAGCAAGAGAAAGTCAGAGGTGTGGGATGTTTTGGCAGAGTTCCATCTTTGCATCAAATATAAAACAGATGGAATTCTGTTCACCAAGGCTTTCCCAACTTTCTCTCCTTGAAAATGTGCTTAAGCTTGCATTCAGAGCTAGCCAAGTTTGAAAGTGCCACATTTTGGTGACCTCAGACCACAGCTAAAGGCAATTACAATTTTATTTGTTTGAGAAGGGTGTTGCTCTTGTAAAGGGGTGGTGAAAAGGCCAGATTCAAACCGAGACCATCAGGTTATGCAGCATGCAGTTCACACTCCTAGAGAACCCTGCAATTATATATTTCAGATGACACAGAAACGTACTCCACTTAGCCTATATTACTGTCACTAAATTTGACAGTCAAGAAAAGTGGGAACATTTACATTTTAATAACTGCAAACTATGGGCCATTTTTCAGCGCGCTACTTTTATCATTGGAAATCTTTTGGAATTCATTTGTGCAGGTATTGATTTATTGATTCCTGCACACTGTATCAAGCAGGTTCCTGAAGCAGGATTTGCTCTATATAATATCAGGCTTAATCTATAGTATAAATTGTTTTCATAAAAGGTTTGGAATTCATGAAGTGACAACACACCTTTCTCATCATCTATTCCCCAGCTGACTTTCTGCTTCCTTCAACATCTCCCCCCCTCTCCTCCACTTGCTTCCCTTCTCTTGCTCTGCAATCACAGTCCCCAGCATTTCCTCCTCTCCTCTTCAGAGGTGTTACGGACGGCTGGAACGGAGAGTACAAGCAAAGCAATAAGGCCTGTTGTGAAACGGCCATGGGATCAATGGGGGTTTTAAGGAGGCAAAGCACGTAGCCACAGCTGGTCAATTAGAGAAAGGACAGCACAAGCACAAGCGCACACGCACGCACACACTATATAGACACAGTGAAAGTGGCTGGCCTTTAAAAACAGAGTTACTTTTCGCCTCTCGTCAGCTCTTTTTCTTCGGCTTCAGATGGATCAGCATCAGGGAATCTTGGCCGAGATAATGCCATTGGTCGTGGCGCGAAGCAAACTTAACTGCAGGGACAAAGGGCTTGGGAGATGGTGTAAACACAAAAAAGACGATTTTGATGGCAAAAGTTATTCTGTGTGATGCAAAGAGCTGAACTGCATTGTGACGCATGTAGATGGACCACGTACATGTCCACAAAGAATCTAATGCTTTATGGTGCTGTTCTAACTCTACGAGCACCAAGCATGAGAAGAGCCGTCCCTCTTACTGATTTAGCATTGAAAAAAAACTGAGATGAGTATTGAGTCAGAACTTAATGAAGCTCATTAGGTCAAACAGAAAACAGTGTGCCATTAAGTATGACAGAGTGACTCACCGGCATCAAAATATGCACTTCTTCCAAGTGTTTAACCATGGGTTATTTGAGATAAAACAGGTGAATCTATTTCCATGTTTTATATTGCAGCTTGACAAGAATTAAGGTCATGGTGCACAGTTTGTAACTAACAGAATTTCATGCTGAGTATTTGTTGCGTAAATGGAATTTCAACTAGACTCCTGCAGCACATGAAAAATCCAACTGGTTTGGGTTGGAAGTGCACTGCTGAAGCTTAAGAGGCTCTCGTGATCTTGTGATTATGGAGATGCAATGTCAGGCAACCCACAGAGAGTCAGAGATTACAATAAATAAACCTAAAATATCGATAAAGACAAGAATCTGAATCTTTTCAGTTCAGTTGGAATCAGATTGTTCCTGCTTCTCTTCCTCTTTGCCAGCTAGTAAAGCTGACCATGTCCCTCTGCACAAGCATGCTGTAAGCTCAACATAGCAGAGACGGGGAGTGACGATAAACTCTGACATCTCCTCACACATATATTTTCTCTCCGGTATCAGTCCTTGCAGTTACAATTTCTGCTTTGCTCACAGTGATCAATCTTGCAGTAAATAACTGAGCTTGCAAGATGTACAGTAGCCTGGCTTTACGAGGCTATACTTCCTTCCCGGGCAGCTGTTAAAATGAGCATCCGTGGCACAACGCAGGCCGACAGGGGCCCAATTATCTTGGTCACAACAATCAGCATGTGTGAAGAGACATCAAAGTACACCTGTGATATATCTTTTCATATCAAAGCATGCAGATTCATGATATTCTGACGTTCATGAATCTCTATTGTCCTTCTCCATGTACGCAATTTCCTTCATTTCCCCTCTGCACAGCTCATGTCCTGTCCACAATAACTTGTTCTAATGCTGTATATTGTAGTAACGAGTCTATAAACAGGTTCATTACCTACACTTCATTTCCAATTAGGCACAGAAAGACATTGTGAAGGAGGAAAGAGACAGACACTTGACAGAGACAGCTCTCTGATAGTTGTTTCACCTTGTCTTTCCGCTACACTTTCTGCTTGCTTTCCCCTTTATCCCAGTTTTCCTGCCCTTTATTATCACCCTCTCTACAGTCTTGTTTCTATTGACAACAGGCTGCACTCGCAGAATAAAGGCAAACCTTGACTTGATTATCTGTAATGAAAACACGACTCTCCCCCCTCTCTTTCCAACTCATATAGAGTGGCGTACTCACTCCCTTCCAAACTCTAGTTTTGAACCATTGTATTCCTCTTGCATTTGTTCAAAAAAAATACCGCTGATAGTGAAAGGATAGATAATGCATTATAAGAAAAGACAGAGCGTGCAGGAAAGTGGGAGAGCAGATGGTTGGAGTGAGGCTGAAACATGAAGAAACATGTGTCTTGCAGCAGGTAAACACAGAAACGCTACAGCCAAAATATGGAAGTGCCTCTCTGGTTTCCATGCAGGTGAGATGCTCTAAATGCAGCACTATTTATTCACACTCCGTCCTAGCTTAATGGTAAGTTACAGAGAAATTGCAGGAGCACTTTCAATCTAATATCCAGTTAAACTGCAAAAGGCATTCATCACTGACATCCTTCACCAAGTCCTCCAGGAGAGTGGGATCTACAAGGAGGAATGCTGGGGCGGCTACTTCAGAGCCTGCCAATGACAGGAGTGCTGTGAAGTTGTGTGATCACCTGGAAACCTTTGGCTGCGACATCAAAGCCGGTGACTGATGTCGTGTCAATGCATTTACACCTACTCGCCTAAAATGTCTCACGCTTTGGTTTGTCAATCCAACCACTGCACCAATTCACCTTTGGAGTGCTTGTCCTCTCTTTGTCGACTATATGACAACTGGAAAAGACGAAAACAAAAGCAAACATCCATCACTGTTGATATTGACTAACAGTGATTATATTCTGGTCCTTAAGTAAAAATTTAATAAAAATGAAAATGCTCAACGCTTAAGAAAGCACTTGAGGTAATTAACAGACAGTTTCATCACGACGCAGTTTGTGCACCAGATGTTTGTTTATGCAACTCTACAGTGAGGAACTTTGTAAAGTAACCTACCACAGGTAAACAGATGGTGGTGCAGAGTGCTTAAAAATACAAGATGCATTGTTCTACTGCAAAAATATTTTGCTTCTAGTATACATTTTAGCAAATAATTGGAAAGACAACATTTTTTTTTCAAACCTGGAGTCATCACAAAAACTCAGTGATCAATCAGTTGGCGTACAGAGAATCCAACTTGAGCACTGTAAATTCAAAGAAAGCCGTGCTGTTGTTACTCCCACGTAGTTTACAATGCCACAATGTATTTTGCACTTTCAAGGTTACACTGGATACAGCCATTCATTTATTTATTGCTACCACAAAATAAATTTACTTTCTGCAAGTGAAAGTAAATTCAACTGCGAAATACACCCCAAGTTTGATATCACGCACAGAAAGATAACATAGTATAGATCTTGGATTAATTTTGCTCCAAGCTACAAGATGGAAGTAATCTCTGAATGTTCTCAGAGTGAAATATGAATGAACGTGTCATATCATTCAGCGGGCATGACTCTGCAGAGCAGCAACAAAGTTTCTCCAGCAGTTTAGTTTGGGTTCAATGCATGGTGCTGCAGTGCCCCCTGCTGATCATGCAGGATATTTCACCTGTTATACCCAATTCATGTGCTCCAGCAAAGTCCAGCAACCTTGGGGAAAGGAAATGTATTCCATCAGTATTCCTTGTGTTCTTTGGTTTGCATACACAGCATTGATCTAAGGCTGAACATCTAACCCTCTAACCAAAGGAACGCTGAGTATGCCAGTTTCTGTTAACACATACACTTTGACTTCAAGCTCTTGCGCCCTAGTGGCTTTAGATTTAAACTGCTTCCTGTTTTAATCTTGTCCAGCTGAAATTATTTGGACAAATGCATTAAGAGCACACTGCCATATGTAACGCTCCTGAAGTGCCCTTAAGCAAGGCAGGTATGCAACAACTGCTACAGTGCAACTCCTTTGCGACCGGCAGCACAACAACAAGGTTGCTCCCATGAGAAATAAAAACAGTATGCATAAATTGAGCTGCCACATAATTTTCTAGCAGGTAAAAACTTTTTCAAAAAAGTGACTGAAGGTGATAAAAAATATATTAAAGGAGCTGTATTGGATTGAAGATTATCTGGAAACCCGGGAGACTTAATACAGATGGAATTACAAACTACAGACCAGTTTGAAATTTAATGTAGCACAAGGCAACACCTGCAGCTCCAAATGGTAGCAACTTTTTCTGAGCTTTGAAATTCAGAAAACATGTAATGAGACATCTGTAAACTGTACACAGCATGCTCATGTTTACCAGCCCACCTGGTCTATACGGTTTTACACTATTGGGACACATAAGGCAAAAAAATCTAGATTAATATTTGTGATCTCCATCACCTCTGATTCATGTGTTTAATTTCAACTTGTTGCTTCATGGAGGTGAAGAAGTAACCATACACAGCCCCAAAACTTCATAAGAGCAAACAGAATAAATATATGTGGTCTGAGGGAAGATGAATACTTCATTTTGGTTGATAAATCTTGTATTTTTGCATTGAAAGTTTTGTTTTGTTGCAGCTTTGAAGAGTAACAGGCTAATAAAATAGATGGGTTGGGATCATTGAGATGTTATATACAGCAGAAGACTATAGAATTATATTCCATTCCATCCCCACCACCTTTTACTACTCTTCATTGTCTTGACCTCTCTCCAAGCCTTGTGACGGTCCACACAATTACCTTCAATTATCCTCACTTCCACCTCACCAATTACATCCATTATTGATTCCAGACCCCCGGGCTGTAAGCCTTATCTATACCCAACCACAGCTCGCGGAGGAGAAAGCAGAATAGGACCAAATAATAGGACCTTGGTTCATTAACACTCTCCAGCTTTTCACTCCATCTACGTCACACCATCACCTACCGAACAGAAACCGTTTTCCATTGCAGTGCCCTTGAGAAATGGATTAAATGAATGCAAAATCAGTGCCTTCTGAGTAGCTAGGACTCTTCTACGATTACCTATAGACCAGAATGCAAGTTAGGTACCAACATGTTTAATCTTTGAATGGTCACCACAGTCAGAAAGCTTAATGTAAAAGCAACAACAATATATACACAAGCAAGATTTTTACAATGAAAACTCAAACACATCTTAAACTCTCCATCATAGTTGACCCAATCATGTAGGAGACATTGGACTTATAATGTGGCTTTCTGGCTCCAGATGTTGACAGCAGTGGCATTACAGTGAGACAGGGTAGTATGAAGGTCAGCTACACAGTATGGAGGCTGTAAAATGTGGAGTCACACTCTGCGGCTGTCCTGCCAGATTTTTGAATATGATACTTGCTGACATTTAGTGAGACACAAACATAAGCTGCTGTCACCACACACTAATGTAAAACATCCATCATCTTGAATGCACGCCAGGGCACCTGCAGAGAGCCGCATCAATGATGCCTCACTGCCATCTCCTGTTACAACAAACTTGAGAGGCTAAGCACCAAGTGTAATCTGTAATGCAACGCTGCCCCCTGGTGGAGTGCTTCAAGCTGTGCTGCTGGTCACTGAGTGTCATTAAAACTTACTACAGAACACAATCCAGAAGAAAACTATAAAATTGTCAGACACTTACCTTTCAATCCTTTCAGCCAGCTTTGTAATGGAACTGTAACATCACCAAATGTTGTCCAGCACAATTTAAGTACCTGTTTGGAGTACAAAGTCAAAGCCAACTTTATTGTCAATTCTGCCATATGTACAGGAAATAGACAGAATTGAAATGTTGTTTCTCTCAGACCCTGGCACAAACAAGCAAGGCACAGTAGATAGCAAACAAAAAAATAAACACAAAGAGACTACGAAATCAGCAATGGGTAGTGGGTAGTACAAAGAAGACTAAATACTGCCTGGCTGGTGTGCAAGTAGATATTTACAGATGAATGGGACATTATATTTACACATGTAAAACAGTGCAATATGTCATAATTGGTGCAAAAATATGCAGTGGTAAAACAGTCCAGTGTGACAGTTTTCATTCATAGGATGAGTAATACAGCCAGCAGTGCGTGACATGAGTAAGGTTTAGAGGATGAGGGAAGTGCAACATTAACGTTAATGTCCAGGAATTAGCCGTGTCTCAAAAAGTTTATGTCTGGGAAGGGAGGTGTCGGTCACAAACATACCTGCACGCCTCATGGTCCTGGAGCGATGGCAGATTGCAGCTGATCACCTTCTCGGCAGAGTTCATGATACGCTGTAGTCTGGTCTTGTACTTCGAAGTGGCGGCAGAAGGTGGGTGGAGGAGGCGAGGATGGACTCCACAATGGCAGAACAGAAGTGCATCATTGTTGTCTGCTGCTGAAGTGCATCCTCTGCTTGACCTTCTTGGTCAGGACTTGAGGTTGTGGGTGATGATGGTGACTGGAGGCCTGAAGGACTCCAAAGTGCTGACTGGGGAGTCACATTGGGTGATGGGGACGGGTGGGACTGGGTTCTTCCTGAAGTCCACAACCAGCTCCACTTCCACCTTCCAAATTTTGTTGACGCCTCTTTCACATGAAGTAACATATTTGGGTCTCAAACATGTTTTTCTGTAAGTGAGGAGAAAATGAGGACAATTAACAAATTGGCAACTGAGTATACATGACAGAAAACTTACAGAAACTAACATAAATGTTTTTAAGAGTTTTAAATACACCAGGTAAAAACTAAGTCCAATGCAACTGTCCTGTAATAACTTCTACCTTCATGAAGGCTATGTTCAGCTTTGGTTGTTTTCGAGAGGTATTTATCAAACTTATTTGACAAACTTAAATTTGTGATTCTGTTGAATTATATTGCAAGTGTTTCCACCTCATTTTTATCAGTGAAAGTAGGCTAAATATCAGAAGCACGTCTCTGTTTAAACCACAAATCTTCAAAACGCTACAGACACTGGACTGTTGCTTTTAACTGCACTAGTTTTATAACCTCATCAAAAAATCTGTGCAACCATCAGGCCCCATAAGAAAGACTGACATGTGCTACAGATTTAATCCCTTTGATAATTGCGTGCGAGTCTATACATTATTTTTGAACAAAAGTGTTAACAGTTTGAGGAAATACTCGACTAACCTCTGTTGGACAGTGGGTCTCAATGACACAGGTGTGCCTAATTAGACTCGAAAAACTTGGTGTTTGTTTGTTGGCAGCAAATGAAGACATGAACTTTTTTAACACTGTGTAACTAAACTGCAATGTTTTTGTTTTGTTTTTTTCAGTTATTGTGTTTGTAGACCTGCCGTAAACTAACTTTTCCTCGAACATCGTCGGACTCTCTGCAGCAGTGCAGCTTCAGTGTGACTGAAGAGGGGCGTGGTTTACTAGCTCTAGTGTGGCATTCAAGGACTATCGGAAATGCTAACTACAAATATTATGACAGAACTGGGTTCAATAAAAATGCTTAATCGATGTGATTGGAAAACGGAGGATTTGGGATGTCTGAGTTTCCTAAATGTGAAGTGCAGCCAATGGAAAGTTATCCTATAAAGTTTTTCCTATTCATGTTTTAGTGAATTATGTAAAATACTTAAAAATGAAATATACTGTACAAATAAACTGTCCATGTCTTGCCCCAAATTTGTGGTTAATATATTTTGGATGTTGGTTTTCTATTTAAATTTTCATTACCTGCACTTTATGACTATTGTACTACAAACACTTAATACTAAAGTTTGTTCATAGTGTTCCAAGAGATTTGGAAAAAAAAAAAAGAACAAAAGATATAAATTAAAACAAGGTTTACATTTCTGATGCATATTTGTCATCACATATAAACAGAAATAATAAACAATGCAATAAATAATAATATTCTAGAGAAGTGAATGTGTAATTATGACCCTGGCAGACAGACACATAGGTAAATACTTTGTACTAGAGTTTGTTCATAATGTCACTCAAGATTTGCAACCACTGGGGGAAAAAAACAACTTGGTAACTAAAATTTTGTTCATAATGCCCCTAAAGATGCACAGTTATTGGCAAAAAAAAGAAGTTGTTAAAACATTTTACCTTTCTGATTTTCTGGCCATATTGTCTCATCATTATATATAAACAGTACAAATAAACAATACAATCAATAACAACATCCTAGAGAAGGATGTTCAAAGTGCAGTTTGAATTGTGAATCGTGAACTTTTGTTCATAATGTCATTCAAGATTTGCAACTACGAATAAAAGATAGAAACCGGGTGTACATTTCTGATGCATATTTTCTGACCATGCTGACGAGTCAAGTTAACAGTAATAAACAGTATAAAAGAATATAATAAATAATAACATCAAAGAGACAGACATACAGGCAAATAGTTTATACTAGAGTTTGTTCATTATGTCCCTAAAGATTTGCAACTATGAATAAAAGATAATTAAAACAGAGTATAACAGGATTTACATTTCCTATGCATATTTTCTTCATATATAAACAACATAAGTAAAGTTAACAGAAATAAACAGTGTAATAATAGAATATGATAAATATCCTAGAGACAGACACTCAGGCATACTTTATACAGTTTGTTCATAAAGTCCCTAAAGATTTACAACTACTGGCAAAAAAAGAAGTTATTAAAACACTTCCCATTTCTGATACAGACATTTCCATCTTTATATATAAACAGAGATGTGCTGATGCTTCAAAATATCCGCCCGCACGCACTGACAAAGTGGCGGTCAGACGCTGGGGAGGGGCCCCTGAAGGCACCACAGTGCAGATCCCTGCTGTCTGCGGTCCGTCTGCTCGCTGTGTTTGCTGCCGGCTCCCCTCCGTCCTCCATTACAGCTCGGCTCCATCCCGCTGTACGGCGCAGGCCCGAAGTAGCGCAGCCGCTCTGAGGTTAGTGCCCTACCGCGCAATCTCCATTTATTTCAGCCCTGGCGCAGCCGCATCATCGAACCCGGCAGCGTCGGGGTGAAAGATGCAGATTGTTTAGATGTCGACTGGAGCCGTATTGTGATGAATATGTGTCTTTTTGAGAGGAATCGTGTTGTAGGCGCGTTTGGACATGAAGCTCGGAGACAGTAGAAGAGCTTGTACAGGCCTCTCGGCCTGTTGTGGCTCTGTTTTGTTTCAGATTGCGCGGGTTTTCATGCTAGCTGCTGCCTTACTGGGTCTATCCTCAATCCTACATCGATCTTATTTATTTTCACTGTCCGCAAACCCTCTGCTGCTCTCGATCACATTCAAGATTCATTCAAATGTCCGGTGCTAGCGGTTAACAACCGACAAATGGTTAGCTTGCTAGCTTATTAGCAGATGTAGGACATTGCTAGCTTAGATCGGTTTGGCAGTCGTTGACAACCCAGCCGGCAAGTCGGCTAATATTACAGCACCGTAACGCTTGAGCAATAACAATAGCTATTTAATATATGTTATTACACCTACTTACTGGCTGCTGTGGAGATTAGCCTGTGTGTGAGCCGTGGATATGAATTAACATCAATGTTATTGTGGAGTCGTGCAGCCCATTGATCCTGATCAGCAGCTACATCCATGGAGTCAGTTCAGGGGAGATGGGATGTAAATAAACACGTCTGGCTGCAGATAATGACAAAACCTTCACTTCATATTTTGTCCTTTTTTTATTGTTTGGTAACGATGTTTATAAGTGATAATAAGTGTGTATTGGAGATACCTTTTCATATAAATATTCAATAAATCAGCTGCCTATGATTTATCAAGTGGATAAGTTTTCCCCATTAAACTGCCTCAGTGGTTAATATACTCAAAAACCCTTAAGGCTTAATTTATTATTTTGATGATATGATTGATGAAAGTGAACCAAAGCATAATGTATTTATGAGTTTTACGTTTAATATTACTGTTATTATGAGTTATTTTGACCCCCCTTTGTCAGACTAATATCACTCTAATCCACACACAAATAAAATAATCAATATAATAATACGCAGACACTTTTACTGCCTCAAACTAGCTGCATTTAGATTTTGTAGTTTTTTATTATCATACATTTCCTTTAAGTCAGTTGGTTATGATACCGGCAACAATATCTTTTAATGTGTTAAGTGCACATCTTGCAGATTCCATGTCTTCTAAGAACTGTAATTTAACACATAATAAATGGGAAAATAAAACATTTCCATGCCTCATTTACAGAGACGAGCGTTAAAATGATTTTATTGATATGTGTTTGTATGGCGCCCTCTAGCGGCAGAGTAGCAATGGTGCGATCAGTATATTCAGACAAGAACACAGGAGCACATGCATGTCTTTACCCTGATGTACGCTATTTTAATGCAAAAATAAATAATGGAGGTGACAGCTGTGCTTGAATTTAAATGTCTTAACAATTACATGAACTTGCATTTGTGGTGCACTCAAGTTCATATAAATAAACAAAATACATGCAGTGTCTTCTAAGATTATGGCACCAGGCAGTATTTCTAATTAACTTGTACTGGCTTTCAGTCCAATTACATCACTATATAATCTATTTTATCATAAGCCTGAATTTATTTGTGATCAGCACAGTGTACTTATGCTGTATAAACCATTTATAAGCACATCTTGCAGTATAAATAATAGTAGATTTGCACTATAGGCTACTGCTAAGCTGCATATCAATACAGTCAATGCAGCAATAATTACTTCCATACGAGTTCTCTGCTATTATAATGAATAGATGGAACTCAATGAGGCACCATATGGGGGTAAATCTGTTCCTTTCATTATCTTATGCTACATCTCTTCTCTTCCTATTTCTCTCCTCAGTCACTGTACCGTGGATCCAGCTGTGTAGACCAGGTGGGCGATAATGGACGAGCACGTTGTTCACCAGACAGAGCACATGACCACCATTGAGGCCAGCGCCGTTAGCCAACAGGTCCAGCAGGTGCACTTAGAAGCATGAACAGTCTAAACCAGAAAGGATGAACAAGCAGTCATCCTTCTTAGCACATTATTTTACCGCAGTAACATCTGAGTCAGATATGACCACCATGATATTTTGCTGAGAACATTAAACCAATTTTTCTCGGATCATCACTGTGTATAGGTACATGTGGCCACTTTCACTGAAGCATCCATGATGAGCGCAGAGGAAGACTCAACATCCTCACCAGATGATGATCCTTATGATGACACAGACATCCTCAATTCAGCTGGCACTGATGAGGTCACTGCCCACCTGGCTGCTGCAGGTATGTCTACCCAGTGGGGATAAACTGGACGTTCAATGGTTCCAAATCAGTTGGATTAATTTGATAAGAAGCATGTAAAAACAATCTTCTGTTTTTTAGCAGATGTTTTGTCGTATCTTGCATCTCTGGTGAATTGTACTAATCAAGGAAAATATCCATAGCTGCCTCAGTTCAGTGTAATGCTTTTAAGTGAACAACAGGTGGTGCCAGTGGACTGTTTTACAGAAGCAGTGCCGCTCTACTATATTGCCTCCTGTCAAGCTACTGACAACACCTATTTGTCTTTTCCCTTTTAAGTTGTCAATTTACCAAATGGTGCCAGTGAGCTGCACTTGCAACTCAGCTTCATTTTAAACCTCTTTCATCCTTTTATCAAATCAAATAAAAAAAATAAGATTGAATAATAGCATAGCCTTACATTTCAGATCAGTCAAAACAGAGAGGGCAAAACAGTATTCAGGCTAAATCTACTGAATGTTATTCATCTTGATTACTAGCCTCTGCTATTACTAACAGTCAGACTCCTTTTCTCTCTCAGGGCCAGTAGGCATGGCAGCTGCTGCTGCTGTGGCAACTGGTAAGAAAAGAAAGAGGCCTCACATCTTTGAATCCAACCCCTCCATCCGCAAAAGGCAGCAGACTCGTCTGCTCAGGTGAGCTGAAACAACCAATAGGCTGACTTTCTCCAACAACTCTACCTGGCATTTTTCCTCAGCAATTACAATGACAAAAATGTCACCTTCAGCACCTGAGGTCATTGTTCCCTCTCAGACAAAGTTGGTGTTGTACTTCATGGGTTTTATTCTGAGCCAGGAGGTAAAGGATGGTGTGTGTTTACAGGAAACTGCGTGCCACCCTGGATGAGTACACCACCAGAGTGGGCCAACAGGCCATAGTGCTGTGTATCTCTCCCTCCAAACCCAATCCTGTGTTTAAGGTGTTTGGAGCTGCTCCTCTGGAGAATGTGGTGAGTGTTATAGACAGCAGGTTGAACACATCTGCTGCACAATAAAACTTCCCAACCTTTAAATGTCTTAATTACTGCAACATGCAGTGAAGTCATTTCTGCTTCTGTTAATTTAACCAACAATTAGCAAATATTTCCAGCACTAAACACTGAGTTTCAACTGTCTTCCTATCCTCCAGGTGAGAAAGTATAAGGGCATGATGTTAGAGGATCTGGAGAACGCTCTGGCTGAACATGCCCCCGCTGGTGGAGAGCTGGCCTCAGAGCTGCCTCCTCTCACCATAGACGGCATCCCTGTCTCTGTGGACAAGATGACCCAGGTCAGGCTCAAGCTCTCTCTGCTTGTCCATTATGGTCCTGACCTCCCAAGTAATAAAGCTATCTGTATCCAGCATGAAGCAGCTGTTCCTTTAGTATCTCCCTTTTGCCGTCTGAGACACAAACACAACATGGCCCTGCCCAGCAGAGGGCACCACTTGGCAACAAATTCAAATCACAATTGTGTTTTATTTGTGTTGTGAGCAAGAGCTTAGCAGGCTATATGGATCAAGGTCAAACACTAATTTTTAGCTGTTTTCCCATGTCTATCAATGTCACTCGATGATTTCTATTCATACATATTTAACCGGTAAATGTTTGTAAAATACTTGCATTTATTTTCATGGTGAAGGACTTCAGCATATTTAGGCATACAGCATGATGCATAGATAGTGTCTGTTTCTAAAGACAGGCCAAATCCCCTTCAGGCTGGCTGTGGTACCAATGCGAGGATGTGCACAGTTGTCTGCTCTTAGTAAGCCTTTCACTGCAGCATTAGCACAGGTCTGAGTCCTCTCTTCACCCATGGGATCCCGGCTTGTTTACTCTACCTTCCCAGTGCTGCTGACGCATTCTCGGGATCATCGTCAGAGTAGCCAGCATGACAGTGGCCCTCAGAGACGGTCCTCAACCTGGGAGCACGGTAGCCAATCCCGGGACCAGATATGTCCTCGGAGGGAAGGTGTTAGTTGATGCTTGTTTTTCTGGAGGTTGTAGGATGAGATTAGCATGAGTAACCTGTTGCCTCACTCAGCTTGGCCAAGCCAGGTGGAAAGGTGTGGGGGTTGGTGTTTTGATAGGTATATGTGTGCCAAGTGTTGGAGACAGGATGTTGTCCAGTCCCTTTGGGAAAGGTCGATCAACATTAGAAAGACTAAGTATGAAAATAGAAAACCCTGTGACTAAAAGGAGCTAATTCAGACATAGAGCTCCTGACCCATATCAAGAAGGCCTTATTGTCTTCTGTGCAGACATCTGCAGTAGGTTTTGCGCAGCTGAAGGAGGTTTAGTGACGCAGGCAGAGGCCCTGGCCAGTCCCGATATATGGAGCATCTGTAGCAGGTGATCCCGGGTCTGCCCTGAGCCCATAATTACCCCCTAGCCTTAGAGCCAGGGACCCGGCAACCTAGCCACCTTCCTAAATGCTGATTGGGCCATTGCTTGGAGGATTAAGATGGGGGGGTGGGGTAGTGGGTGCGAGGACAACATGCCACTTAACTCACTAGCCACTGTAATTAGGCCATCTGGCCGAGCACACATGCATCCACATACATCCACACATGGAGTAGCTACAGGTGGAAATGCAAGCATCTTTTTGTTACAAAGTCCTTTTTCTCTGCGGCTAATCCAAATTGTTCTGTCAGTATGCCAAGTGCTGGCCGAAGTGAAGCCCCTTAACTGCGGCCGCCGGATGCAGCTGGTGCGATAAAGTATTGACCATCCATTTTCTATCAAGATCCATTTTGTCCCATCTCTTTGTGTGATGCACTGAGGAACCGTGTATAGGTGGTTTGCGGTTGTGAGTTAGTGAAGGGGGTCTAAGGGGGGGAGGAGGGAGGGATTTATTTCTCCCGGAACCAAATTTAGCTCGTGATGTCAAGGCAGGCAGACGCTGCAGTGCCTCATTGTGCAATATAATCCCCCGGTGATGCTTGCATATTACCAGGACACTGAGGACATTGGCCCTAAACCCCACCCCAGCCTGTCAGTGAGTGTGAGTGTACGTTGGTCCTGGAAGTGTTGATGTGATGGTGAGTGGAAATGCATGCCGCTCACTGTCACACGTGAAATGCGGATGCTGATGATCAGTAGCATGCAATTCAGATTAGGTGAAGACCCCCCCACATTCGTTCCCTCTCCCTGCTTTAGGGCACAACACAAAAACTACAAACTTCTGGAGGCCTCTCATGCAACATGGCAGACAAAGCAATCGGTGCAGGAAAAGATACACACATGACTCAAAAGCAATTAAAAATATATTAGGTGTACGGTCAAATAACACCCACCAGTTTAAACAAAAATGAGCAGCTTGTCCTTGTTAATACCTATGCTGTAGTGTACTGGAGCCTTTGCTAGGACAGGCTGTGTTGGATCGCCCCTGACGTTCCTGTGGTGTCTGTCTGACACGTCGGGCTGGAGCCACCACAGCCATTGGTCTGTTAATAAACATGATCACATTGTTCTCCTTTTAGAAAGCCTGTTTCTATTTGCAGGCCATGACCACCTCAGCACCCGGCAGCAGGTACCCGATCAATACGTGCCTCCTGCTGCCTGCTCAAGGGCGTGTGCGCTTATGTCTGTGTGTGTGTGTGAGAAGAGAGAGACACTGCAGCTTTCCATTTTAGAGTTTTGGTATCATACTCCATGCTTCTTACTTTTTGCTTCAGGCCCAGCTGCGGGCGTTCATCCCAGAGATGCTGAAGTACTCAACGGGCCGAGGGAAGCCTGGCTGGGGGAAAGAGAGCTGCAAGCCAGTGTGGTGGCCTGAGGACATCCCATGGGCCAACGTCCGCAGTGACGTCCGCACAGAGGAGCAGAAACAGAGGGTGAGAGAAATACCTGTGTCATGATGTCGTATTTTAGGTCACATGATGTTGTGCATTAGGTCCCAAGGAGTCACTATCTACTCGTGGTATCTGAAGACACAGTCCTCTAAATCTTTGCCTTGTCTGAACTGAGAGAATAATCTGTAATGTGGCATCCAGTGTCATTGTCACTGTAAATCAATATGTAAAATTATTCGCTATATTAACTCATATAAATGTGTCCCAAGGTGTCTTGGACGCAGGCGTTGCGGACCATCGTTAAGAACTGCTACAAGCAACACGGCCGAGAGGATCTGTTGTATGCTTTTGAAGACCAGCAGGGAACTACAGGACCCACCACCCAGCACCACCTGACCGCTGCGCAGAGTATCGCTCACCTCGTGCCCTCGCAAACTGTGGTACAAACCATCAACAACCCCGACGGAACAGTCTCGCTTATTCAGGTACGTTTTAGTTGCTGTTCTGTCACTTTTTTCCAAATCAAAATCTCATCCCGAAATTCTAAGCTTTAATTCTCTGTCCATTCACTGTTATTGTGACTGCACCCCTTTCTCTCAGGTTGGAACAGGACACACAGTTGCCACCCTGGCGGATGCCTCAGAGCTGCCCGGTGTGACTGTGGCACAGGTCAACTACTCCACTGTGACTGATGGCGAGGTAACACCTGCATACACACAACACATGTCTACAATATAAACACTTATTCTGATCATTTATGACAAACACAAGCTTTCAAAATTAAGTATGTACGCTTGACTGTAGTGGCCTGACTAGTAACAAACTCCAAATCAACAAATAATTTATTCCTAATACACATAAATTGGTAGATATGACAAGTCTTCTAAGGAGTTGCGGAAAAGTCACAACTGTAGCAAATTCAGTCAAGTGCGTAAAGTGCACTTTAGGGGAGCCGTCCGTTTAACACCACAAAATTAAAACACGGGCTAGAAGACCAACAATCCAGTAACAGTAATTTTCACACAATCTTTTTTAAGCTCCTCATTTGTTTTCTGTATGAAACTGTATTGTTCCTCTCCAGGTGGAGCAGAACTGGGCCACCCTCCAGGGCGGCGAGATGACAATCCAAACCACTCAGGCCTCAGAGGCCACGCAGGCGGTAGCATCCCTGGCTGAGGCTGCTGTCGCTGCCAGTCAGGAGATTCAGCCTGGAGCCACCGTCACAATGGCTCTTAACAGGTGAGGATGGAGGATGTGAACTGGTTATTTTGTCTTGGGGGGAACAAGGCTTTTAAGTAAATAGGATTTTGGTTTTATTTAGGTGGCTTTGTGGAGGATGAAGGCAACATGAGAAAGAAATGGTAAATTACAGAATTAGACCAGAAAGGCATACTTATATGGGGATTTGTGGATAAAAGATTGGACATGTCTGTTCAGTTCTGAATGTGCACATACTGTAGGGTTTGGTGTTTAGCTTTCACTAACACAGTCCTCAAGGGTCTTCAGTTCCTGTTGGTGGAGCTGGCAAACACTGCAGAGCCGAAGAAGAACCCATAATTACTCAGGCAGCTCTAACAACTGGATGAGAATGGGACAACTGTCAGGGCAGGTCACAGGGGTCCCCTGGTGATGAGAGTCAACTGCCTCTCATCCTAGTTCAGCATCTAATTAATTTGCCTCTCGCTTTTATAGAGGCAGCATGCGAGGGGCACGGCCATTAAATTGGTCGTTATCCACATATTTCCACGCGCTAACAGCTCGGTATAATTTTGTTTATTGAAAAACACGAGTGCAGGTGTTAAACGCTTGATTGCTGAGCAGTGCGACGAAGTCAGTAAAGGTCTGAAATAAAATCACACATAACATGGGATTTAGAACCTGTTATTAAAAGATGCTGAGAGACGAGGATACAGTATACCGACACGTAATAATAGGCTGTGTGCAGATTCAGGAAATTTTTGAGTCATATGCAACTGCAACAATTTTAGTTGTAAAACATGTACAAGGGTTGTTGTTGTTGTAACGCTTTTCTGGGGGGAAATCAGCCACATACAATTTAATTCAGATGGGATCTACAACAGCATCTTAAACCATGTCCCCATGAAAGTGTCTGATTACAGTGCAAGAATACATCAAGTTGAAATTGTGCTCATGAATAAAATTAGTTAGTAACCTTTGATTGCAACTGACACCTTTAACTAGCCAAATTCTGATCTACAGCTTCAATTCTTATGTTCTAGGGTAGTCTATAATTTGCCAGATTCATCAGTCAGACTTGCTGAAACGCTGAGATGTGAGCTGCTTTTTTCACTCCCGTAGTGTCAAGGCAATAATTTCAGATGTGTATGGGTATGTCCCATTGGGGCTTGTTACCTGCACCCCACCTGAGTCCTCCTTCCTCTTCCCTCCCTTCCCCTGTTTACCTGTGCTAAGCTACTCTGGGCTCTCTGCTCCACAGGCTCTGGAACATTTTGTCTCTGTTTCCCAGCTCCAGGGACAGAGTCGAGCCTCTTCTCTCTATGTATTTTCTGCCGTGTCGATTGAAAAATCACACCGTTTCTTAGTACAAAATTTCCAACCATGGTCAGCAGAAATTCGTGACGCCCTCTCATTGTTGAGATTTGGCCATTTAATCATAGCATTGATGTATTAATGGCACAATATGTATAATATATGTAATTGCCATCTTCTAACTGAACGTCCATTTGGGTGTCATCTACATGCAGCCACAGTGTGAATGCATTCTCACTGATAACTGTCTCTGAACTCTCTCAGCTCCTCCTCCTCCTCCTCTTCCTTATCTGTCTGTAGTTCAATCTCATATGTGATTAACAACCAAGCTGTGAACAGTGCCATTAGTTCATAACGAAGCTGTTGTGGTAATAGACTCATGGTAATTCCACTGGATAGATCTGGTTAATAAAACTGCTTCGTTAGACCCGCAGCACCTGGCCTTTAGGGAGATGTGACAGATTCTCCATAAGTCCAGACTAGAAAAGCCTCTTAGAGCTCATACACTCCTACCTCTTCACCCCACATCTCTCTAATAACCCTTGTCTTTGTGAGCAGACCGTATGTGTATGGGGGGGGGCTCTGTTGGTTTGTGTGTGTCCTTTTCAGCTTTGTACCAATGTTTGTATCTTGAGGCCTTACTGGAATAAGTTTGTTTTTAATTCCAAAATAAAGAGGTTTATTTGCCGCTTTTTACATATTGTACACTATATCTAATTTGTGTGTGTGTGTGTTGCAGTGAGGCAGCAGCCCATGCAGTGGCAACGTTGGCCGAGGCCACTCTACAAGGCGGAGGGCAGATCGTCCTGGCAGAGACAGCAGCTGCTGTTGGGGCGCTGGCGGGGGTTCAAGATGCCACAGGTACATATTCATCCATGACATCATCAATACACCTGGAATAAATCTCACTCTCGACTTCACTCGTTCACAGCTTCCTTTATAATAGACAGTCAATTTATTGCTCTTTACGATGCAATAAATTTTATGATGAACAATCAGTCATCGTCAGGTGAAGTGTTGCACAACTGCAATTTTTGCACCTACAAAATGCTCCTCACTGTGTTGCATGACTTTTAATATAAAGTAGTATACATGGACACTATCTATCTAGCAATTTCACTCCCAGAATTCAGACACTCAAATAAAATGCCAAACAGTAAAACCAGCACACTATGTTTTAAAAAGGGGAACTGAATTCTTTTATCAAGAAAATGTTTGGCATCACATCTTGACTAATTGGTACTTGTGTGTGTTCCCCAGCCAATGGCATTTCTAATTAGTCTTACTAAGGGTAAGCTTCCCTTCAGCAGCGCTGCGGTGAGACCTCTGAGCTCCTACACTCTAATCTACTCTGTGCTGATGTGACAGATGGTGTGTGTGTGTCTTGTAGCAATGCTCCCTTCTTTTAATGATACGTTTGCTTCACGACCGTATCACCAGTCTCCTTACATGCGTACTGCATGCGCTGCTGCTGCGGCGTGTGTCTGCTGGGATCTGACCAGTTTTGTAATGATATCCTCGCATCCTTGTTGGATAGCGTTTACAACCATTTTTAGCATATGTTCAGTCAATATCCTGAGGGTGGGACGTAAAGCTACTGCTTGTCAATGATTAACATCAGGGGATACGCTGCTAATCTGAAGCTGATTACCAAATGTAGTCGATGTCATTTGATGCATTATTATTGATTTTTACTAAATGCTTATTTAATTTTTATTCTTTTGTACTGATTATTGCTGAAGTTAAATAATTTCTATGATGCCGTTAATGATGATAATTCCTAATCAATGCAGTGATACAAGAAATGAATGCAACAGTATAACAGGAAGTTCTACCCAGGTGAAGGTACATGATTCTACCCAGGTCAAGCTCTCAATCTCTTTCTTATTCTTCTAATTAGTACCATCTTACAGTGGGATAAACACACACACACACACACACAAAGTACTCTAGTCCAGGGGCATGAGCAGGTCCCTCAGGGGCCCTCCTTACGAGAGCCGATCCACTCCATTATCAGTCTCTGGTCTAATCACTGGGCCAGCTGTCAGCATGCAACCACAGGTTCTGTTGTTTGGCCTCGTAAACTTTATAGTTAAAAGAAGCAAAAACAGAGGCCAAATATAGGCTTTTAAGATGTTTCTAAAATGGGTATTCAATGGAGACACTTTTATGAACTCATGTTAGTCCAAGTTGAATTTCATCACAGAAAGTGTCATAAAATACTGTAATGAAAGATGGAGACCACATGTTTGAATTTAAAGAATAGTCATAACAGAATGCACATGTATAAATATTTACAGTATGCTAGTGTGTATTTGCACAATTGAACCATAGTGGAAACACAAGTTATTCAAATCCGCAGCCTTTGTTGTTTGACATCTTGCTTCCTAAACCATAAGGACTCATTTAGCTGCAATAGCTCACTTAAACAACTAATGGAGCTGCCAAAGCCAGTCCTTCTCCCGACTATTGACCTTAGCTAATCACTGTAGTGCTACACAGGAGTGCAGAGCAGCGTTTGAAGTGCACTGGGCCAGACACCGCTGATTGGCTTGTGTAGCGACCCTTCACTGACACAGGCACACACACACACACTAATACATACACACGGCCGCACCAGACACGACCCTTGACGTCTAAGTAACTATGTTCGAGTGGCCGAATGAGGCACTTCACTCAGTA
Source organism: Centropyge bicolor (assembly GCA_037975185.1). Lineage (NCBI taxonomy): Eukaryota > Metazoa > Chordata > Actinopteri > Pomacanthidae > Centropyge > Centropyge bicolor. Next base: position 6,183,844 of record JBBMOC010000004.1, on the reverse strand, counting down.
ACTGCGCTGTGTCCGTCTGTCACCATGCCAGGCCAATGCCCCGCTCCCTAAGCCCTCCACCATAATCACTACCAGCACAATCACCTGCATCAGCAAAACTTAACCCTGTCACAAATCAGTGGCGAGTGGGCTTAACAAGGGCCCACATTAGAGGACCAGCAATTACAAGCTGACCTGACAAAAGGGGAGTTTATTTTGGAAGACTTGAATGGATTTGAATGTATCCTCTCAGTTATGTATTTGAAAGGGATTCACAGCTGGTGTCTTGTTCGCTGCGTTTAACGTCCAGTGTCTTCGCATACACTAATGGGAGCGGGCATGAGCCACTGCCATCCCCTACACTGACCTTCTTTCCTGCCGGTGACACTGTGACAGCTTGCAGGGTGGGGCAGAGACCCACGTGACTGCAGCAATAATCCCTACAGGCACACACACACACACACACACACAGCTGGGCATGGGGGGAAGCAGGCTGAGAACGTTCAATCGGACCATTGTTCAGAAATGCCGTCTCTGTAACATGGCCGACAACTACCTGGACTTGACTGGCTCCCAAGCACCGTGTCAAACAGAAACTGCAGTGACAAGATTCCCTCAGGCCAAAGACCTCTGAACAAGTATTTGTTAGTAGGGCTACAACTGGTGATCAGTTTTCAAGTGGTGCTTACTTTTTCCCTTCATCAATTAATTGTTTAGTCTCTAAAAAGCCAGAAAATATTGAAGTATGCCCATTTCCCAGAGTGTTTCCTACATCCTTTTTTTAATCCCAGTCACAGTCCAAAACCTATTTACAATTGTATAAAACAAAATCCTTCATTTAAGAATTTTCCAACAAGCAAATGTTCACTGATAAATGACTTGAATGATTAATCTGTTGGCAGAAATTTTGCTTGTTTAATTGCAGCTACTGGAATAAAACAGATTTTAAAAAAAAGATGGCCACATAAAAAGCAATGCCGATCCTGAACATTCCACCTTAACACAGACAGGTTCATGGTGCTGTGTGTCTCAATCCAACATATCTCTGCATCTTCTCCCCAGGTCTGGTCCAGATCCCCGTCAGCATGTACCAGACCGTAGTGACGAGCCTGGCGCAGGGCAACCGGCCCGTCCAGGTCGCGATGGCACCCGTCGCCACACGCATAGACAACACTGTGACGCTGGACGGCCAGGCGGTGGAGGTCGTGACCCTGGAGCAGTGACAATTACCCTGGGAGGAGTAGAAGGCACTGAATGGCCACCTTGGAGATTTCTTTATCCTACTGTTTTCCAAGACATCTCGCTGTGTACAGTGTCAAATATATTTTTAAATGTACATCTGCAGGGGAAGTACAAGTGAGTTATCAATGCATTGTGTTTACTATGTAAAGCTATTGCTTTTTGTTGGTGTATTTTTTTTTCTCCCCTTTAGCTTCAAGGGTTTTTTTTTTTAGCTCTGTGATGTTGAGTATTTAGTATTTATTTCGTTACAATTAACCTTTACTTAAAACAAAGATGAACCAAAAAGCCTGGGAGGAAAGCCACCACTGCTTCACCCAGAGCGTGGAACTGTCACTGCTCTGGATTTTCACTGTCGTCTATGTGCTTGACTGTTATGTTTTTTAGGATGCATTTATAATTCGGTGCCATAGTCAGAAATCACTCCTCTCTGTTTCCCCATCGCCTCGATCACTGTTCTAAATTTTACTCTTCCCACCTCAACTCACCTGTTAGTATACAGAGCAGCATCTGAGCTGTAGACACTCTCAGACATTTCTCACATTAGATGAGGAAATATGTTGAAATCCCATCTTGTCATGTGCTTTTCCCTGTGCTGTTTTGCTGTAGTCCACGCACATGCCAAGATTTGTGAAGACTCAGGATATACATCAAGGTGTTTTTTACTGCTGGACTGCTGAGCTGACTTCCTGAAGCAGCCATTTTGTCTACCAAATCCATTTCTTTACAGTGCATGGATGGGGGCACCCCTTGCTATGTCATTTTTTTAACATGTACTCCTTTGTATGTCACTTCGGGCTTGGTGGTCTGCATCACTTTGTAAATCACAGGACGTTGGTCGTACACGGGACAGGCGTTGCAGTATTTGTGATGCAAACATTAAAAAAAAAAGTTTCTTTAAATCTTACAATAAAAACTTTGCTTGACGCAGCTGTAACATTTGGTTCAACTCTTACCACTATTTAAAAAAATAAAAGTCCAATAAAATGGCTGCTGTTCACCATTCATTCAGTTTCTCTTTTAATTATTAGTACACTGTTCATCCAAAACACTGTCATAAAATGTTAAGTCACTGTTATTCATATCATGTCTGGAGTTCAAATCTGATGGTTCCAGACAAAATGAAAAAATACGTCTGACTCACTTGAGCCTTTTGATTTGATTGACTTGATAGCTCTGTGAACATACAGTACAATATGATGCTGCTCTTTCTGCATTTGGTCCCTTAATGATACAGTTGCCACAAAACCTGACAACTCCACTCTCCTCTTCAGCACCCCCACCTTCCCTGCCGTGACAGACAGGGCCATGATTACATCATAAGCTGCCTGAACCTCCTCTGCTTTAAAGCCTGGGATTTGCTAGCCGGGCCCTTCTGTTGCAGAGTAGAACAGAGAGAGAAGCGTTCAGGCCTTAATCTATCAGGCGTCAGTGCATATCCCGCTCTTCCTCCAGATTAAAGCAGAACCAGGTTGCATTCACACAGATGAAAAGATCCCATTTTCCTTCTTGTTTTATTCTCCCTCCTGTCATTTTTAGATTGGACCCCTTGTGTGAGCTGGAAACCACTCAAGAGTAACTATAATGAGTCGCTGTAGGTTTGTTGCACGCATGCGCATCAAACTGTCACTGCAGATTAAGACGGCCTTATTAGCACGCTTTCTTGGAAAAAGGCCTACACCTCATGCTACCTAAGCCTCTCCCTCCTCCATCTCTCCCTCTTTCTCTGCACCATCCATCCATCCACTCAGCCACACTTACACAAAGTGCATGGAAACCTTTCAGCTGTATCATTAAAGCTGAACCCGACTGAGTTATGAAATGGCACAAGTTCAAAATGGACAGAACTTGTCTCAAAGTGATGCAGTCAGCTTGAGCCAAACCCAGGTCTTAAATCACCTTCAATTTAGTTATTATTAATGTTTAAATGACTGAAATCCTAAATATATTTATTTTAGAATACAGCTGTGTAGAGTTTCATTCAAAGAGCTGAACTAAAATATTCACAAAAAAGTATGGATTCACACCTGCATTTGCAAAATTAAGGTTATTAAATTAATGTACTAAATAAGAGATTTATTTTGAAAGGAAATCCATAGCTGACAGAGATATTAAATTATGCATGTATTATATTTTTCCCTACTTGTTTCTGCATTACAGAATTTTGGGATCAAACTGGAGAAGAACCTATTTCCTAAGATCCAATACTTGAAAATGATTTTTATACACTTAGGTAAAGTCTTTAACAAAATAAAAGCTGCTATTGTTCACACATTTTATGCTTTCAGCCAAATGTGAAACCAAATGTGACGTAAACTTTCCTCATTCTATAAATGATCCTAATCAAGGTCATTTATCATTTTTCATGGCTCTTTTTTTAGAATCCCTGAACGAAAGCTAACTGTCCCAAAACTCTGTGGAGTCATTGTTGAAGTGTTCTGGGTGAACACATTCGTCGAGGCCCACCTAGGCCGAGGCCTCAGAGCCATGTTTTACAAGGAAAGACTGCTGCATTGCGTGACACCGTTACGAGTTACATCATCGTGCACCGCACTGCAGTGCACTCTTCCAATCATCACATCCATCTGACTGACTTTGAACCTGATTAGATGTCATTAAAACCATCCAATCTAGGCAGTCGGGCTGCGGCGTGAGTGCTCGCGCTCCGTCCTGGGGGCAATATGTTTAGTGGCGGAAGATCACTGGGCAGAGGGAAGGCAGCGCTATTGATTCTCCGCAGCCGGTGGACAAGGATGTGGCCAGGGCTTCAGTGGCCCGGCTCCACAGGGGTCAGTGCAGGGTGAGGAGGGAGGGGTTGGTCATTCTTGTTGCCTGGAGTCGTGCAGGCAGACTCTAGGGCAGAGCTTTAATCTCCACTAATCGTTTCTTAATACGTGCATCCCGGGCCCTACACCCCCGCACACACGCACTCCCATGCGGGCATGCACACATATGTACAAACTGCTCGCGGTCCAAGCCCCCACTTGCTCTAACAAGAGATAATCTCCTACCCCTCGTCCTGAGCATAGGGTTGGGTCACAACTTAAAAAAACATCCTTATCATACAAGGAAATGGACTCTGTGACCTGCAAAACGAAATGATGTTGCTTATAGATGAATGCTTGTATCTGTCAGGTCCTAAATATGCAGAAAAACAAATTCCCCCTAGTGTACATGCACGTCTGACCCACAGGGCTGAGATGGAAACAGTTTTCTCTTCTGTGAAAATGTGGAAAATCTGTACCGTAATTATTTTCCTTTTTTAAAAATCCAACCACAAAATCAATACAGAGTCCACATCTGGGCCTCATGCAGAGTTTCCCCCTGAAGCCTGAGCATCAGCAGACATGTTGCTGATGAAGCGTCTTCCCCCATAATGTAGTCTAATAGTCTAATAATGGCATCCTCACCTTCTCAGCTCACACCTCTGTCCAGCTCGGGCCCAGACACTGCGTAAGAACGATGATAATCTCATTTCACTAATGCTCTGCAGGCTGCATTAGAACACAGGCGAAGCACTGTCTCAGCCCAACTCTACCCACCCAGGAAACCGTGTGTGTGTGTGTGTGAGACAGAGAGAGAGAGAGAGATGGAGAAAGGGGCCAGGGGGGCTGTGGGATAGAGGGGGCACTGAAAAATGCGGTGTAACCTGAGCTGCTCGGCCCATCTGGAGAAGGCCTCGCATTGACAAGGGTTATCCCACAATGCACTTTGCTGCAGAGAAGATCGTTAGAGGGAGTCTGACACATGGATCAGTCTTTTGAAAGTATTTATTTGCATCACAGATAGGAGAATTTGTGTGATAGGAAAACCAAGATGTCAGGTCAGCAGGTGCACACACAGAACTGTTCACTTGTCACATTCATGTAGCATTAACACTGTTACATATACACATCATATATGTCATACGTGTTCGGTAACATGAGACACAACCACAGTTAACCTGAATTAGTTGTCCAGTGAATAGCAGCTTGAACCGAGGTCTTTCATGTCAACTCGTCTGTGCATCACCACAATCAGCACTCATGCACACCTTTTCTATTTCAACGGCCGACGAGCACAAAAGCAACAGAGCCTCTGCACAGGTCCGATGACGGCGTCCGTGTAGATCAAATACAGCTAGCCTGCAGGCAAACTGGTAACAATACAAATCATATTAGCTAAAGCTGAAGTGAAGGCTATAAAGCAGGATTTATGCAAAGGCAGATAAAGAGGTTTTAATCCCCAGATCCCCCCGTCACCTACATTAGCAGACCCTGACCCAGATATATGCAGCAGCTTTTCGAGCCATACCGTTCACTGGACTGTTCCAGCGAACCCAAACCGACATCGCAGAAAGACTCCCTCGCTCTCCACCCTGTTTCGCTGGGAGAGGGAGGAGGGAAAAAGGCCGCATTGAAAGAGAGGGGTAAGATGACACCGCACGGTTTGCCAATTATGCCACGGAGCTAAGAGAGGAACCCCCTGATGGTTGGCTGAAGGCAGAATAGCTGAACCTTTATACGACCAGAGAGTCCCTCGTGCTGCAGAGCTGCACTCGCTCGATCCAAGTCTGCTGGTCAAACCTGAAGACAAGACTGACTGAGAATTATCATCGTGGAAAATCTACAAGGCAGACGTTACTTCCATTAAATGCGTGCAGGAGTGCAGCTAATGACTGTCTTCATTACCGATTGCTCAGTCCATCATTTCTTTCCAAATAAAACAATTATTTTCATCAAGGAAAAATTAGTCAAAATGTCCATCACAATTTCCTTGAGCCCAAGGTGATGAGCCCTGCTTTGTCCGACCAACAGTCCAGAACCCAAAGATATTGGAACTACATTAATATAAGACAGATAATATCAGCAAATCTTCACATTCAAAACAGTAAATTTGTGCTTGATAAATGACTTAAGCAATGAATTGATTATCAAACTAGTTGGCATTATTGTTCTGCTAATTTGTTTAATTCTATTTCATCATGACAAGCTTGAACATTAGCATGATGATATCTTGGTTTAGAGTAAAAGACGGTCAACATCTGAGAGATGAGGTGACATTTTGGGATGTGTCGATAGACATTTTCATATTGATTGCAACAGAAACTATTGATTTCAAACTGCAGGTCTTGTGTTCTTCCTTGTTTTTATCTACATATCTACAATATGCTTCAGACAGGCATCAGATCCAGCAGATTTACACAGAATTGACTTAATATTATGGATGTATCTTGTTCTTGTCTTTGGTTTATAGTTGTTTCCTTTGCAAAATCAACATTTCAATTCCTCCATATTGATCTAAATATTTTGCCTCCTGCATCTCCTCTTGTGTAAATTAAAGAAGAACAGTGAAGTCTCGAAGTCTCTCTAGTGTTTTAAAGTGATGTTCGTCCAAGGTCCTGGTCCTTTCTCTTCCCTGGCCCGCTCTACAACCTGTCCTTCAAAGAGTCACTGGAGCTTTGAGGCCGGGGTGCGCAGGGGAGGAACCAGAGTTTTCACCCCACCCTTCATCACCATCGGCCACTCACTCACTCACTGACTACAACATCCTGAAGGTGTTTCTCCACTTGGGACTGGAAGGCTTGTTTTTAGCTGGTGGACGCTCTCAAGTAGTAGTTGGCAAGTCTAGAACCACCGGATCCATCTACCTCACCAGTGTGAGTTCTACCATTGCCAAACACCACCAGAGAGCTGCCGGGCCTCTTCTGACCCATGTCAACACAAACATGGATTCTCAAGATTGAGTGATTCAGACTCAGGGAGCAGCTAAGATGAGATGGCGAGAATCTAAATGCTTAAGAGGAGTCACCTTTAATGAAGAGAGAGAGGAACATTGGAAAACTCAGTGGGTTGAGACAGTCTGGCCACATCCACTGACAGTTCTTGTAGAGTCAGATAAGAAGGAGCAAATGACATGAGAGGACAGCTGGAGGGAGAAAATGACTTACAGAGGACAGTGAGGAGAATTCAGGGGTCAGTCATGAGCAAGTTATACCTGAGGGACACCATGTACTAACAGACAAGATTACGATCCACGATCATGCGACAGCGATGGAAGTCTGTCTTGTCCTATATTGGCACTACACATAATTGCTCAAAGTATATATACAGAAGCAAAAATGTGCTAGTGCCAAAATGGGCAAAGAAGAGAGAGGAGTGGCTGGGGTCGTCCGAACGCAAGCAGCTGTTGTTACAGAAGCACATCAGGACAGAGAGATGTCGAAGTACACGAAGCGAGACGCAGCTCATGCAACCGCACCAGAGTCATTACATCACATTCACCCCCCGCCCCCCCCCCGACCAAGCACAGGAGAGGAGAGCCGGAGACAGTAAGCTGCCATCATCAAGTGGTTCTTTCTCTGCTCTGTTTATGGCCCTATGGTAATTCACTGATAGTGAGCTCTCACAGTGAATTCTACCAGTGCCATACACAGAACAGGAGTCATTATCACCCCAACACCTAGGCCAGCCAGTCAGCCTGCGAAGGACAGCAATGCAAAGACTATGCAACCCAGACCCTCAACAGGAGAAACAACAGCCTGGAGAGAGAAAGTGAGAGAGAGCGAGAGATGATGTGAAACAGTAAGCCTTCAACGTGTCCACGGCGTCGCAGTGACGCAGCTGGACTCGAGATGCGCTGCACTGCAGAGGGAGGATCCACGCATTGAGTAACAGGTCAAAGGCCACCGCGTCTCAAAGTGGGCAACTAAATATAAGTGCAGTCAATCCGAGGAGCGAAGAAAACATCCTCATCTAATTGTTCACCGCTAATCACCTGAAGTGCCGTCTTTAGACTTCTAGGAAAGGAGAGTCAGGGTTGACAGAGGATGAAAACACAATGCAGGTGACTATTCTGTTTTTTGTTTGATAGGCTTCAGACAGAGCAAGAGGGAATTTGACTACATTTGTTGCACAATACAAACCCCAGACATCCTGCATCAAAACACCACGTCTGATCATTTTTGCTGCCTTTTAGAGTTCGGTGATGTTAGTCGCGTGGTTGTGTCATTTTCCTCTTTTGGGACTGAAGACTAAACCAATGTCCTCAGTAAAACAGGAATAAAACAATCATGCCAATTTTCATTCATGTGTAATTCAAATTGGATTCCAGTGGACAAACACTTAATGCAACTGATAACATGCATGAAAATTAATCAACATTCCCTTGAACCAAATATAATTTGATTGATGCTCAATTTTCAAACCCATCAATGTCTGATTGGCACAAAGATGCTCCTTATGGTTTATAGGTAATCCCCTCCTACACTCACAACTTGTCCAAAAGGTGACACCCTAAACTTGAACTCTTAATTCTCTCTGTAGATTAGCGTGGTTACATTTTCCCGTTCTTCATGGCTGCAAGACACAGCAGCTTCTGCAGATTAGAATGGAAATACAGTATGTTTCGCAAATATAAAGAAAAAGCTGAACCAATTCTGGATTATAGACATCCTAATTTTAACCGTTTTCCTTCTCTGTTGCAGTAACACACCAATCTATGTGTAATCTATGTCAAGCTTTTGAAAGTAAACATCTCCCTATAAAAGTCGATGCAATACCAGCTAAAAGAATATATAAGCTGCATTGCTGGGTTGTGATTTGGCCCCGATGTTTTAGGACTTATACCGAGCCAGTTGTTTTTCTCTCATCTATGTAAATCACAAATCCCAGAAAATGGCTGCCATCAGTCTCAGATGAGGATGTTGCATCAAACTGCTGCCTCAAAATGTCTTTCCGATGAGCGTGCAAGGCCTTTCATACAAAAAATAAAACATATAATCCTGCCACTTTCAGCTCAACATTAACAACTCTAACAAATATGAAGTCCAGGTAAATGATGATAAACTACACTGCAGTGAGTGATAACCTTCAGTCCATCTCCTGACCTTGGATGTGTCGTCAGAAGCATCTTTACCCTGCGGATAATCCGAATCGGAGACGCCGACCGTCCTCAGACGCCCCACCCTGTCTTCAGCCATTAGCTCCCTCACCCTGGGCCCTGCAGTGCACGGAGCCCCCATTGATTCCCAGCGATCAAACCATGTACTAAGTGATTCTTCAGACGCCCAAATGGCTCCCTGAGCAAGACTCCCATTGCCATTTCCTGGAGAAATCAATACCACTAAAAAGCCAAGTCGAACAGAACCTGTGTCCTTTAAAGGTTTGCCCAGATCTGGTTTTTCCATACCTTAATTAATTAAGCTTCATTTCAGATTTGAAAAAAAAAAAAAAATGTTGTTATATAATATGAACCCTGGCAGCAGCACAGATGAGAAACAAGTGCATCATGTCTGTGTATTTGTTGCACACAGGAATTAATTAATTACTTAAGAGATGATATTAATATTATTTCAAAGTATGTTTGCACAAGTAGACTTAACATCTATTTTTTTTTATCCTTCTGTAAATACTCATTTTGTTTGCATAGTTATCTGGTATCAATAGGTGACACACAAAGTCATCTTGCTTTGATGTGTCACCCCAGCCAGCTGTCAAAATACAACCCATTTGCATTAGCCTATATAAACTGGACCCACCCTTTTTCATGAAGAAATTAAGTGATGTAATTCATCTGGAAAGCGTTTTATTTTGAAGGTTTGCTGTAATTATTTGGCTTCTATTCACACTTCAAGAGCCCCAACTTTACTCCTGAATGAATATAATATATTTTTTAAAAGGATTCTGCACAAATTTACTAATAAAAAAATCAGTTCATATCAGAGTTTTGCAGTGAGATTAAATAAATAAAACAAAATATTGCTGACTAAGGCAAGTATCTATATAGATGTTTAGAAAGTATTAATCATTTTTTCCCCTTCACCATTAAGCAGCCTGTGAATAACTGAAATGTTAACACAGGCTGAACTGCCTTTTGTCTCTGCCATCTTTAATTCAGAGCAGCTCCAAAGCCCCTGCACTTAATCGCATTTGTCTGAATAGGGAGTCTACAAGTCCTCAACTTCACGGTTATTTCAGGAGGATTTATCACCTAAGTCCTGCAGCACGATTTCAATTCTCATTCCCAGTCATGCAACCTGACATATGTGGATCCTGTTTAGGAAGAAATAAGCCTTTAGAACAAGTCTTATAAAACCTCTCATTTGTTCATTTGCGAAGTTTAAAAAAAATGTGAACCTGCAGTTTTATGGCTTGAGCTCAAATTTGATTACTTTGTTTTTCCTTATAATTATGAGGTCTGTATATATTCTATTTAAATTTAATTTACAAGACTCAGCTCAGTATTTGTCCACAGGATTAGGCTGATATTAATTTGATTATATTGCCTTTGCATTTATTGAGGCAGGTGCATTTTTATATGAACTATGATTAAGACAAACTAAACACATCCAGAAAAATCGGAAATAATCCACATTAAAATAGCTGCAAATGTCATTTAATTTAATAAATGGTGCACAATTATGCAACACTATTCTTTTTTTTTTTCAAACGCAACCTGTTCAGATTAAATATTTGAGGATCAAAGCAGAAGATGATTAAAAGGAAAAAGATGCATTGGATTTAAAATGTTGCAGGTAAATTTGTTTTCTCAGGTGCATTTTGTTTTCAGGATGAGTTTAATCGCAGTGTTATCTCCTGTTTTCTAACAAACATGGGCACTATTTTAAAACACCTTTAGATGCACAGAACTGCCTGATATATTTACTTTTCCCAGCTAAGATTAAAAGCTGATCTCTCTGGTGCAAAGGTGCAGAAGAGAAAATGCCTCATACCTTCCTCAGAGCTCCACCGTCGTGCGCCACACCTGAAGCTACAAACTGCACTGAAGCTGCACCATCACACATTTCAAGTCCTCAACCTACTGTTGTCTCCTAAAACTCTCCCAGTGTTGAAGCGGAGCGGAGGCAGCTCGAGCCTCCGGTCCGAGCCGCCCGCAGCAGGACTGCAGAATTACAATGAAACAAAAGAAATCCAAGCGCTGCTGTGAACTTCCTGAGTATCAAATGTCAGTTTCAGCCCTGCTCCTGTCCTCTCCCGGCGGCTCCCTCTCTCTCTCCCTCCAAACTCGGCCTCCTCCCTTTTTTTTTTTTTTTTTTTACCTGCGCCTCCGCTCCGCACACTGGCGCACTCACAGGTGCAGCGCGCACCTTTTTAAAGGCGCAGGCGCACACGGGCCTTTGAGGAGCCCCGAAAAATGTGCAACGGGCTTCACATTTAATATTGTGCATCTAATATGGTGCATTTAATTTTGTGCATTTAAAATACAGCTACTGGGCTTGATAAACTGTCTGCAAATTCTGCATCGTTTTACTTTAAATTTTACACATCTGTGCATTTTTTTCATTTTTTTCTTTGGCTGTAGACATATTTTTGATGCATATGCAACGCTTTTAAATGTTTTATTCACACTAAAAAACTATGCACTACACTCTGCATCCTTTAACCTCTAAGGGTACAAATTGCACCACTGTGTACCTGTGTTCGTATCAGTGGAGGTTTTTTTCTGCAAAGCTTCTTCAGGCTGCCACTCCAGAAAAAAAGTCTCATTTTCAAGCATCTCACCTGCACCAGAGCAATAATCCAAACTGCCTGTATGTGCGTGTCTCCTGTCGTGATGCATTCACGGCCTCGGCTCCCGGACTCTGCGCTCTGTTTAAGGTGGATCTCCGCGGAGACCTTAAAAGTGGGGAGTGCTGCAGTGTGAGTGGAGGAGGGTTGGTTTTGTCTCTCCGGATTAAACGATTTCCTGATGCATAATTTGGACCAACCCCCTGTTTAGACTGTCCCAACCCGAGGAAAGGCATCGGATCACTCTGTGTGTATTTTATTCTATTTTTACATTTTAATTTTAGACTCTAATTTATTTTTACTTTAAAAAACGCCAAAAAAGGAGGAATTGCTTCAGATAGACTCCAGACTTCAGGTGAAATTTATTTATTTAATTTTTTCAAAATTTTTATAAATTTCAATTTAAATATAAAATGTTCCCCTTCAGACATTAACTGCCTGATGAAAAGAAGCAAATCCACATGTAACCTAATATTTTTATTTTACAGTGTCTCACATAGGCCTGTTTTTTTTTTCTTTTTTTTTTTTAATCCTAAAAGGCCTTTGCAGGCAGCAGAGAGGAGGCCTGCAGGCCTGAGGTTTCTCTACAGGTCAGCACTTTACCTCACCAGCACCTGAAGGCCACATGCTGGCCTTTATAGAGAGGAAATAAAGAGAGAGAGATCGAGATGGATAAACTGATCTAAATGACAAGCTAATCTACAGTTTATATTCATTTTTATCCTTCACAGACCTCTGAATTCAAGAGCAAACTGCTGCACTGTTAAACTGCCCACTGTCTAATTACTGGAGTAAACAGAAGATTACATATCTCATTAATATCCTGCACAACATGGCTTGCATTGCATTTTTCACATATTAAACCGAGCACACACCAGATAGACTGTTTGGTGCATCTTTTCCCAGCCCCCCCTCATGCTGGGATTAGTTTTAGTGGGCTGATGCTGTTGAGGCTGCAGTTCTTGGGTCGAGATGCTGCAGGATCAAATGACCACGTCCAGATGGCTAATGATTATCAAATACTGCATTTAAAGCCTGCACTAGTGGTCACTGCCTGCAGATTGCATAACATTTCCTGTCTAAGGAAAGCAGGAAAAAATAATTTGCTATAACACCAAAATTGAATGTTTTGTTGTCTGCCACATGTTAGATTTTCCTTATCGATCATCGCCTACTATTATGGTTATTTTCTGCCGCTTTAGTTATAATATGCTCCCAAAAGTCTTCTAGTTAAAACCATACAACCTGATGTTGGCCTGATCACAGGCAGCAGCAGCTCTTCTGGGCCTTCAGGTCGCTCCTCATCCTCCTCTTTAACACACAGCTACACATCGCCAAAGGTGCCCAAGCTATGTCCCTGCTTCACTGTAGGATGCCTAATATATGATGGTGAGATCTGCCCATGCTCCTCTCAGGTGGCCAGTCAGAGTCCATTTACCTGCTGTTGATAATTAGGCAGATAACTAGGTGGACAAAACTCGTCTAATATTTAGAGGTGATGGCGGGGGGTTCGGTTACACTCTTTTCAGGCTGGATAGCAGGACAGTGAAATCAATCCAGCGTGGAGGAGCCGGAGCCTCTCCAAACCTTGACGTGGTTTCCACCTGGAAAAGCTGAAACAGGAGCTGAGGATCATCTGTGCACGTCCAGGAGATGAGTAGCCCTGGATGAATATTTAAAACACTCATTTGGTTGTGCGCTGTGGTGCAGGAGCCAGATGAAAACAGGTGCCAGAGGTGGGATCGGATGGACACAGCCTGTGAAGGGATCCAGGCCACATGAACCATATGATAGGAGACTGGATGAAATAATAATGCGGCAAGATTCAGTCTGCTGCTCCGAAAGAAAAAATAAATGGCAACAATAGAGATCAGTTTACTGAGCGTGCAAGGCCATGCTCTGGAAAAATCAAGAGACAGAGACCATGTTTCATCATATGTCTACCTGAAATTATGAATAAAAATAATGAAAAAGAGCAGCTATTCCACGTAATTTAACAATATTATATGAAGCTATATGCTCCAGGAAAACAATCATTATAAATATAGAGCCAATTGTATATTATTCTGCATATTGTGTGAAGCTGACAAAAATTTACAAATCATTTTAAACAAAATAAAATGAGAGTGTTTCTAATTTCTGCAGGGAATAAAAATGTTAATTCGTACCTCTCTATATGTGATATATTGATATATTTTAGCTTCACCCAGTGTTACTTCTGCAGATTATTACTAAACAGGGGATTGTTTAATACCCCCAGTATATGCAGCATCATCACTCAGGAAAATAAAAACAATGTAAAGATGAAAATAAGGTCATGAAATAAGGCCAACAATAATACATGTGACAACTGGCTGGCCTTTTGTAGGGATGGTTAAGCTTAATATTGAAAAGGCAACATTTTAATATATTTTATCGATGTCTCTTTTTCTCTTTCACACACACACACACACACACCCTCTGAGTGATTGTGTCCATATAAACCACCCCCTGCAGGGTCCCCACCACCATCTCTGCTCTGGTCTCCCTGTTGCAGCAAAAGAAGTTGATGGGTGGGTGATTGTGCTGGTGGTGGCGATGGTGGGTGGGGGGCACATTAGTCATCTATTAGTAAAGACCTGGGGATCATTGTTTTGCTTGCTGCTGCTGCTGCACCGCCACTACCTCACCCACCCCCGCCACTTTGCCATTGAAACAGAGCTTGTAATCTGAGAGAGGCCCTTGCTGGCCACCCAGCCCCGGCTTGAGAAACCCAACACACAGCATGCATGTCAGTGACGGTTCACCCAGATTGGGTGACAAGCTGTCAGCTCAGCAGCAGCCGGGCGGTTCGGGGGAACAGAAAAGAAGGGAAACATAAGAGAAGAGAGAGAATTCACTTTTGGTATCTGTGTTCATTAATTGCACCATGTGGATCTGTGGAGGCCTCATGTCATAAAACAAGGCATGATGGAATGAGTCAAAAGTTTCACTCACTCTTTTCTACTATAATCTGAGCTACCTTCATTAAATAATGTAGGCACGCAGATTTACTGCTAAAAGCTTTGCTATCGAAAAATACTGCAGCCGACACTGATTGATCATAACTTGCAGCAGACAGCCCACCAGCCTAATGTGGAGCCTCGGGGCATCGTAATGCCTTAAAAGGCCACAGCGGCACAGGTCACCTGACCACCCTGCTCGGCGAGGACCAATCAGACAGCTGGCATTACGTCATGGAGGCCCACAGTTTGTCTTGACCAACGCACTGCGGATAAAACAGAAGCTTTAAATATTTCATTGAGATTCTCAGGTTGCTGGACTTCTGGAGGTCAGGACTGGGAAGAGACAGATAGCCTCGTCCTCTCCTCCCTCCCTCCCTCCCTCCCTGTCTCCTCCTCCTCTTTTGATGCAGGACAAGGCAGAGGGTTGGGTTTTTACAGCTCAAAGAGAGTCTGCTGTGAACAATAGTTTTCAACGACAGACGACTGAAGGAGGAAGATTGCTTCCAGCATCCTGCTTTGACTTGTGCCTCCTCAGATGTTATTTATACAACAGAATACTCATAAGAAAGGAAATAAATGCTGTTGCTTAATGGCAGGTGTCACAGGAAGCATGTTTAATGTCAGTTTATTCATCAGTCAGTCAAACATTTACTTGTTTTGCAGGTGATTGACACATGTCTTTGTTGGAGCAAAGACACCTGACTGACTCCTGGACAGACTGAGGACCCTCTCAGGGTCTGATCTGTGGCCTGGCACTGGATGTAAAATACAGAAAAAGAGGTGTGGATACAGGAAGAGTGCAGTATAATAAGCTATAAATTAATTCAATCCAACATCTTTCCAAACATTCAAGGAAGATCAAACATAAGTCTCACACATTTTTAGTTTTTATGTATTTTTTCTAGGAGTGTTCTTGGTATTTTGTCCTCCCATTTTTGTGAGAAGTGAAGAGGTTGGACTTTAATTTCCACAGCTTATCGCAACACACAGCTACACAAAAACCAACACAAACACAAGCACTGCGATCATTCATCCAAACATCTCAGAAATATCAAACCGGAGAGTAATTTCATGTCTCAGCGCTGCTACAGGAATAAAGACAGACAGGAAGAGAGAGCAGATTGCTGCGTGACAGAATACATTTTTCAGAGGAGAGGGGATTAAACAGCCTTATGTCACAGCATTTATTTTGCCCTGCTGTGATTATACAGAGGGGGTTTCAGCTGGGGAGAGAGGAGGAGTGCGCCCTCATCTGGCTCATTTGTAAAACTGCATCCATCATTGCATGTGGAGGCTGCCCTCACAGCAAGGTTAATCTCACACAGTCCAGTGTCCCCTTCAAAATAAAAGCCCAGATGCTTTGCAGATTTGGAACAGATCGCTGCTGTATAGAAGACTGATGCAGTGCTTCATAAACCCAACATGCACTTTGAAGGGTTGAGACACTGAATCACTCAATATCACAGGCTATAATATCATAATTACAACCAAAGAAAACATTCTAACATTGGCTTTAAGGGGAAACTCAGTAGTCAGTGCTGTGTGTTTGAATGGCTGTAGTCCCTCATTGCAGACTGGATGTACTGGGGTTCTAACCTCACTCTCAGGTTTCACAGAACTCACAGGGATCAGGTCAGACAGTGGATCATATTGTACAAGTTGACTGAGACATGGAGGTGTGGAGTCTCAACACAGGACTGTGGAGCCACACTGACACCTTGTGGATATCAAATCTGGATGCCAAACTGTGGGAACCTGTTATCAGTCCTGATAATAACCTGATGCATTTCTGCTCAAGAAATGTTGATAGAAAGTGCCCAGGTAAAATGTTTAAGGGTTTGTTTAACTACAAAAACTATTTACTTCTTTTGTGCTTTTTAAGAGACTGTAGTTTCTGTCTCATATCTCTAATGACATCTTGGCTTTTCAGTGTGTAACATTTTTTTGTATTCAAGATTTAAGATTGAAAAGTTTTACTTGTCACATGCAATAAAGAATAGCAATTACAGTAAGTAGAATAAGTAAAATAAGGATTTTAAAAAAGTACATAATAGCACTGTGTATGGCTAAAAGCTATATTAATTGAAGTCAGTTTCCACATTAATCTGAATAATTCCGTGTGTGAACATTTGGGTTTGAGAACATTGCAATGATTTTGTTCAGGGTGTATCAGCCATCTAACACAGCTGGAATCCAGTTGACTGTAAAAAAGATTGTGAAGGGAGATTTAGCCAAACACTTATCAGATGAAATGAATTCACAGGTTTCAACTTGTATGCAACAAGAAAAAGAAGAGAAAAAAAATCAGAGCACTGAAATGTAAAAATTATATATCTTTGAAAGCAACCTTGTGGCAAAAAATCTAAAATTCAAGATTTGTTAAAAATGCACATTATATGTGCAGTAAAATCCTGAGATCTTTAATAAAAAAAGAATTGGCTACAAATGAGAAAGATGAACCTCAGACAAAGACCATTTATACACATTGAATGTTTTATTAAAAAAGAAGTTATAACAGTTTATTTTATACACAACTATTTATGAGGTTATAAGCCTATTAATAGAGAGCATTTTGTCTTTTTGACAAGCATGCCCACTTCACAATGCAAAGAAAAAAACAAGAGAAGGAGGGCAAAGAGGGTGATAAAAATAAGACCAAGGATGGACTTTTCAAAACAAAAAATAAACCTTTTGACTGTTTAACCCTCAAGTATCACACACTAGGTAACAAATACATAGTTTCTATAAAAAAACTGCCATTTTCCATGCTGTGTGCGCCTGCTAAATCCCCTGATGGCAGCAGTAGGCCGGCACAGGGCACAAATCCACACGAGCACAAGACAGAATGGGAGGTGTGCACCAAGCCTCGACTCCACACCAGAAGCATGCAAGTGCACAAGGAGACACAGTCAACACATGGGGGGGAGGTGATATTACAGGATCAGGGTGCTGGCTCTCTGCAGCTGTGCTGATAAAACGGAGAATGGGCCCTGGACGTCCTGTCTATGGATTAATGACAGAACAGTCCATTCGCTTAGCGGAGGCCCTTTGTCCTTATTGTATCCGGCAGGGTGTGGGGGGGGAGTGTGTGGGTATGGTTGTGGGGCTATGGCGCTGGACTGGACGTTCTCTGCTGGTTTGCAGTTTGAATTTTGAGGCGCCCCCATCAATCCCGTCATGTAAATGTGGTTGTCTGGAGTCGCTGTTTAAAACTGTGGGTAGTTAAGACAGTGTTATTCATACACCCGCGGTCTTAGAGAAGAAGAGGTGGGAGGGAGAAAGTCAAAAGGGAATTAAATAAAAGCACAATAAACATTTTTTTCCCCCATACTCCTTCAAAAATAATTTAGAATTTAAGGTTCCAATGGGAAGCATAATCAATCACTGGTTTGAGATTTTCTTTAGTTCTCGAGTAGCAGACGACCTGAAACAACAAGGCAGTAGTTATTTCTCTTGACATTGACTAAGCGTGGGGGGTAAAAAAAACAAAACAAAAAGAGAACAGAGAAGGCCCCTGAAAAGATCAAATAGATGTCATGTTTACCAGAGCAACACACCAGCTGAGTATATCATCAATTTATTGCCCAGCAGATGCAAATAACGCTAAAAACCAAAACTATGATTTTTACCCAAACACAAGAGTCTTGTTTTTGAAAAAGACAAAAGTATCAATCGTTCCCTGTTGCACCACTGCATCGTTTTGTGCTATTTTATTACAATTCTCAACTTGGATATGCTGTATTTTCAGCACTCAGGTAGAATACTGCACAAATGTAAAGTAAAACAAGAATTCCTATCTGGATTACTTAAAACAAAACAAAAAAAACTGAAGATCAAGTAGTCATCAGTGTGATCATTAAGCTGAACCATAAATTACAACATTGGCGCCTGATGACCAAGATTAAAAACAAC
This sequence comes from Centropyge bicolor, assembly GCA_037975185.1. NCBI lineage: Eukaryota > Metazoa > Chordata > Actinopteri > Pomacanthidae > Centropyge > Centropyge bicolor. The sequence continues at coordinate 6,165,222 of JBBMOC010000004.1, read as the reverse complement.
AACAAAAAAGGAGGTCTCTTTAATGAATAAATACACATTTCAGCGTAGGGAGAAAACATAAGCCAATTGTGAGAGTGGGCATCTGCATACAGTTTGCAAGTTTGTTCTGTTTGAGTGGATGTGGATCACAAACTTCACCACAAACACTCACAACACATGTAAAACATTCACAAAGCTTTATACTGCCTTCAACATGTTGAATATCACAAAAGTTAGCTCTGCAACTGCTAAAAAAGGCTGCGTCCTGCGGGAAGCTAACCCCCGAGCTAACATTCAAAACTTCCCCAGGGCTGGATGAGAGAAATTATTATCCCATAGCTTTAAACAGTCAAACTCTTCGGATAAATATTGGAAATTAAAAACTACTAATGGAGGTGTCTGTTCTAAATCTGCATTCAAATGCTGTGACATTTATTAGCGTAGAATTGTGTTTTTGGAGAATATTCAATCTCTTGAAGAAGGGCTGAACCACACTTTTCATTTCTGTACAGTTAGATCTATCAGGCTCACTACAGGTCAAACATCACCCTAGTTTGAAGTTACTCACACTCATCTGTACAAGTCTGAATCTGCAAGAAGAGGACAAGCAGGCATGTCTATGGAGTATCTTACATATAACCACACAACAGACACTAACTAAAGATCAGATGAGCAATGAATGCTTTATCAGGTAAGTATACCAAACTAGCTAACTCTATCTGTAATACAGCCATATAGCATATGTTGTTTTAGTTGAAGTCAACACCCAGCAAAACTAACTATCCTGACATGTCAAAAACACAGTTCTACAAATATTAGCATGATCTCCATCCTTCCAATACGTCCCGGGTGAAAACGTGAATCACAATGCAAGATACAACCAAGCTGTGTTTCAAACCTGAGCCATAAAAGTCTAACAATCCTACGCTAGCTCAAATAAACCCAACGCTGCTCAGCCCTGGGTCGTTCCCCTTATTCGCAACACAGAGTGAAAAGGTAGATGTCAAATCACAAATTGCACAGGATCAAATTGCAGGACGAGGAGAATAAAAGTAGGATGAGTAAAAACAATGTGCTTTTCGAGTTATTTTTGACCTTCATGGCTTTTTTTTTGCAAACATAGTTTTGGGGATTTCTTCAATGGTCACCTTTCCTTTTGTGATGAGGCACAGAGAGAGGGAGTCGGGGTCAGAGGTGATAAGGTGACCTCCTGAGTGAGATTCAGCCTCGAGTCTCCCACTCAGGATCCACAATCTGCCACAAAGCAACCAGTGATTCTTACTGCAATGCAAGGTTTTCTAGGTAGTTCGACTGCCACGTTAGCCTCGACAAGCAACACTCGGTCGGTGTTGTGGGTTCAACAAGGGTTCATGAGGCTACAAGAGAGGTGTCTTATCACTGTACAAGGTAGATGCTGTACATTAAAAAAAAAAAAAAAAATCCAAACGTGTTGACCCCCCCATCGGGCAAAAAAAAAAAAAAAAAAAGTACAAGAAATAAAAAGGAGGAAAAAAAACAGCCAAACAGCTGCGATTGCCATCTTTTTCCACACATCATGGATTTACATCTCAACTCGCCATATTGAATCAATAATAACGCCAGTGTTTTTTTCTTTACCTTCGACAAGAAGTCAAATCTGTACATCTGAAATTAACGTTAAATTAAGTCCCTTCAACGAAAATTGCTTTAAGCCTAAATGTCCTATATTGGGCTCTTATTTTGTAATCTTCTTCAAACTAGCGATCCAAATAGAGATCCTGGTAGACAGACAAAAAGTGTGGGGGGTCCAGCTGATGCAGTCGGGGTACATACCACAGGTCAGACCAATATGAAGGGCATGCATAGGAGCAAACTCCAGGTAACAGTGGAATGTGAGGAGGACCGATACTACACAAACCTGAATCTTCAACAAATCACACTTTTTTTTTTCTCAGATCCACTCGATAACCATATGACCATTTTAGTTGCTTTTTAACGAAAATTAAAACAGACTTTGGTGCTGGTTTTCTAAACTCGCCAGAATAGGTGATAATTACATTCTTTCTCTACCTGGAAGGTTTTTCGTCATCATCAATACCAATATAACTTTGCAGGTGATTGTAAGACAGTGACATCCTGCACAGAATGTTTGGTGCCCGTGTGATCGAGGTGCCTCCTGACAGAAAACTAGTGCGAGCTACATGAAATGTGAAATTCAGATATGGTCAGATGGTTAAAGGGTAGCTCTGGTCTATTTTCAGTTCCCATCATACCAAGTGAGTCTGACCACAATCTCCACAAAATGCATCAGAGTAAAGCCTCTTCTGTCTTCACTGCCTCTGCCAGACAGATCATGCAGCTAGTGTACGTTGCACAAATCAACACCAAACGCACCCAGCACGTCTTTGTCACCACATTGTCACTGACCCTGTACTGAGACATGTGTTTAACTAATTTGTTTTCCAAGCCTTGACCTCATTAAGCATTTATTCTGCACTGCAGCTGAGTAACAAAAAATGTAAATAACACGTCTAGATTGCATCTAAACCAGACGAGAAAGAAAGGCTTATTTGTCCTTACTGACATGTCTCAATCAATATGTTGAAAAAGATATGCTTTGGAAGCACTCAGGCTGATTTATGAGTGTCTATTGGCACTACACTTTTTGTATTTTTCTGTAAGGTGTACTAAGACCTCTTGTGTGATTGTGCGTCTTAAAAATACTGTCTTGACTACAGGATAATATTGTAGAGCTGTACAACCAGGCAAGCCAGACCTAAGCAGCTCTGTAGTGGAGTGACGAACAAAATGTGGGTCAGAATCAATTAGCATCGTGGAAAAAGAAAGAAAAAATAGGATTCAGGTCAAACTAGAAAGTCTATATTATAGTATATATTATATATTTTAAAAAGTGAAATTTGAGTAAAGAAATGAGATGTTCACTGGGACATTTCCTGCCTACGACTACATGACACAGCTTAAAAATGCGGAGATGGCTGGGAGAGAATGTGAAAGCAATCGCGACATCTGTGTGGGGAGAAACAGCTACAGAATGGGAGGGGTGTCAAACACACCAAAGGCTAGATATCCATAAAAATCCTTGTTTAGTAGTAATAATAATAAAAAAATCAACTTGTTTAAATATGAATATTATAAGTCTGCTTTCTCATGGTTAGGAAATCAAATATAGTCTCTGTGGGGGTTAAAGGAGGGGGCGGGACGGGGGAGCCCTCCTATCACTACAACTCCATGTCCTGGGCCTCGTCTTCTGAGAAATCAGACATGGAGCTTTCAGATGAAGAGTCGCCTGCCCCCTCTTCTTGCTCCTTCAGAGCCTCCTCTGTTGCATATTTCTGGATGTACTCTGTGGAGGGAAAGAGAGAGAAAGAAGGCATAGTCAGACAGGAAAAACTGGGAGCCAAAAGCCACAATGTTATATTTTGTCAGATAACAAATTTGGGAAAGGAACTATTTCCAAGTGTGTAATAATGTAAGAATCTACAGGGATCTGGGTTCTACAGCCAACAGATTTTGATTAGGCTGAACCTTTGATTTTCTGCTTGTACTCCTCTGGCCGGTGAAGGTACATGGCAGCTGCATCTCCATTCAGGGGGTCGATGGGGTTTGGGTAAGCCAGCAGCTGGGGCAGGAACGACTCAAAGATGTTGGTCAGATCTGAGAAAGAAGACGACAGAGTACCATATTATCACCTGACAGAAATGAGAAATCAGATAACAATATACTCTGATGATCATTTAATGGTAGTTACTGTAAGACTTCTCCAAAATCTAACCATTAATCTGAAGGAAGCTGATGGGGAAATACTCAACCAATATTCCACCAATTACATGTCTAATATAAATCTGCTGCCTCTGTTAATAGGCCACAGGGAAGCTCATAATCAATTTCCATACCTATCAGTCAGCGATGACCACACCAAAGGATCAAAGGCGTGTGGTGTATATGCAACAAGACCACAAATGTAAAATCCTCAGCCTGACCCACAGAGACGAGAAGCACTCTAATCCCTTTCACTAGCTCCCTGCTAGCAGGCCTCAGCTTTCTCAGCTTGGAGAGAAAGCTGAGGCCTAGTTGAAAAACCTGCACTTCTGCTCTCATCTCCTAGGTGTCAGCGTTGGGTCCACTCAAGATGGGAAAATAAACACTTCCCTGCAGTCTATTGTACAGTATCATCATGTTTGGATGATTTAATCAGTTGCTTTTGTTCCCTCTTGTTTTGTAGAGTCTCTACAAACAATGCTTGGTTGATTGGCCTGCTTTTCCCACGTTTGTCCAATCTGATCTCCTTTCCTCGAACACTCGACACAACAAGATGTGAAGCGTTTTACATGAAAACAAACAAAGGTAAAATAACACAAATGCAATTCTTGCAAGGGCTCACCTCAACAACCCCACTTGATAACATTAGTGGCACTGACATCAACTTGCAAATCTTTTCCTCTTTTTATCAAAACACTGGAATCAGAGTCGATTCTGAATTATTACACCAATTAGGATTTTAAAATTCTTCTCCGAGTCACATCCAGAACACCAGTGTAAATGTATAGGGAGGGATGCTGTAGTGTAACATCTGCTAGGGATATAACTGTGAAGCCATTTATATTACTCAACAGCTACCTCAGCCCTGTTGAGTGGCTGTAATGAGAAATTAATGGCGAAATGGGGAGAAGGGCACAGGGGCATGGAGAGTAGCAGACTGTGACACAGTGACAGCGAGAAGAGCAACTGGGCGACAAACAGTGAGTACAATCACTGCCATCGAGAGTATGTGTGCATGGCGCTGTCTCTCACAGCTGACAGGCAGTAAATCATTCCTGTCAAAGGTGAACGTTTTCTGACCTTGCTGGGTGAGGGTATTACTTCATTAGTGCTCTCTTCTCCCCTCAGTAAGTAGATTAGGGCCAATTGTGCACCACTGCCTCATGTGCCCTCACTTGCTAGCAAGGGGCCCCCGCAGACAACTTTTTGGTGTTGATGGCACTGTGTCAAGTTCTTCGCACATAATCACACAGACCCCAGCGAGGAAACTTAATATGGACACGCAGGCAGCGGGGCTACTCACCATAAAGGGCTGTCCATGTCTGGTTGATGACATCTAAGCACACTGTCCCTGACCTGGGAAACCGAGAAGAAAACAGAGTAAGAGGGGTAAGGCCAAAGGGAATCTGCCTGCAATGTGTGTCCCAACTCAGAGGCTGGATTCTCTCAAGTCTAATTTTCTTCACTGATCAAGTATGCGAATAAAGGCTTGTCCCTTCACAAATGTTGCAGGTAGTTGCACTGAAGTAAGCCACTGGTAAATGTATTAATTTAAGCAGACCAATGACAATGCAAGGTTTGAATAATGGAAGCCTGGCAAACTACTGTTGTTGCAGTTAATTACAGGTCTTTACAGAAAAATTAAAAACTCCCTATTATCATCATTTTCAGGTTCATGCTCTTATTTTCTGTGTTAACTAGATAATGTTTATGTGCTTTAATGCCGCATTGCCACAGCACCTCGTCTCACTCTCTATCTGAACACCGCACCATTCTTTTTTATCTTTATGAGTCGCAAAGACTGTCCCATTTGGTGGGGAGGCACAGGTTCAGCCTGTCCAACATGTCCTCCCACAGACCAGCCTTCATGAGCCGTGTCCTTCAAAGGATCTGGCCTCCAAGCAGTGGATTAACAGGCTCAGAGAAACAAAGAGCTTGGCCAGGTTCAATATTTGTGTGATTTGCTTTGGCTCATACAAAAGTTACAAGTATAGATCTTTTTAACTATTTCAAGACTAGAACTTGCATAAAACATTAATTTTTTAAGAAAAGATTAAGGAATTCAGATAGTGTTTTGAGTTGAGATGCAAATAATAGATAAGCTTTATATGAGTTTGAAGGACTGATAATCCAATAGTCTGCACTGCCATTGTAGTCTCAAAGTAACAAATGCAAACATCAAAAACACTGACACTTCAATACGACAACTGAAATCAACTCACGCTTCATCAATGTTGGGATGAAAAATCTTGTTCATGAATCCTGAAAAAGCAAAGGTAAGAGATGACGACAGTGTGAGAAAAAAAGCATAGTCCTAGAAAATGTCATTTTACAATCTTTCATGGGAAAGTACAGCCCCTACCTATTGATGGCGATTTGAAAGGGTATTTGTCAGGAAGATCTACTCGCACCTTCCACACGCCTCCTTCGTACGGTGCTGTACATGAGGAGGGGACACAGAAAATAATGACTTGAGGACAGAGGAGAGACTTTCATTCCACTGAACCTCATATTCCACCCTTCATGCACTCCAATGGATTTAGACACTGTAGGCTTATATCAATTTTCTGCACTCCTTTCTCCTCTGCACAGAAACACAACAGAGAGAGGCCACTTGAGAAATGAGCTACACACACCACTTTTCCCTTTGCCATTTTCTTTTATTTTATGCAGTAATGTATTTCAGCCCGGGAGAATTCTCTACTTCCAAATCGCTTCATATAATACACTGACATCAAAGAGGAAGAGAATGAGATTGTGTGAGTGCATGATGCTCTCCCAGAATAGCTGTGTGTAACAGGACCCTTATGTGCTGTACTGAAACTGAACAGCACCACAGATGACTGAGAACACACTTGTTGAAGATGAATGGTTGCGAGCGTACGTACACACATGTGGACTGACAACAGTGCCATTTTATTTGGCATAGTTTCGAGGCATCATAAACAGGGTCAAATACCCACTTCCTCTCTTTACTGATGCATAAGTGGCAGTGGTTTTAGTGCGACAGATGTTGCTCACAGCATATGAAAGGAGTATTTCCTGCTGTTGAGGCCTCTCTCCTCATCCAAATTCCCCTCAAGCCTGGCTCCTCTGTTTCACACTTTGTGGCCTCAGGCCTGGTTTCAATCCATTTTACGTTCCCGGCCTGCTGTGACGAACCTTTCTTTATGTTCCTAACAAGAGAATGACTGAGATTCTTGTGCTGGCTGCGCTCAGGACAACATTCGCTGCCATTTCATGCTGTGTTTAGAGTATAACTAAACATGAGGTGTGGTCAGATTATCAGTTTCGGACAGCAATGTTAATCTGATTTGACAACCAGTTTTAAAAATTTTAAACATTTGGTGAATCATTGGAGAACATTCAGTATCCCGGGTGGCGAACACATAAATGTTTCTCAGTTTGTTTCATAAATCTTGGAACCCTGATGAAAACACAACAGCAGTCATACAGCTATTTTCTGGAACAGATTAATTACTGTGAATGAGGATTCAGCAAATTAGTAAACTTGTTTTATGTGTTGGAACAATAAAAAAAAAATCTTTGCTAAATCAGAGAAGAGAAACACTTACTTCCTTGTGGTCCGAAAAACTTCACTACAAATTCATTGAGTCCACTGAGAATGGTGACTTCATGCTTGCTCTCAATGCTGTAGGGTTGTTAAGGACAACATCTTCACATGACCACAAACACAAACAAACACAACCAGGGGGACTGCTATACTGAACACTTTGTCAATAATATTCAGGAGCACTGACAATTTGGCCTCTGTGAAACTGTATTTCAGCTGCAGTTGTTTTCCCTGCTACACATTATCACATGCTTTGTTGTAAGGAAGACACGCGCAGAGCCTGACCTTTTTCCTCGCTACACCATTCTTTCATATCGTACAGAGTTACAAGAACCAAAGAGAGAAATGATAGCTTTTGACAGATAATAGAAACAAATCAATGCAGAGAAATTGCTCTCGGATTCTGTTCTGACCCCCAGCCCTGGAGACTCACTTTCAATGACAATCGATAGCCTCACACCAATTTGTCATTCCGCACGTTGAATTAATATCAGACTAAATGTGAAATATGTGCTCCACAACAACAACAAAAAAATCACACACACTCACACCAACCATTAGATCATATTCACCAATGCTTCAGGACCATGCAGAGGCCTCTGTCCACCTGTCACTCTCTTATAACCCTCCAGGACACTAAGCACAAGTCAAACACAGTGCAGAAAACCACCTGTTTACAAAGACAGCTTGAGAAGAAGCTGAGTTTATGTCACCACCTATATAGCAAAACTCAATGTACTTCCTATGTTGGCCCTGTTTCAATATTAGACTTAACTGGATTGTATATTTAAAAACAGCCTGATGCACAAAAGGATTCACTGGATTTGAATGAAACCCAGTGTGCATGTTGAGGAGCTCTGAATGAGGTGCAGGCCGTCTCCATTGGGTTTAATCAGGATTGTTCAAAGGCATCTTAAATTATGAGCCAATGTGTGATGGGCCATGTCCACTTGAGCCAATCAATATGACTCTTCAGATTTTTGATGATATTTGCCCTCAGAGAATGCACACTTAATCAGGTCCATTGTCCATTGGCGTTTGAGGCACATCTTTTCGGTATCTTACTTTGTTTTATGGTCCAAGAGGTCTTTTTTGTAGAGCACATTGATCTGGACCTGTGTGTGAAATTTCAAGTCAATTGAACTTATGGTGTGATGGGCGTAGCATTTCTAAAATTGCATTTAATTACAGGGCCACCATCTGGCCGATTGGGAAGCATTTGCACATCATTTCCAGTTATTGGGCCAAGGTTTGTGTTTCTAGCTCATTGCAGCTCACACTGCAATTTGAGCCACTGACAAAGGACAAATAATAATAATAATGAACTGGTACAAAAAACAAAGGTTCTGCCCCTTTGAGGCTTGAACCCTGATAACACCAGGTTTGATCATGACCTACATTCTAACAGATGCAAGAATCTTGGTAGTGCAAAAAAAGGACCTCTTGACCAAACTTTAACTTGAAATTACATGTATTTTAATGTCTTAATGTGATTCATCTCCAAACCTATTAGCAGGCAGAGATTTAGAAAACCTCTACATACCCACATCATCCACCGCAGCAGAAGTTTATTACAGTTAGTGGAGGACATAATCAGCCAGTGTTTTCCTCTGCAACTACACTTACAGGCCACATCATAATAACAATAAACCCTTAAGAATGCTTATTTTCATTCCGAGAATCACACAGCAAATCCAGAATTACAGCTACATAATGTACGCACACTCTGATCATTTTTGATATTCACTCCAACACAAAACCATCACAGGGAAATGATTTCCCTTTCATGTGAGCAGAGAGAAGGAGCACAGGAAATAAAGCTGAAGCAGAGAGAGACTTAAAGAGAAAACAATAAGAGTAAAAGAAAGAGAGGAAAACGATCGGAAAATGAGAGGACCAACAGGACACATTAGAGACTGAAGGTACGAGAGATGGGATGAAAATCTGTTTTTCCGTGCCACACAGTAGCAGCTGGCTTGTCAATCCTGATTGAGTGTGTATCCCATTAGCAGGAGCTCTGACCCCCAAAGGGTTAAATCAAACTGGAGGTTATTTTAAGCTCTGGTTGAGTCTGCGAAGAGCAGACTGAATCCCTGGCTTCGGCAAGGAAATGTGTCATTGTCAGACAGAAGAGGAACCTCTCTGTTCTCACTCGTGTTGGAGTCAAGAAGGCTCTTTGATTCAAAGTCCAAGGCAGAATAAATAACCTCTACCGCCAGGAGGACAATACTTATCTACAGCATGCCAGCAACTGCTAGCTATATGCAATAGGAAGAATCTAGTCAGACATGATGTTAGACTACATGCATGATGTTTACATTCTGCATCTCGCCAAGTCCTGCCCTTCATGTAAGGACATTTATGCACCGAACCAGAAGTGAAACTACTGGTGTGTGGGTGACTGCGTGTACAACCGCAAGGGAGAGGGAAGCACTGCTGAGGAGGGGGAGGGTATGGACTGTATATGTTATGCTATAGAAGACGGCTGAGAGGCGCTGTGAGGGAGAAGCTATTAATGGGGTTGAATCAACACTGATTATGCTGCAGGCTAATTGACATTGACCATACTGACTGAGAAGCCAAGGAAGAACTGGTTTTGGTGTATAGAATGTGATCTTTACATTTACCTTTGAAACATTCAGTTGCCACTTGAGTTCACTTTACAAGACAGCAAAATTAAAAGCAAGCAGAAATGCGAGGGTCAGAGTCTTTGCGACCTGTAAATATTCCTGTAACCATATTGAGATCATGTGAGAGGAGGAGGTAGGGAAAGGGAGTAGCTCATATTGCAACTGACTGACTAACTGACTTCTCACATACTGTACATTACCATAACACGATAATGAAGTGAACACAAGTTCCACACTCATAAAATGTGTATTGTAAGCAAATTTGAGTGCAGCCAAGAGACAGAAATAACCACATCCAGTTTTCAACAGTGACAGTGTAGCTGGACTGAGCACTTTCCATCTATCCACACCATCACAAATACAATCACCCACCAACCCGCCCACTGCGCAAACCCCCCAGGATTTTATTCATATTAACACAAGTGTGGTCTTTGTTGATTTGTCTGGTCAAAAACCATTACAGCAGCTTGCACACACATTAGTCACAATCTTAATCTTCAGCAACAATCTCTGGCTTTGACGTCAACACTCTCACCTTCTCCTCTCATCTTTGTCTAAAGAAAGGTCAATCTCAAAAATACAAATTCACTGTCATAGGACGCTGGCCATCTTCCATGTCATCATGACACAATGGCTAATCCACTGGCCTTTTGTTTAATACCGTGAGACCCAAAGCTCCAAACACTCATTCCTTCCACCCAGTAAATAACTGCAAGCCACTGTCAACAAGCACCCTCCCCCTTATGAAGGAGTTTGTCTGGTCGAGCTTGTAAATTCTCAATTGTTTGATGGGGCAGAAGATATATTAAGAGTGTAGTTGACAAACAGCCACTCAGCCAGCCAAACAGTGGGAAGAAGCTAGGTAGATGGCCACATAACTCAACAGACAGGTCGTACAGAACATACCAACTAGGTGCTGCAAGAAAGGTGACATGACACAATGTATTGCAAAGTGAAGGCAAGTTGGCTTTCAATTGGGACATTAAAATACTGTGTTTCTATGCTGCTGTGTTTAAATTTCAGTCAAGTGAAGTTATTAAATTACTTGAGCACTGTGAACAAACCAATTTACAAAAAAATAAGCCTGAAAAAGATATGTATTGCTATAATGTTCTGGCGTGTAAACATCACATCTCAATCATTGTTTAAGTGTGGAAGTACTGATTACTGATGAACACGATCAATAATGTCTTGTATTCTGGTTATTAATGTTAACAACATTCTCATTGTCGTCTAACCACCAAATCTAAAAATTTGTTGACACAGGATTAAACTGTTTCAACAAATTTTCAGAATAATTAACTCCTATCAACAGGGTTTTGGTCAAGGTTATGCATAATGTCCCCTATTCCCAGCATAATGACTATCTGTCCATCCCCCCACCTTGGATTAGTATAGATAAGTCATAATCTGTGGACAGCACCAGGTCAATATCCTTTTACACACACTTCTAATCTGATACACAGAGTCCAATCAATCCAGAAGAACATACACGTACATCCTCATCCCAGTATCTCAGACAACCTTGAACTGTAAGAGCAACACGTTCTTCTGTGTTAACACCATTTACTGCAAGACTTTCTTCATATAATAACACGGTGGCTTGCAAACACTCACACTTGAAAACACTGTGTAGAAATAAAGGTCTATAAGAACTACTTTCTAACTACCAATTACCTTCTTTAAAATGTTTCAAAGTTTATCCAAGCACTAACTATCCTGATTTTGAAGCACATCTAAAAGACGTAAGTGTAAAAATATGCAGTAAATGGCATTTACGCTTGTGGTCTAGACATGTCTTGTTTTCCTTCTGGTCCATTCAGGCCACTATCCCGGTCTGACCCTGGATCAAAATATCACACTCAGACCAACCTCTTTCTAAGTATGGAAAACAAACATGATGGGGAATCATAAACAGCACTCTGTCAAACAATGCGGTGTCAACTATGCGTGAGTATTTCCCTCTTTGCAGACAGGAGTTGTTGATCTGGTAAAGGGGAGGCACTGGCTAGTTTCAAAGCATTTCCTTGTCTCATCTTTCTTTTGACGAAAAGAAGGGAAGTCAACGCCCACATTAACCTTTTATGAACATTGTGATGAATGAAATCGTAAAAATCTAGTATCGAGTATTTCTGAAAAACAAAACAATCAAGCGCCAATATGCCTTACAATAACAATATGAGAACAAAACATCTCAAATACAGTACACCTGTATGTCATGTACAACCAACTTCAAAATGACCAAACTGACTCCACAGACCAGTTTAGACTATTCATATATTAGCATACAATACTCTGGCCACCTGCTGACACCTCCAGCTTCAAATAATCCTTTAAAAGGGAAGGTACAGAGCCTCTGGGCAGACTAGGCTGAAATAACAGGAAAGGCAGCAAATCGAATCATCCTAAAGACATGGGGAGAGAGCAAGGTTACTGCATAACAGAAGAAACATCAGGCTGAATTTCCAGTTATTAATGGCACTGAACGGAGAAGAAGGCTGTCAAAGACTGAACATAAGGAGCAGTGCTTATGTTTCAGACAGGGAAAGCAAAGCTTAGAAGTCTTCCTGAGAGGCACTAATAGTCCATAACCCCCGAAAAAGCCAGCGGGGAAGAGGAACATAAAAAGAGAAGGTAGAATAAGGTCAGCCAATGGAGCAGAAGGCTGAAACGGGAGAAAAGAGCTTGAGAAGATGATACAGCGTTGTTGAAGAATAAAGTGAAAGAAATGGGAAGAGAGTGATGCCAAAGAAGAGGCAGAGGGATAGTGATGCAGAGATAATGAGAGAAAAGAGTTCAGCCTGGTGAATGCTGATCTAGCCTGGCAGGCAGATCTGTGGATATGAATGACATCATCGCTGTGGACTGCAGGCCGATGATGATGATTTTGCCTGTGTGTGTACAGAACATGGACAAAAACCATCGTGGACTTAATGCTGTAATAGATAAGAGTCAATCCAGATTCCCAGGTGATTGACAGGTCAATATGAGCAAGAAATTGTTAACTGGAAAAGTGTAAAAACCTATTATGCAGCTTTGGTTTGAAAGTGGTAAAAATCTGACTATGAGTTGACAAAGCAGTAACTGAATTAGAGGTAGTATTATATAGAACTATCATCTATATAAAGACAACGCATCAGAAATATAGCAGTGGACATTATAGACATAATAAATGAAAATAAAGGGAAGAGTTGGGCCATGTTAAGAGTCCTGTGGAGGCTTTATTGATAAACTCTGACTTAGAAGAGGTTTCTAATAAGAATTGTTTCGGAATATAGATATTGAACGAGACAAAGAGCAGAAATTGGAGGTTTTGACATACACTGCTGATGACCTGCCAACACAAAGCAAAATGTAACTTGGCAAGAATGTTGGTAGTTAAGCAAACTAGCATTCAATGTAGCTCACCTACTTTTGGCAGGACTTTGTATGCAAAAACTTCAAAAGACTGTCGATTGCAGAAGTGATCTGCATATAATAACTATTCCAAAACCATTCAGAAGATGGAAGCTATAAATCAGGCTGCATCAGTAGGAAGGCAAATATTTATGTCATCTCCTGCCACTAGGGAATACAGCTTCAGTTTCTGTTTCAGACAGGTGAAATGCCTTGATGCATATCAACATATGGCAAAGCTAATGCTGAAAACAATTAGTGTTGCCTTGGATAGAGAGGCAACATGGTGCGAGAAGATACATATGGACTGGATGATTCCCAAGAACCAGAAGAAACACTAGAACCTTCACAGAGAGTAACTTGTTTAAGAACACATCTTTCTTTAGAGATGAGAAACTCTGAGGCAGCGGCCTCTCTTTCGTTTTCTCTCTCTCACACACAGATTGTACTGACAATGTACAATCAAAGGCCTTGCAGATGAAAGGCAGGAAACATAGCGGCTGTCCTCAGGGTGTGAGCAATGTGTAGGCTTCCTCCACCAAAAGACATACAAGTATAGACTACCAAAAGAAATGTATAGCTAATATTCAATAACCTTCAAAAGACAGAGAGAAAGAAGGGTTACTTACTTAAGACAGCAAGCTACATTTTGCAATAAGAACAAAAAGCTTGTACAGCTGAGGAACAATAATGAAACAGACAACAAAGTCAATAGCAACACTACACCAACAACAAAGCTGTTCCTTCTTCTTCCTCGCAATATGGGCTCAATGCCCACTCTCTGATATGCGGCCCAGAACCAGAGGAGAATGAATTTTGCATGTGTAATAGAGAGACTGAGTGGAAGGAGGTTTGCTCATTCGCAGTCTCTGCCAGCATACACCTTATCTATGCATGTGCATTGTTTCTTCTGCCTGTGTGTAAATGTGCCTGTGTTCATGCATTAAACTTTCCCTGTATTAGTGCACTGCGCCCAGCCAAGCAGGATTACTGTGTGACCTCCACTACACTCGGCGGCCTGAAAACAGAGGCAGCTACTGTAGCACAGCAACCATCCTGCCACAGCAGGCAGAGCGAGTGATAGGCACGGTATTGCTGTGAGAGTGCGATTTAATCAGTTCAACAGCAAACACCGTTCTCCCCTGCAGCCATCACCAGCCAAACTCACTGACCCTCTCCTCTGCTCTCCCTCTCTCTCCATCTCTCACACTGAGGCTAATATTTTCCCCCTGCTGTTTACTTTCTTTTATTGCTCATTAAGTCGAACTCTCTCTACTCAATTTGAATGCAGATTTGGAGCCTAGCCATTTCAACCAGCAGAAACCCCCTCAAAACCCAGCTCATTGACTGAGTAGATAGATAATCCTGTGAATACATTATGAGCTATAAAGGGACGAAAGTGAGAATGAACCAGAAAGGAGTTTAACAACAGTTCCCATTCATCCAGACTACAGATGGCTCAAAATGTTTTTTTCATTTACTATACTGAGAAAGACAACATGCATCTTCCTGTACCAATCTGATATGGTAGATTTGTATATCGATGCAGATCTGAATAATAAAAAAATCATTGGTTCAATAAATTTAGCTAACTATATTTGACAAACTGCTAAAAGGGGTACTGTGGGGAGAAAAAAGATACAGCAACAAAAACCTACATACTTATTTTCACAAAGGAAGTTTTAATTTGGGTACAGCTGATCAAGCAGAATACTGGTAAAAGGTTTTTTATGTGTCTGTTGGCTAATGGTAGAACAAAGGTGTAACAGTAATAAGGAGTTTATATGTGTTTGCATGTTTGCTTGACTAATTTGGAAATTGTGTTGCCAAACACTGACAAGCTAATGCCATGCATACAGCCAGTTACTCATGGTCTAAAATCTGATTTAAACAAGCTCTGCAACAACCACGGCTCCTTAGCCTTGGCCATTCACTGTAAATGTATGACCAGGTTGTTCTCCTCTGAGGCGAGGTGGTCCTGGCTCTTCATGACTACCCTGGCTGGCTCTGATAACTGAATGGAGGTGTACCCGTATGATAGTAACAGGCCTGCCGTCATGCCAGCTGCTCTCACTTCCCCCTTTTCCTGCCCATATCCAACAAGAGATAAGAGAGAGATCTCCCCTCTAGCTGCGCAGATCTGCTGAGGGAACCAAGGTCTCAACAACCTGCACTACAACACACTTACAAACAGATTACATGTGTAATTGTGCCATGTGGAAGCAAAACTAAAGAATTAGTCACAAGGAGTGATAGAATACTTCAAAGACTGGGCTAAAACAGCCATTATATAGCTCACAATTACTAAGGCTTAGGAAAAATATGTAGATCACATTATAAAAACACTGTACACAAACAATCTTATGAAGGAATTGTGGGGGGTTGCAGCTTTCTTTAGGCCAAGGTTTTGAAGGCATGACATGGGGAACGTTACCTTACTTTAACCTCTGCTTATCACTAAAAACACAACACAAACTTTATTGATCTATGACAGGAAATTGGTTATGTCACAAACTTTAACAGTGAACATAACAGCCCTGTTATTCTCACTTTTGTTTGCCACACAAATTATCATAGAAAATAAACTAGACAGCAGTTAAATCAATGGAAAATTTTTGGTCAGATGGTCAATTTTCAAATTCTTCTGGTCACAGTCATAAGGCTTAGGCTAATGATGAGAAATGCATCACAGCACTTGGTTTGTACTGGAACTCAGTTTGGTGACGAATACTGCAGAACTAACAGGCCAATAAGACCTACGCTATGAGTAAAGAGGCTCAAACTTTGGCACCTTCGTGCAGCTGATAATCTTGTCTCCCCATGAGCCAATTTGACAGGTGACAGTACATTTTGTTGAGGTTATGCTTATGGAACTAATAACTATGTCAGTAATATGATATCCAGTAGGGTAGCTTCCTGTTTTTATAGCATCTCTTTCTCAAACGCTGCAAAACAATGTATGTGTGTGTGGTGTTTAAAGTACAGACTGTACTTTTGACAGGTCACAGGTTGAGCTGTCTTTCACTTAAAAACAAAGACACATTCTTCTTTACTGTACTGAAATCTGGTTCAAAATGTCGAATCTAAATTAACAACTATCTTTTCAACATCTCAAGTGTGGTATTATCAGAAAAGCTAGGCTTAAACTGCATTCTCAAAGCGCTCGACTTGTTCTGACACATAAAGTCTTTAAATACTGATGGAGCACTGGGTGCCAGCATGTGCGGTCTGAGTGAAAGAAAACCTTGGAGCAGGTTTTACATATCAATGGGCATATGGCCCCAAAGGCCACACTCGCTGAAATCCACATGTAAATATCTGGTAGCTGTTAAGTGCTGCACTCACTGGATGGTGAATCGGAAGTAAATCAACTCTATAAATATCTCGGTGTCATTGCTTATTTGAAAATTAAAAGGTCAACATCTAGAATTTAACACATTTAACATGTGATAAGACAAGGGATGACATCTCCAACTGTAAATTCCGACAGTTATTGTCAAGGAAACAAAAAAAGCCCACATACTACTTGAGAAGAGATTCCATAAGATCAATGTGTTCAACATGGGTACATTTTCCCTGGTATCACGCATAAGTGTCAATAAGACTGTGTTTTCTCAGCTCACCTAGACATGAGCAAACACAGAGGTACAGTATACCGTCAACCAGTGAGGCCAAAACATTTTGGGATGAACCTTTCCAGCCAACACTATAATAACCATTCATATAAATTTTGAGACTGTCTCTGTAACCCACAATTTGCACATGCCCTGAAACAATATAAAGACCGATTTTTTTATTCTACCTCAAAAAGAATGAGATAAAAATACCCAGCACAATTGTCAACAGCTAGCCCAAAATATCACAATCATTTTGCAAAGATTTGGTTTCCATTAAATACAGGCCTGTGTATACTATGTTAGCTGATGGCTACCTCCCCGTGTGAGAGCTGGAGCGGCACAGTACTGCACAGGCTAAGTTCTTTGTCTTCTCTGGTGAGAGATGAGAGCCCACCCACTGCAATCAAACGTGAATCCTTCAGCTGCTCCTCCTCTCAGCCCTTCACTAAATCAACAGTCTATTTACAGCGATAGCACAGAGTCTCAATGTGCACACACAAACGAAATCATTATTAATGATCACAAAACTGAGGTGGGGAAGAAGAAACAATGGCCTGAATTTGAAGCAGTCGTTAAATGGGCAAATCCACAAACAGACAAGATTTGCTGTCTGTTGTCAAGACAAAAAGAAATGAATTTCAACACTGACATGTTGAAGAAACTGCTAACAAACCTGAATTTCACTGTAGCAGAAGCAGACACATAGCTAATTTTATCAACTTGATACAGACGCACAGAGGGAGGGTGTGGATAGTGTAGATTGCACTTTTTTGATAAGGCTCAATTTGCTTCATACATACACACTGGGTTCAGTGTCACTGGCCCATATGGCAACTCATGGCCAAACGTGTAGGTAGTCTATCATCAGTCCTTCGATTTTCCACATTAAAGCAGTTGTGCAGTGAGTGGCAGAGGCAGACTGAGCTTCCCAGTGCCAGAAAAAAAAATCATGCGAAACAAAGAGAGGAACTTCAGTCCATCTGTTTTTCTAAGGGAGCTCAGCCATGCGTGCAGGAAGCTTCACTGTTTGCACTGTGGGATTAACAGTGAAGGCCTCAAATCTCCTACTGTCAGAGATGCCTTGCTCCTGGACCCCCAAAACAGGACTGTGAATCAAGGTGGGAGCCCCCGGGCTAGAAGGGGCCTCATCCACAATGTACTAAGTTACCTTAGGCTCACTCATGAAGAAATAAAAGGAAAAAGAGCAGGAGCCAAGTTATGGCTGGATGATGTAGCATATTTTTAAGAATGGTTCACTCAGCAATCACATAAAAAGGAGATGTAGATAAAGAGAGGCACAATCAGTGATATTCCTAAGCTTTCAGACCAACAGAGTACACGGAGTAGAAGGGAAAAAAACCTTTTGTCCTACATAATTACATTATTGAATGAATTTCCACAAGCACACAGCCAAAGAACTACGACATATATGTAAATCATAAGACATAAACTATCCTTGATTGTATACAAAGCAAAACCATTTGAATTTAGGTGTTCTATTACTAGCTTTGCCAGGACTTGAATACACCATAACGATATCAGTTTAGCCCTCTTAATTCCACACCATCACAGACTAAGTATGTACAGTAGATGGGCCATTCGTTACACTGCCTCAGTCAGTGTTTGAGCCTCTTACTACAGATTAAATATTAACCTGGAGCCACAATAAACATGGTCTACAAAGTGATAACTGGGCTTTGGGGTTAAAAGTATGGTCAATGCCTACTGAAGCAAGGCAAAGTAGTGAAGGAAAACATGGCTGAGGTGAACTCCAATCACAAAACATATTGTCGATTCCCATCCAAACAACATATAATTTGACTATGTATAAATTGCTGCTGCTTTGTGTTTCTGTTAGTCATGTGCCACATACCATTTTTGCTGTCAGCATAATGAAAAATGGTATTGTGGTTTTCACTTTTTCTGTAACCTTTTTAGCTGCTTTGTGTGTACTACTGTGAAGTTATTTCTATTACACCATAATAACAAAGCACGTTGTTAGTTTCTGCAACTTCGTCACCAGACCAGAGCTTTCCCCATTCTTGTCATGTGTTCATCATGCTCCTGTTGATTCAATCAATCTCTCAGTGAGAAAACTGCTGGCTCCTTCCCTACAGTAAACTGCGTCTAGTTGGTTCAGTCCCGCAATAATAGCGCTGGGTGCAGATTAGCTGCCTGTGACTGTGTGACATGGTCTGACACAGCAGCGGGAGGTGAAGGTCACAGGGTCTTCTGTAAACGGGAAACACAAAAGACTCCGCTGCTGATGCTGTCCGGATGTCATGTTACAAGGGCACAATGGGGCCGAAACACCAAGCGGAGAGAAGATAAAGCTTAGGATTGGTATTCCACTCAGAGAGGGAGGAGGGATGTGGTGGGCAAGGGATTGGGGGAGGACGTTAACATTAAAAAAAAAAGGAGGAGGTGGACATTGCCCCTAGAAGCCTACCCCCCCAATTGTGGAACACTGAATAAATCAGGATTACTGAAGGCCAGGTACTGCCTCAACAGTCACTTCAGGGAATGGAGGGATCTATGAAGTAAATCTGAAGATGCAAAATCCCCTTGAAAGGTGAAAGATGAAGCACAAACATCCCACACAGCAGCTGGGTTGGAGTGAAAAGATAAAGACCTATATATACTAGTACTGATGCCAGGTATCATGATGGAAACTGGGGCCGATGAAGCATGCAACAGCCCTCCCAACAACTCCCCACAGTCTCGGATAAAATTCAATGGAGGCCATGCTTCACAGAACTGCTATCCAATCACTTTCAGACCTTCCAGCAGCAATTGAAAGGTTGAAAAGTAATGCTGAAACACAGTTTTGTTGACATGAAAATGGCCTAACATCCCCTCTGATGTAATGAGATTTTATACACCTAAAGTCTTCAGGCTCATGCCATCATAAAAATAAACACTTCATGAGAACAATGGCCTCAGCAGTGACTAACGAAATGCAGCTTCAAAGAGCTGAACAAAGTGAGGTTTACTGATTTGAGAGTCTCAAACTCTGCTACTTGATATTAAGAACCCACATGTTTAAAAAAAAAAAAAAAGATGACATCAAGCAAATTTCGAAGTCTTATGTATTAATGTCCATCTATTAGATATACAAGTAAGACAGGCTTAATACTAAATAATAGCCGTGTTGAGGAGGGAAAAAATCTGTATACTTCCATGACAAACCTGATAATCTTTTAAACATGAACCATTTTTGTGGCCTCAAGAAAAATGATAAAAATACACACTTCTACAAACATGCCTTATGTTCTTCAGGTTGTTCTTGGTTAAATATCACCTGTTGTACAGATAATTCTACAGATTTCCTTTTCTGTCCCATTCACTGCATTAGCCTCCATAGGTCAGACATCACAAGAGCTTGTGTTAGCATTCAAAAAAAGGCTTAGTCTTTTGTAATCTACCTGTGCTCAAATTCCAGCAGCTTACTGCTTGAAAGCATTTGTAAAGCGAGTAGACCAATGATGAATACATGCAAATAATAGCACAACTACCTACACAGTATGTGCAGTCAACCCCACACAACAAGCTGAATGTAAAGCACTTTGAAATGACACACTCTTAGAGTCTTGTTCAAGAACACAACGTTTAAAAATTAAACCTGTCCAAGAGCAAGACTGAAGAGCCAGTGGCCAAAAGTTATGCAGGTCATTGGAGGAAAAAACACTAATTTAAAGTTTAGAACTGCAGTTTGGCAAAAACTGGACAAACAAGTTGTCTCTGGCCACTCAGCACTATAGGTTTACAAATGAGGGGTCCCACAGATAAATACAGTGTAAAGTCAGTGTAAACCAACAGTTAATGCCTCCTCCATGACTATATGTCATTAAATAGTACAAAGAGATCAGTACACATTTGGTGCTACAAGCAGGCTGCCATCCATCGGCCCGGCTTAGGACAAAGCTTAAACCAAGAACTCCTACATGCCGAGGTCATTCTGACATTCATTTTCATGAATTCCCTAATGGCCTCCGCTCTAGATTCTCAGCTCTCCGGTGGCTGCAGCAAATTAATGCGTGAGGGCTCTCAGTGTCAGCCCATAAGAAAGAAGCTGCTCCTGTCTAAAAGGCGGTGTGAGTTTCGGGTTTTGGTTACACCAGGGGGAGACGCAGGGACAGGGAGCACAGAGAGCAGGTTGTTACTGCTAGTTTTGCTCTGGGGACACAAACAGAAGGACGGAACTGTTTCCCATACCAGTAACCTGGAGTCCTACTTATTTTAACCCAACAAGACAGCCTAGTCAGCGAACGCATGTGCTGTGTA
This sequence comes from Centropyge bicolor, assembly GCA_037975185.1. Taxonomy (NCBI): domain Eukaryota; kingdom Metazoa; phylum Chordata; class Actinopteri; family Pomacanthidae; genus Centropyge; species Centropyge bicolor. The sequence goes on along the minus strand of JBBMOC010000004.1, from coordinate 6,143,983 downwards.
AGCCATCAAATCGCAAATCTGTAGATCTACATTTAAGACACATAGCTGTGTCCGTTAACACTTGCTGACTACTGCTCACCCATGGCATCGTAAAACACACACAGGTCATTGTATGGAACTGAGCAGGTGGCATACAGCAAACCTGCTCTTGCCTGTCAGTCAAGTAGCTCAAGAAGGAGAGGGGGTGTACTGCGACTCCAAGGCAGCATGTGTGTGTGTTGCAATCCTTAAAACTCTTGTTCTGTCTGTTTCACCACTCTGTCATGGCTGCAGTAGCCTAGACATAAGTGGAGTCGAGCAGGGGGAGCATAAACTTGCTCAAACAAGCACTGTTGATAGCTAGAAGACGTAACAAAATGCCATAGGCAACAGGCCAAAATAGCACGAGAAAAGGAGCTAGCCACAACCTCATTGTTGTAGTGCATTCATATATTGCAGTCACATAAAGTTTCAAACGTATAGGGCACTGAGAATCCAACTCTGATGGGATGTCTGAGGCAGTGTGTATTACGAAATGCAGGATCAATATTGCATAAGTCAGATATGATAAGTCTATATAAGCAAAAAAAACCTGCAATACAGCAGTTCTTCAATATGATTCAAAAATGAAAATGAATGAAACTACCAAGCTTTAAAACCTTTCCTTTTAAATTATTATGTTGACCCTGTCGGGACAATTTCCCTTGCTTTTGGATTTGATCTGACCAGCCCAGTTCAAGCCCCATATTTGACTAAGCTGTACTGCCATCCCATCAGCTGTTCTAAGTCCCTCCCTCCTGTGGTTTCCGGCTAGTAACAGACGACCCAATCATTAAGCTGGTTTCCACTGTGCTGGGACAAAAACAAAACTACTTATTCATACTGTTCTTCTAGAACATTATAAAGACTGGAAATATGTTGCCATGGTTCATTTTTATAGCTCCCTCTGTCAGGATGTAGGGAAGCTAAACAAACAAACAAGCAGCACAAAAGTAAACATGGTAACAAGGACTTGAATAAAACATACTAGATGTTGCTTAAAAGTTCAAGCATTCCTCAGTGAAAAGGCTCATGACACCTGCTGTACCACTTAAAACAGCTGCCAAGCTCACTTCCAAAGCCAGCATTTCTAAAAACAACAACTAACAAATATGAAATGATCAAGTTGGGCTTCCATATATTAGTCTGCAGACACTGAAGTACAGTGAGACACACAGATCAGGTGGCCATTTTGATGTTGAAATTAACCAGCAGGACTAGCCAGCCAGCTCAGTAGCGTTGCAAGGTAGCATTTCAAGTGGCAGATGCAATAACACAATTAAAAATAAACCCTGAGTAGGATCACAAAGCAAAGCTAATAAGACCCAGGATGCTATAGATGCTGTAATAAGGCCAATGTTTTTACGAGAGCAGAACAAAAGACAGCAGCATTTTCAGTTGACGTTAGCTTTACGTTATGTAAACAAGCTCCTGTGTCAACGTGTAAAGAGGCAGTTTGGACTTAAATCCACTGACAACAACCGACTGGACAAAGACACCCAATTGCCATAAGGTGTTTATACAGTCAACCGCTGTCAGGTGGTGCAACAAGATGAAAGACATTCCTGAAAAAGGAGAATAACGTTAGCGGCTGTTGCAGTATTTTTTTTTTTCAAATAACGTTATAATACAGACATCAAGCTAGACAGCTAACGTTAATGCTACAGATATGCAGAGTTGGGAAAATGCTGGCTGGACATGGGACCGATGTGATTAGCTGCTGTCCCGATAAGCGACTGAAGGTTCGCAGGACAGAAATAGCTAACACTTGGCTTTGCTAGCAAAATGTTGTTTACACAAAAAACACCAGTCATTCACAATGAAAGCTCGTTCTGCTTCAGGTTAGCAAGGCAAACAAGCAGAATCAATAAACAGGCTTTGCTTGTATCACACTGGAACATACATCAGGCTAAAGCTGTTTAAAGCGATTGAGAGATGTTGTTTATGTTCAGAAAGGATACAGTTTCACCACATCGGTATCCATTCGCCTTTTACCCGGACTTGGAGACGACATTTTTGCTATTTCCACCGCAGAGCACCAGTAAGTAAACTGAAAGCTAGCCCCCGAAACGCTAGACAGCCTAGCAAAGCGTACTATCCGAAAGTTAACATTTGCTTTTAGAAATGTTGGCCGCAAAACGTCTTCACAGTTCAATGTCTCTCTGTCCTAATGTTGAGCTAACGCTAGACCTCTGCTGCTGGTCGCTGCCTCTCAGCGCTCTGACAAGCTGGGATCACTCCGCGGACTACGTCATATATCTGCGACTCACGTCACAATCAATGGCCATATTTGTAGTTTTCTTTGAAACACGTTTGGTTTTTCGGCTTAAATTTTGCATGAAAGTGCAATTTGACAAAACTTGCGTTGCTGTTTTCTATTTAAGATTTTAAAAAAAATATTAAGACATATAATAGACATTACTATAAATATACTCTTTAGGGTTTGCAAATTAAGTTGCTTCTCAACCAGAGAGAACACACCTAAATGCTGGCTGCCAGTATATATATAGATCTCAAAATGTCTGGCCACAGCTGATCCTCCAGATCCAAGAAGTGGGAGAAATATTGGTGTACATAGATCTTAGAAATACACAGAAATGGCCAAATCAGATGTAAGTATTACAGGATACAAATGAGACCTATAAATAAAATTTACATAAAAATGTAATAATAATAATAATAATAATAGAGAGTAATAATAGAGATAAAAACATAAAATAAACTATTAAGACATTCTTCAGGGTTTTACACATCAGACTACTGGCCCTGTCTTCCATGTTCTTGACCAGTGGTTAAGTAACACATCTAAATGATCGTTACCAGAATATATATTTCAAAGATCTGAAATGAGGGAGTGACTTCATATAGATTTTGAATTTTGGGTGGAAACAATTAAATCTGCTATTCTCTGCTTTCTCTCTGTTAAAGGGTTAAATCATACCTATGAGAGGTCAAAATATACAGTATTACAAGATATAAATGGGACCTAATCAGAAGAATGCTTTCTTGGCTAATGATATACCATTGCTTCAAGGACAGCCTTGCAGCATCTTGATAACAGGAGTATTTTTCAAGAATGACGTCACAAGGCTACCTTTCAATAAACATGTCATTTGTGTAAAACCAAGAATTTTAAGGGACATACAGTGTTTGTGTATTTATCATTCTTCCAAGCCCAAGAAGTTAAGATTTTTGCACAGACTGCAAGTGAGTGGGTACTGAAAGGCAACATATGGCAGCAAATGGAATAGATGAGCTAATACTGACAAATCACTGATCATGGAATCATATCATGTAATTAATTTCAAATTCATCTATTATTTACTGGATATGACAGAGGAATGATATACAATGTGAAAAACTTTCAGAAGAGCATTTTATTAAACACTTTTTTAGGAAATTCTACAGAGATAAAAGCACATGCAGAGAATAGCGAGTATTGAATTAGCAATGAGATGTCACAGGAAGGCAAAAAGGAAGTAAAGACATCCTGAATCTAATTCAAAATAGGTTGGAAGTTCATGGCACATGGTTCTACCTGCTTGTAATAAGCAGGGTTTGAGCATAGACTAATGAAAACAAACATTTCACTACCAAAAGGATTCGGTTAAAAAAAAAAAAAAAAAATCCACAACAGTACACACATAGAAACGACTTCCTCACAGTTTTCTTTGAGGTTAATGTTTACCACTCCCTCAAATGACTCAACATACATTGAAGGTAAACATTGACTTTCCAGTGTCAAGCCATTTGGCTTTCTCACGATGAGGGACATCTGGTCTCTTATATTCCACAGAAATCCAGACCATCACAACGTCACGAAGGACTACCAAAGCAGACTTCATGTGAGGTTAGTTGTAGATGCCTTGCCAGTGGCCAATTTATATGATGAAATGTATTCTATTACTTTCTGACTACTTCTGTATACACATGAAAGGCCTATATAGGCCCCCAAAAAACAGCACATCCCAATTTTCATGACAATGAATTCAAATGTTTTAATGCCACACAGGCATCCTTCACATATTCCACTGTTCACAGAGAAGACACTGATTCATTTGTCACACAACACAACCATCTTAGTTTCCCTCTAGAAATACTTTGAATGTACACGCAACTTTACGGGATGGCATACATTGATATGACACTTCTGTCGCTGGTACTACAGACTCTGTACCAGAAAACAAGGGCAGGCCAGGTCATCATTCAGTGTTGCAATGCTGTTTGGATGGAAACAGTCTACTGAGATGGAGAGGAGGATACCTGCCACTGCCGGAATATAGCAAACACTCTTTTAGACTTGTCATGAGGACCCTGGAAGAATAAAGAAAATGGAGAAACATCAGATAATGTTTTAATTAAAACTACATAGTCAAGTGAAAGAAAATGTATGAGCCTTTTTGTTGAGAATGCTTTGTTGTGAAATGCAAATTTCAGAAGTCTTGGCTTGCCTGTGCTGGACTGCCTCCTGCTACATTAGAGTTCTTCTTCATGGGCATGAGGAGGTCGAGAGCAGCCTTCCAGCCCTGCTGATGAAGTGCTGCACCTCCATCCAAAGCGGTGATTGCCCCTGGGTCAACATTCTCCTTTCCCACAGAGATCCAGGGACACCAGTCTCTGTGCTGAGCAAGGGGATCAAATGCATTCTTATGCAGGAGTCCATCCTGAAACAACAGAGAAGTAGGTCAAAATAAGCTGTATGCAATAGCCAATTAAAAATAAATGAAGCAACTGCATTTTTCAAAGAATTAGGATCTGGGTTAAGCAAATTACTAGATAAAGTGAAATTATGATTTTTTTTCAATCAAAATTGAGATTGGAATTTGCTCTCATGAATCTGATGATGAACTGTACACCCCCCACCATCTTGAATGCAAGTGTGCCATAATAACTGCAAAAAAAATCAAGGTGTGAAATCAGCAGTAATGTTAGTTCTTACTAGACCACAAACTGATGAGAGGCACAAGCGTTTAGGAGGGTGTTGCAGACTGGCAGCACCATCAGGCCCAGAGTTGTCTCCTTGTCCTCTACCGCGGCTTGCGGTCCTTTTGCCTCTGGTCAAAGGACTTGGAAGTTCTTCACTGGGACTTGGTGAGTCTCTGCTTCGAGCACGCAAAGCTACGGGGGAGGAGGTTCCCTCACCCTGTAACACACAGCAGAGCATGACAAAAAAGCAGCTTTTGCACTTCATAGATTTTGTTTGCTTAAAATTAATATATACAGATATCTAAGTCTAACTTATTTAGCTGGTCAGCCTTTATTTGCTTAAAGCTTGCCTGGTCAGAGCGAGTGGAGTCCTGGCTCCTCAGCTTCATGCGACATGGAGTAGCAGGTGTGGATGTAGCAGATGCAGGCTGGTCCCCCTGGCCCTCATGCGTGGCTACTGAGGCAGGACCTGTTGCTTGAGCAGAGGGGCCTATAGTGTTTGGTGAGGCATCTCCATCACCTCCCGTTCCCTCCATCTGGTGGAAGTTCCACAAGCCCACCTTGCGCATACAGTATGAGCAGGTGAGGATGGGCAAGTTCATGGCGTGCAGAGCTGGGCTAAGATAGAGAAATCCGTGGCTCAGACATCTTGTTCAGTTGAAGGAGTTTTAATAAATTTCATGTTTATGAAATTAAAGTTTATGGCCATTTCTCTGTACTAGAAAATGTTGAATTAAAACATTGGGGTGTACAGCAAAGCAAAGGGGAGTTTCATCTCACCTTGCAGCCCAGCCACAGAGAGAAACAATGCATGCAGCCACCTGAACAGCCAAAGGTTCAGAACATGGATTCCCTCCCTTTCTTTTCCGTTCTTCCTCGATCAGCTGCAGAATAACACTGACAACATCCTCAGTCAGTGACTGCAAGGCAAGAGTGGACATTAATTATGGGTGAACAAATGACAATGCATTTTTTAAATACATCTATACATAAAGCTGACACTTTTCTAAAATTAATCAACAATCCTTTCCATAATCTCCTGGAAGCATTCTCCTGATACCTGTCTGTAATATGAACAATGCTTCATTTTTGTCCATATGTAAAAAGACTCTTCTCCTGCCATACCATGGACTTGAGATGCTCTGGCTTCATGGCTGGCAGCTTCTGTGCAAGGAGACAGGCACTCTGGAAACGCTCCAAGAAGTCAGTGAGGAGTGCGGATGGTTCACAAGCTGGAACCAGCCAGAACCGCTCTGAAAAGATAACATTCACCTTAACCACCATGTGGATATCTCAGGACAAGCTGGTCAAATGACAAAAAGATCCTTTTTGTTAGTATACACATGCACTACAAAATGGTCGCTCCTACCAGGGCATGGAAAGTCAGGCCAGGGGCAAAATTTCTCATGCTGCGTCTGAAGCTGCCTTGATATCTCTGCAACACGGGATTCATCTATTAAGGACAGAAGAAGAGTTGTTTGACCTTTAATGTTTGGCAGACTGTCAACATGAGTCTAACCTTGGCAAAATAAAATGTGACATTGTCTTATTCTATTGCTCACATTTTTCAAAGTCTAAAGTTGGTTGAAGTGATGCACAAAGGAAAGCCTGGCAGCTGGAACACTTGAGCATATCACAGCCAACGTTGATCCAGCCATATCTGGCACACATCAGGGGGGACAGTATGCGGGGTTTGCCTGCCCATTTCAAACAGTGCTATGCTAAGGAACATTTCACTCAGACAGAAAACAAGTCACATTCACTTTTATCTTGATTGGTGATCACTGGTTGTGTATTATAAAAAACCCAATGATGCCTCATACTGGGTCAGACGCTCAAAATCAGTAAAAGGATATTGAATAAGATTCCACTCTTGAGAAAAAGGCTTCTTTGTTCGTTGCTTCGCAAGGTGCTTGAGTGTTGCTTTTTACTTCCAGAACATTCAAATCTCCTTGTCCACTGAAATCCACACAAACAAAAAGCACAGATCTTTAGTTTGCGCACACATGCTTACCCAATGAATGACAAAGAAGATGCAGCTGATTTAAAAAGTATGTGTATTGCACATTGTAAGATTTCTATTTAAATAAACGAGCACATGTAGACAGACTGCTTGGTGCAGACAAATTTAACTAAAAAAGTAATGGATAAGGGGTTAATTTGTAGTTAACTGCAGTGGCATGCAACATTTCAGAGAGAGATAAAATAAAAAGTAGCTCCATCTTCTTTGCTGCTCACCAAGATCTCTGTTATATCAATGCACGATATAAAGCCTAACTAAATTTATTTAACCTAGGCTTTATTGACTGGACAATATACCAGAAATGAATAGCAAACTAATTTGGTAAATCTGCCATGTAACAGTAAAACTTTAAGTTCCCACCCCCTTATTTGTAACTGTGCACAGCAGTGACAGCACGACTACCATCCCAAACCTGTCAGGCAAATGCACTAAATCATAAGAAATAACAATGGTGTGCAACCCCCCATTCCTGACCTACAAGCTCCCAAATCTGTGGAGACATGTCCTCTCCAATTCACGCCGAGTGAAGGCGGCTAAAGTAGCAGAGCTGCGAAGCTAAGTGGCTAACCAAACTAGCTAATGGCAACTTGTTCTTCGGCCCCTTTTAAGCAAACAAACGACGCACGATTGCTCAAAAAAATGCACCTGTTGGATCCGACATTTGTTGAGGACACTCCATCATTCAGAAGTTCACGAACTTTCTCTGGAGATGCAAAAGACGACTTTTGGTGGTTTGAGTTGCCGTGACGATCCCCACGACTGCCGCCGAGAGTCGCCATGATCGGCTCTGATGTTCCCCGGGAAACTCTGAAAACTATGGTTCCGCCTTGCAAGAGACTCCCCACGACTGAGGCGAGTGAACCTGCCTGGATTCATCACTGTCAGGCTCATTTAAATTTTATAGGTTTTTGATATTTGGTAGTACATACATATCAGAAATGCAGTGAGAATATTCTTTATCTGATTGATTATTATTTTATTTGTTTGATAGCTGCCATTCAGCATTGAGACACACTGAGATCATGTCCTTGGGAATATTTCTGGGAATTAGGAGGTTTTAATGACATGATGAGTTTATACTCTATTATTACAGAAATATCGCATATGTTGTTTAAGTTTTTAGGCCGAAATAGAGACTTATAGTGTATAGTATTTTGACAGAATTGCATACCTGGTAACAATCCAAAATGAAGGATAAATAATTATTTTTAGAAAATATTCTTTAAGAAAATGTAATTGAACATGGTGAGAAGAAATTTTACAGTGAGGGAATTTGAACTCACGACAATTCGTACGTTATTTTAAAATTCTGTCTGTTCATAGTATGAAACTTGAACCTCGTGTTTAAATATATGGATCATTTCACCCGGAGAGAGAGAAAAAAACACTGTTGTTGTTTTGACACGCGCAGTACCGCCCATCTCCAATGACGCAACGTCCTAATAACGAGCCTTCTGATTGGCCAAAGGTCTCACGGCCGGGGGGTAACGTTTGTGAATGGCTTTACAGTGACTGAGATGCGGGGTGATTTATGATGTTTTATCGGCACTTTAGCAGATGTTATTTTTATTCGATGTGACATTGTTCAGGACTGGATTGTAACAGGACACGATGTCGGACGCTGAAGGTGCTCGCAGTCCAGACCAGCTGAATAAATTCGAGAAGCTGACAGGGAGGCCGCCGCACGGTGAGATGTTAGCAGGTCGGTCAACAACATTAGCCAGGCATGCTAACGATAGGTGTTAACTCAACGTTAGCACATTTTGTCAGTTGGATAAACACTTTGTGGCTGAGATCAGCTGCTCAACAGACAACATGACTTTTGGAGGTTAAGATTTTAAACGTTGTCCTTACTGGTGACATTGCTAAACTTAACGCTCAAGCTAGCAACATCTAGTATTCAGCTTGTTTATCTTTTAATAGCTTGTTAGCAATCATATCCAAAAACTGGTTATACTGTTTCACCTTTTGTCTTTTAGCTGCACAACATTCACATTAATGCCATTTTCAAGACTGTTTTTCTGACATTCAGGGCTGGCATATTTTTCTTTCACTTTAAATTATGAATAGTAGGCGAATCAAAAGAATGATAACCCTCTTCTGCAGAATGTCAATGGACAGAGAAGATCCATCATGTGTGGACAAAAACAGGATGGATTGACCTCCTGTTTCTGCTCTGGTTTCATTTGTATGTGTCTTACAGTTGGCAAGCCCAGTCCTATCTAAGGTTCAGCAAGGACTATTGCTGATGTACTTTTGCAAAAACATCCAATGACCCACATGACTGATAGTCATCACAGACAAACTACAAACAAGATATTCACTGCCAGCTTCAAATAAACAGCCACCACACTAGTTGAAAATTTTCCAGTTGTTGGACTAATAAAGGAATATCTTTTTTATTTACTGTAGATAATCCTTGTGTGTTGTTGTTTGCCATTTAACTGGCACATTAATTGGCCATAGTTGATCTCATAATTTTTAAATGCACTGACTATGCTCGAAGAAAGCTGAGGTCAATTCCTCCAAAAACCTCAACTATATAATTAGTTGTAACAGATTTCAATGAGAATTAATCAAGAATGATTTCTAAACAAGAAAACAGCCATGTTTTTTCACACTGTTAACTCATGTTGGTAGAAGTTTGGGTCTTACATCTAGTCATCTAGCCATGTAGCTTTTCTGAGTCGTTTGGACAACAGCATCTCCTAAATGAATCTAATGTAACAATAGAAGCACCTGGACAGAAGTGTGCCAGTGGTCTGCTACGATTCTGAGCTGTTTGAGTAGATTGGTGTGAAACAGTCAAAGTAATGAACCAGCGTTTGTGTTGTGTTTCTGGCATTAGATTTGTATCTGTGCGGATGTTTGGTCATGTCACCGTTCACATATACCTCTGCTTTGTCTCTTTGCGCCGCCACCCCCAGTCCAAAACAAATCTTCATCATTAAAAATGCATTGTTGGCTGGGACATCAGTATCGAGTTGTAGGTCTGCTTTAGTTGTATTCTTAGTATTTCAGGTGCGTTATTAGATTTGACTTAATGTGCTCTGTATTCTGTAATCATGTGCCTGCCGATAGAAACCTGCTAATCACTCAGACCAAGCATTTCAGTTGTCTGTAATGGTGATGTTTTATTTTCTCCTATTTGCATAGCTTTCCCTGTAAGGTCAAGCTGAGTCTTGCCGATAATGCTGTGAATGTCTGATTCTATATTTTAACTGCAACAGTGATGATATCAATAGATTCCTTTCTTTCTCTGCTTTAGTGTCAGAGTGCTATTTAATTTGAACTGCACTACATAGGCTGTGCATACAGCATAACGAGGATGACACGTCTGTAGCATGTCAAGTATGTAGGTTTTTGCAGGTGTTTCAAGTGGATGTTAACACAACGCACAAAGAAATGCTGCCATCGAGAAATAGATTGGTCACCAGGGGAGTGCCATAATTAAGCTCCTGATTCGAGGGCAGACAAAGCTGTACACACCTTGTCCTAGCAACATGCTTGACCACTTTTCATCTTAATTAGCTAACTTTCACACAAAGCGTTGACACTATTGCCCCTCAGCTACGATACCTGTCATTATTGAGTTTGTATCCTGCCGTTGGTGTTACTCTCAGAGTTCAAAATCATGCAGGGAAACCCGAGATTTGGACTTGCTTAATGTTGTACATGTGACCTTGAATGTGTTTGTGTTTTAATGCTGGTGACTGATGGTCAAGTGTGAGCCCTTTCTGTCAGTGATGTTTAATTTTGTTCAATTTAGTTGGCTGTATGTTGTATTTTGTCTTGGCATTTGGTGTGCATTTCTTATTTGGCCTGTCTGGTGCCTATTTTAGCATGCCATCCTCCTCTCATCCTATGAAATTTGTTCCTCCCTCCCTAGGTCATCGTACTCCCCCAGCCCGCAGTGGGCATCGCTGTGTTGCTGACAACACTAACCTGTATGTGTTTGGAGGATACAACCCTGACTATGATGAGTCAGGAGGCTCAGAGAATGAAGACTATCCACTGTTCAGGGAGCTTTGGAGGTACCACTTTGCCACAGGCTGCTGGCAGCAGATACGAACAGAGGGTTATATGCCCACAGAGCTGGCGTCTATGTCAGGTGAAACACTTCATATCTAATAGTTTTAAACATTTTGATACTTCATTATTTTATAAGAAAAGCAAATGTTTAAGAATTGTGTATGAAAATTGAGTTTGGCGTTGCTATGTTTCCTCAGCTGTTTTGCACGGCAACAACCTCCTGGTGTTTGGAGGCACTGGGATCCCCTTCGGTGAAAATAACGGCAATGACGTACATGTTTGTAACGTGAAGTACAAGCGATGGTCGCTGCTCAACTGTCGGGGGAAGAAGCCCAACAGAATCTATGGACAGGTAGATTCATAAATCAGCCCGCCAATTTATTGCTTTGGAGCAAATACAATTTCGAATTTGAGATATTGCAGATTGCAGATTGTAATTTTATGTTTTTAAAATCCAGATGGGTCCGGTAGATATATAAAATTTGCTGCTTCTGACTAGGCTGTTATTTCATATCTTTCCTCCTTTAGGCAATGGTTATCATAAACGGTTTCCTGTATGTGTTTGGAGGCACAACGGGCTACATCTACAGCACAGACCTGCACAGGCTGGACCTGACCACCAGGGAGTGGATCCACCTCAAGCCCAACAACCCTCCTGACGACCTGCCTGAGGAACGGTAGGCATTTATTGCTCCTGAATGTGCTACAAGCCAGGGATCTATTCAGTGTAGTAAAAGTCTCTGACACGGTGTGCTATTGTGTGTGTCAAAGGTACAGGCATGAAATAGCACATGATGGACAGAGGATCTACATTCTAGGAGGAGGAACTTCCTGGACATCTTACCCTCTGGACAAGGTACGACACCATGTAGGGTCGGACTCGCCAAACACATTTGATTTTGTTACCAAAACTGTGTGCCAACCAGAATATCAAATTATAAAAGTGTCAAGTGCTTGTATGTCAAGTCTTGTCATGTGTCACGTTTTATAATCTATATAGCTGTTAGTGTGCTGAGGAGGATGAAAGTTCAATCCATCTTAATCACTGTCGTAAACACATTTAGACCTGCGTTGAATATTGTTTCTTTTTAATAGATACATGCGTACAATCTGGAGACCAATTCCTGGGAGGAAATTACGACTAAACCTCATGACAAAATAGGTCTGTAGTCGGCACTTCATTGTTAATGAAGCCTGTTCAGTTCGCATTCTCACCATCCTAAAATGTCTGTGCTTTTGACAGGGTATCCAGCTCCTAGGAGATGCCATAGTTGTGTACAAATACGAAATGGTGAGAATTTTTCTGCAGTGTTATCGAACTGGTATCACCTGTTTAAAAACCATGTTTCTGTTATTCTGCCTCAAAGATAAATGGGTGTTCCTCCCATTTGATTCCACATCTTCTTATGTTAAACTTCAGTGTTAAGTTGAACTGAAAGTGGCTCCCTGCCAGTTAATACATGTACAACTATGTGAACAGTGTCTGATCCCTTTTTTTTTCTGTCATAGATGTATTTATCTGTGGAGGCTACAACGGGGAATTGATATTAGCTGATCTGTGGAAGATCAACCTGCAGACTTTTCAGTGGAGTAAACTACCAGCAGTGATGCCTGAGCCAGCCTACTTCCACTGTGCTGCTGTCACCCCAGTTAGTACCACACAATTATATACATTTAATTCATTATCTGTAATATGGAATAACAGTTTAAAGGTTTACACAGCAAGTGAATTATGTGTTGATGAAATTCATATTCATATATATCCTCTTGTTCTAATTTCCTACTAGATAAAGTTTTGTGTTTTACATTAAGTGATTATGAGGCGGAATTAGGGGAACTGTGAGCTATATTTCTTGTTGAATTACTTTTTATCAGATGGTATTTTGGTCCTTTTTGTCGACAATTTATTGAATTATGTTGGTGCTGGAATTTTATATATAAATCTGCAAATCATGTACAGGCTTTTTTTTAAAGATACCTGCATCCTTTTCATTGCCCAGTACACACTGAAAGGAATTCATCAATCAGTTCCCAAGAAATTACCTAAACTCTGTGCTGTATATAAATTTACATCTTCTTCTCTTTCCTTCTCTCCATCCTCAGGCTGGCTGTATGTACATCCACGGTGGTGTGGTGAACATCCATGAGAACAAGAGAACTGGCTCTCTGTTTAAGATCTGGCTGGCTGTGCCCAGTCTGCTGGAGCTATGCTGGGAGAAGCTCCTCAAGGCCTTTCCCCACCTGACTTCACTCCCCACCATGCAGCTGCTTAACCTGGGCCTCACACAGGAACTCATTGAACGTTTGAAATAGGCCGCACAGTGGAGGACGGACGAATGAATGAATGAATGGATGGATGGGATGGGCCGGGCCAGACTGGGAGGAGATGACAGAGCACAGAATTTAATCCACAGCAAAATTCTCGGGAAAATGCCCTCTCCCTCCCCCGCCTAACGTAGCCCCGCCTTAAAACCAAAAACAATGGGATGCCTTTTTTCCGTTTGTTCCTATTTTTTTTGGCAGTTTCAGTGATGATAAAGAATATAAATGTGGAATGTTTTATGGATTTTACTCTCCCCCCGCCTCCACTGTTCCTTACATGATGCCTTTGTGTCAATCTAAATACAAGTTCCTGCTTCCCATCCTCCAAACTGTGACAGCCGGAAATACTTTACTTTGCCATGTCCTGCTTTTAAAGACTCTCCCATTTTTAAATCAAATCCGCCTTCTCTAGTACTTTTAAGAATTCTGTGCAAAGGAAGAATGCATGTGTATTTATTTGAAGGACTGGATCCATTTTTCTGGGGGTATTCTCATCACCTGATATTGCTGTTTGCACACTTTTTCTTGCATACTTGTGGACATTTCCTTTTTTTTCTTTTAAATAGATCCTATAAGCAAAGTAATCATTACAGTCTGAAAACCATCAGTGGTTTTACCAAAGTGCCATGACAGTGTTTTTGCACATTTTAGCCAATTTAATTCAAATCTCTCTCTGCTGCTGACAAAAATCTGTTTTGTCCCTATGGTATGAAAATCAACTTTCAGAAATTACATAGTCACACTTCATTTGTCTTTATTGTTGAAATGATGTTATTCTAGCATAAATTTGACATAAGTAAAAGCAGACATGGTGAGGAATACCAGTCTTAAATTATAAATCTTTTCTCGAGTTGTTTTTATGGTGTATGACTGAATATCAGTGTCTGCCTGGAGGCAAGGAAAAACAAAAAAAAAAAAATTGTGGCATGCCTTTAAAATAGTCATGAGTAACATGTTATTTGTAGTAAATTGGCTAAAACATGCATAAACACTGTATGCTCTTGGTTAATGCGTTTTGAAAGGGCTCAATGTCTGAGCCCTTATATTTCCTGTATTTTCCATTATACAGTATGCTACAGCTAAGTCTGGAAACCCATTTGCAAAAAAAGTCAAAGGAAGGTGCGTATCTTCAAAATCATTTAATTTCCATGTTTGCTTGCAGCTCTCATTTGTAAACCAAACCATGCAACACATCACTGTGAATTTGGTGCTCTTTAAAACTAATTTAAATTGCTTTTATTCCAATAAAGACTTAATTCTCTTTAGACTTTTACTCCCTCTCTGTTGATGACATAGAAAATGTTTTGCACAGGGAGTCGCTTTAGTAGCAGGCTTATACAAAACACTTGTTTATACTGCAGTGCCTTTTTCAAACTTTTAATAAGGTTGAAATTTCACAAATACAGGCAGTATAAGATCTTTGCATGTTTAAACAAAGGGTTCATGTTGAAAATTGTGTTTCCAAGTAGGTGAACATTTTCACCATTTTCAACAAGCCATTACATATTATCACTTAACGTCTCGGTGGCAAAAAACAGCATTTTTGTATCCTGTTTCAAGGATGCAGAAGCTTGTATTCTGTTCCTGTTAAAGGCCAGACAGAGTGGACTTCAGGACAGGATCCAGCTGCCTTTTGGGTATTAATCCTAAAAGCACTTATTCAACGTGTCAAGTCAGTGTGTTAAATACAGTTCCTATGTTCAATCAATGAATTTAACTGATGCCAAATGTTGTTGCATCTTGAACAAAGTGTGATTTTAATGACGAATGAGAGGTTAGTGGAGACCCATGAAGGGATGTTGCCCAATGGTTTGATCTGCCTGCACTTCCTGCCCCTTTATTTATGTTCCGCAACATGACTTTGTGCATGATGTCATTACCTGCTTTTTATATCAACATCATCAAACCTTTACTTTGGGACATAGTTTTGAAGGTGACCACTAAAATGTTGTACAGTAGGCTTGTGTGAATGTTGTATTGGAGTACTGTCAATAAAAGTGTTCTGTAAATAGCCCCCCCGTTCCCCCCTCTCTTTGCTTGGCAAATAATTAGCATGATACATAACAAATTTGTTTTATTTTATTTTCTACTTTAGACTATTTTTGCATGAATTGCTGTTTCCACCTGAATACACATGAAATCAAGGTGATAACATGCATGGTATTTGTCCTGTTAGTTGATCTTGCTTGTGCCAAAACTTCAATTATAAACGTTGTAGAGCCAAAATGTAGCATTGATGGAAAATGCAATATAGATTCTAGTGATAGAGGTTTTTCAAAATAAGATGTATTTCAATACAAAATGACATGAAGCACTGGTTGGAAAAAGGCTGCATTTATTATGTGCAATATAAACCACATATTACAATGAGAAAAAATAAATTTACATTTAAATGCAAGAGCAGAAAGTCAGATTTTTATGAAAGACAGAGTTGGCAATACGTCAGCATCAAACAGACAACTATTCATTTACAGCACCACTGTGAAACATCAACACCCAACCCAGTTCTTTTTACGTCTTTTGTGCCACTGATCACACACACATTTTTTTCTGTTGGCATGCTCCTTTTGAGCCTTAAGTTTTCTCTTGGCAAGTAGATCAACAAGAGCGTGGAGACGGGGCAAAGAAGTAAAGGGCCAGTAGGATGAGGTAGACGACCACGAGAGCAGTGCCTGCAAACAAAACAGACTTGATTAGAATTTACATGTTAATGCAAGTGTAGCCATTTTGCCTAAATTTGAATTTTCCATTTCTGATGTCATGACATACCCTGAAAGTAGTCACACTTTCCATCCATGAAGATGTAGTTGACCAGAATGACGCTGAAGATGCTGGCCCAGAGATGGATGTCACTGAACACAAGCACGAATCCAACATCCTGAGGGGAAAAAAAGTTCAAGCCAAGTCATGACTGAAACTACTGCGTTATGCAAAGAAATCTATTGTTCACAAAAAACGGGCACTTACATAAAAGGCATTGAAGAGTATGAGCAGTGGAATCTGTATCATGCAGACCTGCACAGCAATGCAACTGCCCACCTCAAGGCTGCAGACAAAGAAAAATTATGTGATTGTACTGATGCACTTTGTGGATCTTATGGTCATGTATACATTCTGGATCTGTAGTACTAGGGATGGAATAGCCAGATTTTGTACTCTAACACTGAATCTCATTATCTGAAAATGAGAATGTAATATATAGGCCATTTATATCTAATTTCGTACAGTTGCATCTGTATTTGGGATCTTGAGGCTGTTGGATGCTAAGCAGCACCCAATCAATCAAGAAATACGGAGGTCAAAATGTTCAAGGCTCAATTCAACCTATGTATCAACTTATGGAAAACAGTGTATGAGGTCTACTTCTGTTCAAATTCATGTGAAAATCCCCACATGAGGCGTTTATAAATGAGTAAAATAACAAATTAGGCAAACTCTCACATGTTTGTGATTTGTGCTTTAAATATTTTAATATGCTTGTTTGTGGAAAAATTCAGGTCGTCACTAAAAATCACACTAAGGCAGCACAATCTGCTCGTACCTCAGACTGATGTTGTTCTGCAGCGCAAACTGGATCCCATTGACGATCTCGGGGAGCTCTGGCACCATGGCCAACACTGTGACACCAATGAAGTACTGCATCAAAAAAACAAAACAAAACAAAAAAACACATTGAGGTTGGCAGTTCATTTCCTGTATATCTAAACACATCATGTGAGCCTCCATATAAAGGTTTCTTTTTTAAATAAATGAAGCATTTGGAGTACCTGGGAGATGGAGGAGTGGGTCAACATGGGCTCGATGTTCTCAGTGCTAAGGTCAGCGCAGCAGGCCATCAACACCGTGGCAACAATCAGCACTGCCAGAGCCCTCCACCGGGACCAGTGGACCACATGATGACCTGCTGGCAGCACACACACCGTGAGCTCAGAGAAGTTTAACATGTGTGACTTACCTCACTGCTGAGAAGCTTTTCTTTGCTTTCATGCATCCAATCAAGTTCAAAGTCTGAACTTTCTTTAAGTTCTTCAGCCTCACATGCTTGAGAGTTTTGACATGCACAGGCACAATGTTGCCTCACTGGAAGGGAAATGCTTTCTTTTCATGCACAACCAGGTTAGTAAAGCAGGGAAGAGGCAGGTGAGTGCATTACAATTTCATGTTCCTACACCCAAAAGATTACATGCACATCACACCCACACACCTGTGGCCACAATGCTGGCATTTATACATGAGTTGGCTGCACGGAGATGGCCAGTGGTGACCTCACCAGTGGAGTGGGAGGTGCTGGTGCCCTCTTGTGCGTACTGACCGTGTGCGTGTCCTGCCTGGCCATCGCTGATATGGATATCATAGATGTGGGAGTGGGTCTTGAGTGTGAAGATGAGGCCGATCAGGTAGGCAGAAGGCAGCAGCACAGAGATTGTGTACACCAGGGGCCTGGGAAACATTTTATAATTTAGTGATTGAACACTATTGATTTGATTGATTGATTTGAGCTACACCTGGACTTACTCAATTTGGGACAGAATCAAATGTGGGTCAGCTTGAGTCTGTTAAAAAAAATTGAGGTGAAAATTATTATTTTAAAGTTCTTTGATGTCCATAAAGATTCAGTGTTCATGGTAGGAGCATCTGTAATACAAAGGCAATGAAGCCCTGCAGATATGAACCACACTGCCCTTGTCATTTCTCTGGTGCAATAAAAAAAAGCATTCTTAAACTTACAGGCACTCAAGTGATACTGTATGAAGGTTAAGTGAAGCAGCTCACCGTGTCATAGTGACAGTCCTTGCAGATGAAGGGTACGCTGCTGTTGCCTGGAACATTGGTGCAGCTTTCACACATCAGATTACCGAAGGTCTTTGAATAGAGTGTGGGAGCAAACACCCCTGGGACGAAATACAGCATCGAGGTCAATTTAAGAGTTTTATGAATCTGCTGGTGGAGGAGTTTTAAGTGTGGCTGCCATAGAGCACATACCTCCTACAGATATGAAGAGCAAAGCCGAGCTCACTCCGGCTGAACGGCTGTTAAATCTCTGTTCCCGGTGTTTAATGCCCCCAATGATCATACAGATCCCCTGTGCAGTTGATAAACACAGAGACAGTCAGAGGTTAGTGCAGGTGTATACTTTCACAGTGCTGCATGTCGGCTCAGGCACTCACAGGTATGAACAGGATGCACCCGAGCAAGGTCCCAGTGAGGGCCGCTTTAACGATCTCCTCGTAACACTTGGTGCCAGCGCGGAGTCCCTGCAGCAGAGCTGTGATGTAGAAGGTCATCTCTGTGATGGAGCCAAATGTGGCGTTCACTACCGCTCCCACTGCGAAGTTACTCTGTGCAGAAATGCTGTGGAAAACAATCAGTCAATCTACTATACACCAGATATCTTGAAGTCTCCTTTGATTAACATTCATCTACTGGCCAGAGATAAAACTGAAAAAAAAAACAACAAAAAGCATTACCTGGCTATGCCCATGCCAATGTAATAGGATAGAGGAATGATGGAAGTGATGGCTGTGGCGAACTTGGCCTCCGCACTGAAGTAATTGTGTTCATGGTCAGTGTAGCCAATCACCAGAGTGACTAACACCAGAGGGAGCAGGTCTGCAGGGACGTGGACTTAAGGAGAACCAATGGACAGACTGGACAGAGCAGTACTGTATTGATCAGTCAGATCTGCAGAAGGCGATGGTCATGATTGATTGATGGATGGAACATATATATTATTTTACAATATTTGATAGATATTTTTAAATCAAATTCCACAACATGTTAAAGGATACTCAGGGCAAAAATGTTGATTCCCTGCACAGTGTATTTGTAGTAATACACATTGAAAGCGTGATAACAGCATAAGATGACTCTGGTCTCACACCCATATGTCTACAAGAGGAAACAAGTTACAAATTGATTTCTGTTATGGAGCGTTGAAAAGGAGATTTGACACACGTCTTTTCATGAACAATATCCTGGTTACAGTGGATCATCCACCACTTTCAGTGTCATACTTTCAAATGTAAACTGTTCAGAGTTTAAGATGCAGATGCAAACATGTATATATCACACACCATTTGGGGATAAGTGAGAACCAAGTTTTTGTGATTTGGTTGAACTTGTCCTTTAAGGAATATGGAAGTCACAGAAGAAGATGATGCACTAATTAGATTGGCCAGTTAAACACTGCAGCAACGAGTGCAACCATTCACACCAACATGTGTTCAGTTACATGTTCCCCTGGCTAATATGGATATAGTAGTACATAAAGTATGACCTTGCCTTCACCTCTTTCTCTTGACTGACCACTGACAAAGAGAAAAAAAGACTTTGCACCTTTTCCAGCCTGTGAATCTGAACCTTCTCAGGCGCCATGAGGAGGACGGTGGTCAGCGTGCGAGCATTCATCTTGGCTACGGGTATAGTGAAGACAGGCAGCCAGGACAGCACACAGGCCAGGCCGTGGACCACAGCCAGGACGGGATAAGCCAGTAACAACCAGACAACAGTGCTGAAGCGACACTGCAGAGAAGGACAGAATACTGAAAATCATTCTTATTACTAAACTCTCTTTGCACTAAGTGATTGAGGTGACTTTTTTTACCCAGTGATTTGAAGTTTTTCTAGCTGGTGCCTCTGGGACAGGGATCTCAACAGGGATTGGGGACGACACCAGTAAGGGTGCAGAGTCCTTGTCCCGGACCAGATCCTTATTCTCTTCACTGTCTCTCTCCTCAGGAATGACCTCAATCTTTGGAGGCTTCACAACGGATCTCTTAACGACATCACCAGCCTGCAAACGGCAGCGATGACAATAGTATGAGTGAATTTCTTTTGCTGTCTTCTGATACTAGCAATGGTGTCTAAATATTGAGACAAAAATGAATTGAGAAGTTATGATACTGTATCATATTACCTTTGTTATGGACTTGCCAAATGGCCAAATAAAGTACCACGCCATCTTTAAACAGAGTTTGCCTTTAAAAAAGTGAAAAAAACAAAAACAAAATCATGTTCCAGGTTTGAGGAGAAACTATAACTCTGAGTGATACAACCATATTTATAAGATACATACCATAAGGGGCACCGAAGATTGTTAGAAACATAACAGGACAAATGAGGAAGTAGATTAAAGATATCCACCATCCAAATAAAAATACATAGACTATGTTTCCAAAGGTGACCACTGAGCCTGAAAGACAGCAGAAATACAGGTTGCTTATATCATCGTACTTGTCATGAGTGTGTAGGTCCAGTTAAAGAGAATTAAAGATGAAAAGACCTTCTTGAGGTTTAACAATGCTGAGATCAGAGTAGAGCTCCTTGATGACCTCTGATCGGTCTTCAATGGGCCTCTCTGTTACATTGCCCTTCCACTTCCTGAAGCCAAACTGAAACACAAACATACAGCGATGTGTCGAACTGCCACAAGATATTTTACAATGAAAAATGTTGTCATGTGCAACATGATTTAAAAATAACAGGGTGCAAAAAGCTTGGAAAGAAAACCCATTTATGATGCTAAATAGAAGATTTCTTTGCCCATTTTTTGTTAAACCTGAGAGCAAGTTAAGCCTGACTTTTGACTGTTTGCATCTCTTCCCTCTCAAACATACAAATGTTTAGTGAATAATTCTTGCCAGGCTGAATCACTAGGCTTGATCGTGTGAAGAGTCTTGCATTATTCCCACATATCACATTCAAATTTAGTTCGTCATGCAAGCACCCCCTGCAATGCCTCTGTGCCCCCTGGGAGGACAGACCTACTTTTTTGATAAACACTGAATTGAATTAAACTAGGAAAGCAGCAACACATCTGCAGTTTCAAATGCTGCAAGACCCTTTTAAATTCTTTTCTGAATAAAACTGAAAAATCCTGATGAGTTGCAGTGGAGTATTTGGAGGATTCAGCCCCGGCCCACCTTGTAGTTGTTGGCCTCCCTGTGTGCCTCCACCTCATTCTCAGCTCTGATTGTGGTCTTTGACGTGCCTTCGTGCCAGCCCTCTTCTCCATACCGTGAAGGAGTAGACCGGACTCCACGTGACGGAGTGGACCGGGCTGAGGTGACGTGTCCTCCTGTGCAGACCACAAGTGTGAGAAAACCCCTTTCACATGGCGTCAGTGTTCCCTGCTCTTATGCAACGGTGCTTGTTACCTCCGCCAAGGAGGTTATGTTTTTGCCGGTGTTGGTTTGTTTGTTTGTTTGCAACATAACTAAAAAAGTTATGGACAGATTTTGATGAAAATTTCAGGAAATGTCCTTTCTGGGACAAGGAACAAATAATTAAATTTTGGAGGTGATCCAGAAAACCGCCATTACGGAAATGTCGATTTTCGGGTATAACTATTAAACTAAAAATTATATCGATGTGATTCCAATTGCTAAGGGTGTGTTTTTATGGTCCAGGAAGCCATTGAAATAGATCAATCAAAGGTAGGACTAATATTTTGGGGTGTAAGTCACAATAAGCTTGGGGAACTGTGCTGCTTGGCGGAGGTCTGCTTTTCTAATTTTAATCATTTTTCCTGGCATCAGCTAATGTCTCATTCACCTCTGTGGACAGTGAGGAAACATTTGGGTGTGTAGTGGCAGAAGTGGTGGGCAGAAGCATCTGGGGAGGGGGTCTCCACTGCACCTAGCTCTGGATGCTGGGGGCCGACGCTGAGCCAGTCGGAATGAGGCTGTCGCTGAGGAAGACGGTGATGCTGTTCAGGATCTAAGTTCTCTGAATAAAGAAATCATCACAGTGAGCAGATGAAAAAAACAAACACTTTGACTCCACACAAGGTCACTTCACTGTGGGGGCTCACTGCATTAGAGGTGTCGAGGTTAACATCCAGGACCAACGCCCTCCGCCTGTCCCATGCAAATGTGTGTGACTAACAAAAACCTCCTGAGAGTCACGCAGGGTGTCCCCTCTCTCTCTACATGTTGTCAACTGCCAAGACTGATCATATTATCAATGCATTGCAGCCCAGAGAGATATGAAAACTCAGACTGTGCTGTGCTTTGAAATTAAAATAGAAGCATGCTGCTGATATATGGTCCATCAGTTTATGTTGTTCATGGGAATCTGACTTTCTACTCCTTGGTTAACTGTCACTTCCCATGTCTGATAAAAGCTGTAAAGTAGGAGTTTATGATTTAATGGAGCAGTTGATAGATTTAGGTAAACCACATGTAGAGCTGCAACTATGAGTTGATGAATCGATAGCATTTGGTTTGTCGTTTGTTTCAGTCATTCTTCAAGCAAAAGTGTCAAACATTTGCTTTCCAGCTTCTTAAATGTAAATAACTAAAAGGTGTTTGTTGGATAAAACAGTCAATTTGAAGACATCACTTTGTGCTCTGGAAAATTGTGATGAGCATTTTTTCACAATTTCTTTTTCGTTTGTCTTCGTCTGCAGATTAATCAGTGATGAAATGAGTCATTAGTTGCAGCTCTTGCCATAAATTTTGATGAGGAAACTGTCTTGGTTGAAGAATGAAGGGCAGGAACAATCAATTTGCCCATTTTTGCTGTTCTAAACCTTTTTCCTAATGAGACAAACCACCAAACTAACACTGGACATTATGATTACAAAGATTGAGATCACCATCAAAGTAAGTCTATCTGCCTTAACAAGGTAAGAGAAGTGACCTCAATGACTTTTAAAAGGTTCGAAAGAATGAAGGGACTTTTTTGGCAATCAAAATCTTGCAGGAACCAAGTTTCAAAGCTCAGATCAGAGGAAAAGATTGGCAGCACAGGTGAGTTTGATGAAGGCGCTTAGGACAAAATCTAAATTTCAAACAAGCAAAGAAATGAACTCGAAGTCAAGTTTTGGTCTGAGTTGGGTCTGACCTGAAGAATCAGCTGCAGATCTCCTCCGCAGGTTCTCCACATCAGCTGGCAGCAGAGAGGACTTTTTGTGGGACATTTTGTCTGTTTATTCCTCAAGTGTTGCTCCTGTTTGTGTGTGTGTGTCAAGGGGTCACCGCCTCTTTATAAAGTCTGCTGAGTAGCCACTGGTTGTTCATGCAGAGACACAGGGGGGAGGGGCTTCTGAATCACCAGCCCTCATATACATTCATGCATATGTGTTTGTGTGTCATGTGATCGTTCAATCATTCCATTCAATCTGCCAAATTAAAAACAGGTCAGAGGTTTCTTTTGCAGAACAAATTAAAGAATAATAATAATGTGTTTTCTTGTTT
Source organism: Centropyge bicolor (assembly GCA_037975185.1). Taxonomy (NCBI): domain Eukaryota; kingdom Metazoa; phylum Chordata; class Actinopteri; family Pomacanthidae; genus Centropyge; species Centropyge bicolor. The sequence continues at coordinate 6,120,463 of JBBMOC010000004.1, read as the reverse complement.
TCATGTTGAAATTGGCAATCTAATAAACAAGAAAACCAAAAAACAAATCTTATTGTTTTTCTGTTCGTGCTGTTTTTGCACATGCAGTCTGGTCAGCACATCTTGTTGAAGTTGAAGCTTTGAAAAATTAATTAAAGAATATATTGGTAATTGGTATGTCTCCCTTTTGCTTTGATGGCAGCATGCACTCAGACTTGCATGGAGCTTCTCATGATGTTACTGAATCTTTGGCTTTCTCAGTTTGAGTGCCCCCATACATGTCAGAAATGTTCAGTGGAGTTAGGTGATTGTGGAGGAAAGTTCATGACAGTCAGGACTCATTATCCTGCTGCAGTATAAAATCTTCTCCTTTGTCAGTGTGGAGTCAATTTGGTGTTGTTGTCCAAATCCAGAGGAGGCAAAACACCCCAAGACTTGAATACTCCCACCATCATGTTTTACTGTTGGTTTGATTCACTGGCATTATTCTCTGTCCTGTTTATCTCAAACTTGGATTCATCAGTAAATAGGGCTTTTTTCCCAGTCATCCACTGTGAAATGCTTTTTGAGAAGAGGTTTAAAAACTGCTATTCATGCTGATGAAGTTGCTTTTTGTCTCTCAGAGAACTAAGCTTGATGTATTGTATACTGATCATGCTTTGGATACAACTGATCCAGATTCTGCAAAGTGTTTCAGAGTTTCATGCACTGCCCCCTTAGAAACCTTTAGTCAAGCCATGATTTGATGCTGAGAAAGCCCCTATTTGCTTAGAAAATCATTTGACCTCTGGCACTTTCTCTTTGTTCTGATGCCATGTTACACAGAAGGCTGTTTAGTGAGCAATGACCAGCTTGAAGCTTGGGGTCATATTTATAACCTGAGCACTGGCTGCAGGGTGAACGAGCCTCTGATGAGAAGATCAAATCCACCTGTGTGTCACCTGAGCACATGCTTCAATAGCAGAGATACACCTCTTTTGAACAAAGAAATTAAGCTAGTCAATGCCACAAATTTACTCAAAATTAATTTGTGATCTAGAAAAAGTGAAGAATCTTATATTTCTTCTTCAACTTTTTATGTTTTTAAATGTTTCCAAATCTTCAAACATTCTGATTATTTCCAGGTTTGTATGAAAATATAAGTGATTTTTAATGTGATCTCAGGCTCTTGGACCCCACTGTCTATATAAGGAATGACACTGGTAAGTTTGTTTGTGGTCGGCTGATGGGTCTGATGTTCTTCAACCTAAACATAATGGTGGCAGTGGTGCTTAAAAGAACATTTAGGAGATGAGAAATTAGCAATGTTGTTGAAGGTCTTGGGGAAGCTCTTTGCCTCTAACTGTCATGACATGTTTTTTTTTGCATGATGGCTTTATTTAAATGATTTTAAAGAGTGGAAATTCAAACCTAAAGACATGCACTAACCCAGCTGGTTCTAATTAACACAGGCAGGAGAGCTTGAAATCAGCTGGTTTGGTGCTTTGTCTCACTGTGTTCACTAATTTGTCATGTCTCATTCCACTTTATTGCACAAAACTTTTTTTAAGAATTTGTTTTAAACCTTTCAGCAGACAGTATTTTTTTTTCTAAATTAAGGCCATTAGAAAAGGTTTTGAGGATTCTGAAAAGGTCTTATGAACATTGGTAAATTTTCCCAAATGAGCTTCTGGCCTTTTTCAAATATCAATGAGTATCTGTTCTTTGCACAATCAGATGCCTGTGTGACTCGAATGTCTCCAAACTGGTGTCTCAAAGCTGGTGCAACCGTGTGACAATATGGCAAAAAAACAAGCACGTGGAAAAGTGTAGGGTTACTTTTATTTACATATAAAAACAAAAAAAGGTACAGCTGCACAGTCAAAGTGACAGTAATCTTTTTTTTTTTCTTTACACAGTTGGGAGACTAAACACAGAAAGCAACACAAGGTCTGCAGATTTAGACAGCTCACAAAAACACAATTTATGACTTTTCAAGGCATAAAAAGTAAAACATAATATCCAAAGTAATCTTCATTGAATTTCTTAATATTCTTTGAGCACAAACATTTTTGGGTGGACATCAACTACGCTTTCTTTCTGTTGCCAAACTGACTATATTGTTGAATTCTTAGCAGTATGGTAACATAAATAGTTCTCTATCGTACACACAATAACTAGACACTTACATGAGACAAACTAATTTGCATCGGCTAAGAAGCGGTCTATCACAGTCGACTTCAGCATCATTTATCCATATTGAGTGTAACATGATAATGGTAGATGAAATTTTGGTTACAGCACAAGTACAGTGACAACTTTTTATAGCATAGTTGACTCTTCCCTTTTCATTTCTCGTATCAGCAGAGCGATCAGGTGATTTGATATATAAATCTGTACAAATAATACCGTCATTGAGAAATCTATGAACAACCTATGTACAGCACACGCATTTAGAAAGACACTGAAAAACAGTTGCATTTAAGAAAAACGTGTAAAATGTGACTTCTAAGTCCACTGCAGTCTAAGAGACAAAAGATTTTCAACTGGACTGAAGAGAGGAGGAGACACATATGAAGCCCAGTTTAGATAAAAATGTACAACGGATAAACAAAAGTTGAAATACTGCTGTAAAAAAATACTTTTAAAAAGTAATTGTACATGGACAAAAAGCTGTTCTGAAACATACAAGAAGTCCTTGAGGAAATGATGGTAGTTTAATTCATTTCAGTACTTTTCTCCAGGCAAACAAGTGTTGGTTTATTGCACCATACAAATTATTAGTATGTATTTTAGCACAGGAAATTAAAGAGTCATTTAAAAAGCCCCGAAAGTCTTGTGTTGGCTGACCCCTAGTGGTTAAATTTTCACCTTGCTGCAGTTATGTACAGGTGTATCTCAAGACCAGGTGACATCACTTGTGGGTGTGGTTACAGGTTCAACACCTTTCACAGTGATCCTGTGTGGTCAGAGGTGAAACCGGATTGAAACTTTCAACCACAAGGGGCAGCAAAACACCACTTTTCAGCCTGATGTTAAGTTACTCTCCAACAAAATCATGTGAATATTAATTTGCAGATATCAATACAAAGATGGAAAGTGAGGACAAGATAATAATTTGGGTTATTCTCAAAAGTAAATGATCACAATGTGAAGCTGTGAGAATGAGTCGTCTTATACAAATTTCCACTTTAAATATTTCCTGGCTTCTGTTTAAGTCCCAGTGTGTATCACAATATTTTTAAAGAAAACTCTGAAACAGTCATTTCTGTGATATTAGTATTAATAGAGAAAGGCAGATAATGGTTAGTATCTCAAGCTAACTGTACATAAGCACGAGTAATTAATGGCTAAATAGTAGTGAGAGAAAAGGAGTCTTAAGAACATTAAAATATAACACTAAAGAAGACCTTGGGTAAACAGTATTTGCAAGTGGCCTGTGGTATTTTTCTTACCTGTGTGATCGTCTGTATGGTTTTATGATATGGGACAGTTCAAATAATCGGCACCAGCTGTTAATCCCAGATTTGGAAAATAGCTGATTTTAAAATGATTTATCGAATCAAATATCCTTGGTTGTAATTCCAAAAACAGGTTGGGCGTGTCAGTGACCACTTCATCCTGGACATCTTGACTTATCCTGCCGTCTTCAGAGTTTAATGTCGCCATGAACAGGACTGAGCTGATATTAGTTGATGAATGCACGGGGGGTTTATAATAAGTTTGTCAGTTCACATAAAGTTTAGCTGCCTCATCACGTCATCATGGAGTTGCCTTTGAAATTTTATTGGACACAAATAAAGTATAAAAAATATTTTTTTCATTAACTTATTCACAACATATTTTTTCATTTTATCCCTTTGCTTTTTCTATAAAAAAAAAATCTAAATGGAAAGAAAATAAAAAGCTGACCAGCTTAGTTCCGTCTCGACCTCTGGGCATTGGGACTTAGGTGCACTTTAGTAAGAGTTTTGAAAGTATCCAGCACTTTTTGTAGCTTACTGTCTGTGTACCACAAAGCAACATGTTGGAGTGATGCTCTTAGAAGTCAGAGTCAGCATCCATGAGCTCCGCCTCCATTAAATTTGTCCGGGAGTGAATGGGTCCGTAGCCGACCCTTCGGCCTGCCGGCACCCGAGCCACGTGGGCCATCCTCTCTGACAGCCCGTCGGCGAGATCCGCCTCCCCGGGGAAGCGGGAGGATGAACCGGGCTGCCAGGAGGTGGAGGCCGAGGGGAGGCAGCGTGGGCCGAGACCCAGATCCTCCGGGCGGTCGTTGAGGGTCAGAGGGTCGGCGAGCAGGCTGTGGCCATAGCCGCTCCATCTGCTCTGGTACTGTGGGTAGGGACACCTCTCCTCACAGGACAGGGGGTGGTAGGGTTGGAAGTCTGGGTAGGACCCTGGCAGGACTTCCTCCTCCAGCTTCTGTTGCTGCCTCTGCTGCTGCCTCTGCTGTTCCCGCAGATTAGCAACCAGACTCGGGTGGCACGGCAGCTTGGGCAGGCGAGGCACCGAGCTGCGGCCGAACTCACGCTGGTGATACGCCTGGTGGTCCACCGCCTCCTCCGCTGGACGCACCTCCTTCTTCCTCTTCTTCTTCTTCTTCTTCCGCTTTATCATCTCTGGCGAAATCTCAGCTTCAACCATCCACAGCTTGTTCCTCTCCTCTGGAGGTGGAACTGTGGGAAAAGATAACAGGAAATAAGATGGTGATGAACAGTCCTGAAGACAGCCAGAAAGGAGGGATGAGGGGACAGGTTCACACAGGATCATGGTCTCCAGTTCTCACCTGGTGTACCGGTGGGAGTCACAGAGATGTCCTGGGGCAGGATGGCACCTCGCCTGGCCACCATCTTCGTCACATGCTGCGCCCAAGCTGATGACATGTCGTTCGATGGCTCGTTGAGGTCAAAATTGATTCCAGCTATGAATAAGAAAAACCACAAACTCTCAATTTAGGGACAACCGAGGACAGTTTCAAATCCAACATGCTCTTAATGGCCCCCCCGCAGTGCCTCTAAAGCTCTGACCTGCTCCAAGCTAAACAAGCACGGCAGCCACAGCTTACATGAGCCGAGGAACGAGTCATTCACTTCTTAGCTACAGACATAACAGTTGTCCTTGACCGTGTGTGCCACAAAAAAGCAAATGGAAAAACTGTTTTCAGGCCAAATTTGAGGAAAAATAACACACAGTGATTCACAAAAAGCATGCATCATCTTTGACATGACACCACTGAACACAATAAAGCTTAGAGAGTCGGCTCAGCAGAATTGCACAAAACACATTTTATCACTTAATTGTCGTGAAATCTATCCATGCAGTTGCGGTGCTCATGCAGTTAGACCTGCTGCGTACCAAAGAAATAGTCCCGATTAGGAACCACCAAACACCAAAAAATATCTGCATGGCCTGATACGTCTAGAGATACATAAAAAACGTCTCTTTGTATTTTGGGTGACGCAATCCTAACTAGGGTTGTGAAATTCAAAATGTATACAAGATTCATACGAACACAAGGATGATCGCCACGAGAAATAAACCAAATGAGACACCCTGCAGTTTCAGTTATTTACCACTAGGTGGAGGTATGTAAATATCACCAGACTTGGCTTCCATTGTTTCATTCTTCACTCCAAATAGGGGACAATTTAGCAAATATTCAAGCAAACTTAAGTCAATATTGCCTTCTGTTCTCTGTAACTTACGGCACCAATTTCCCCCTGATTGAGCGATGTGACTTATCGTGAATGACTCCACTGAAATGCTCACCCACTGGTCCTTCATGGGACACGGTGTGCATGCTGAAAGACATTTCCTTTTCTGGGTCCTTGTGAAGCTCCTTCCTCATCGCAAAGGCCTTGGCAATCATCTTGCTCTTCTTGATCCTCTTGGGTTCATTGTCACTCCGACCAATGATCCTGACACGGGAATACAAGGCAGGTTAAGAAAGAGAGGCTACAGGTAAAATCAGCACCTGGTATGAGAAGCAGTGCATCCTGAGAGAAAACCAATCAGATGGCTGGAGAAATGCATGGGTAAGATTAGTTGTTTAATGCTATCATCAGTCATGTGACCTTGGGTGAGATCTGCACGTATGTCATTTTACGTCACTCTGTCTTAAGCCTAAACTGAAAACAATCATTCCAAGAACTGCTTTTTTTTTATCAAAGCTGGGAGGAAACAAATTCCTGCAAGTAAAATCCAAGTCACAGTGAGTCCTTGTGAGCGCTGTTATAAAACCAGGGATTAACACAGTAAGCCTTAATGCACACACAAGAGACACACAGCAAGATTCTGACTAAACACTTAGGAATGATCAGGGCGAAAATCTCCAGCCTTTAAAGAAGTTTGACAGGGAAACATCAAATATATTGTCTTTGCATTGTTTTCAATTGAGTACGTATTAAAAAGCAAATTATCACATTTGTTTTTATTTGTTTTTTACATAGCATCCAAACTGGGTTTGTGCATAGAGATTAAGACCTTTCCCACACTGTAGTCTTTAAAACCATATATGGATGTAGACAGGCACACAGCCATGATGTGAAGACAAGCAATGAGAAGAGACTGATCTCTAACACAGAAACAACCCACAGAAAGCACCATCTTCAAATCCTTGCTTACTTGCACCAGGTCCGTTTCCAGATGAGGATGGTGGCCTTGGTCCAGACCCAGGTGCTCATAGCGATTCCCGTCCCAAACATGGAGAACAGGTTGATTTTCTCCACCATCAGACTGGGCCGGTTCTTAATGGTGCATTCTGGGATGGGCTTGTTGGTCTGAGAGGCGATTGTCACGTTGGCTTCGCACCTGTTGAAAACATCACACAGATGATCGTTGTATGTCTCCACCGCACCACATGTGCCTCCCACGCCTTCAAGACATATGACTGAGGTACATTCAAATCCCCGATCTGGTAAATAAGAAAGTCTTTTACGTGTTGGGGCAGGAGAGAGTGGTTTACATTTTTGAGGCTACATTAATTCCAATGCAGCCAGTGTCAACACTGTGGGGAAATAGGGCTGCATTCACCGCTGTGAGCTGAGCGGTCGAGCGGCGGTTTGAGTTTCAACAGCGTCAGTTTGTGGATATCTGCGCGGAGGGTTTAGTTATGAAGTAGTTCTGAAGCAGGCAGGTGTAAACCTTCGCTACTGTGTATATATGTAGTACAAGTAACCGAATGTGTGATGAAGAAAATCACAGGATGGAAAACATACAGCACGTATTCTCTGAAGCTCCTCTCCCACTCAGCCTGGTTGAAGAAGTCGTAGAAGTGGCATCCGAAGGTGATGAAAACAAAGCCAAAAGCGAGGAATCCGAATATACCTGACGGGGAGAGGCAGACCAACGAATCAGGTGTGAGGTAGCAGACACTTCGCTGCCACAGCATTTAGACAGAAAGGCCAATGGACGTAAGAGGATTATGGGAAAATGTGGATGTGATCTTCTTGTTTTTCTTGCATATTTCCCTCATTTAAACGAGATAAACTAGAGGTGTTGATTCAGAATGATGAAGCTCATATCTGATCATGACCAGGATGGTTTTCACCCTTGTACTGTTCTTCAGGTAAATGCGATGTTTAATGGCAAGAGATGAGAGAACATACCAAGTCTCAGCATTGTCTCGTTGATCTTGCTGGCTGCTTTCTCACTCAGAAGTCCCGGGTGGTTGCTCTTGATGGAAAACAAAGTCATGACACCTGAAAAAGAGAATCAGTCGGTGTTGGCGAGATTGGCTTTGAAGAGCACTTACGCATGTGTGTAATGAGTAAATGAGTAAGTCGCTCACCCCGAATGAGGAAATAGCCGCCGACAACGAGCACCACTCCGATGGGAGCCAGCACAAACCCAGCTCGGTATCTGTAGTTTTTGTAGCCCACGAAACAGATCCCACTCACTGAGTCTCCATCCACCTGTGGGAGCACCACACAGCAGGGAATGAGACAAGTGGCTGTGTGATCAAAGAGGAAATAGAAACAGAAGAGGGTCAGGTTGTACCTCAGCGATAGCCAGGATGGCCACAGTGAGAACGAAGGGGATGGACCAGGTGACCATGTGGAAGTAGGAGGTTCTGCCAGACAGCGGCTGGTGGGTGGTGCCCAGTGCTTTGAAGGACGTGTGCCAGGCGTAGGTCAGCATGACGAACCAAATCACACCCGACATCAGGGAGTAGTAGACGATGATGAAGATGGTGACGCACGATAACGTCTCTGAGGACCTGCAGAGAAATGAACCCAATATTAATTCAGTTTATTCATGTTTTAAAACACGAGCGAGTCAAGTTAAGTGTGATCTAATCTGATGGCCAATCACTTACGAGGGCTCCCCGAGTCGCATGGTGTTGTCGCTCTTGCACACAATCTCGTCGCGGGCTCCGTCCAGGAACTGGGCCAGCCAGCCGATACTGCCCACGAAGAAACAGGCGTTGATGTAGAAGAGAATGACGGCCGGGTAGCGGTTGGAGTTTTTCCAATCGGCGAGAAACGTGGCCTGAAATGTCAAAGTCAGAAGAAGGTTGAAAAGAGTATGAAAAAGTTAAATCTCTCGACTTGAGAATGATGGGTCGAGCAGCTGTATCTCACCAGGGTGAAGAAGGTGCAGAGGAGGGTGATGGTGCCGAAGTAAGCGATGTAGGCGTGCATGTCGTTGTGCTCCTCCTCGGTGAACAGGGGGTTGTCGCACTGGATGCCGCAGCCCTCCACGTCCTTGTACCAGCTCGACTGAATGTCTGTCTTCACGAGGGGAGCTTCACACTGGCCCGATGTGTTGAACTTCAGCTTCTGCACCTCGTTCTGCAAGAAGAGGACACAAAGGAAAGGAGTTTATTAATTCAACTTTAAGGAGCTGAGATAGCATCCTGTGAGGAGGGAGTTTTCCTCTGGGATCAATAAAGCATCATGAGACATTACATAAGAGTGAATCTTACCGAGCAGCCCACAGGGAACTGGTCACACTTAAGGAAGTTGGGCCAGCCTCTCTCCTGGTCCACAATGCTACACGGCCGACGCGTCGCCAAACACAGGCTCTGGCTGGGCAACTCCACTCGGCCGTTCTCACATTTGGGCATGTAGACGGCACAGAGCAAAGGCTGGATGACTGACCAACAGCGAGGAGCGTTTCGCAAACCTGGGAGAGAAAAACAGTCTTAAACAATCTGGAAACATTGAAGTTGGACATGAAACTTGCAGCAAGACGGACTCTATTTATCAGACTGATGGTGATCATTATTATAATCAATACACTAACAAACCAAACCTGGAGGGTGGAGATGTGCAAATACACACGACTGACTGTGATCAACTTCATGTCGTCTGTCAACCTGTCAGCATTTCTTCTCAAACTATATGAGTCAACTAACTGATCAATCAACACACAATTAATCTACATTGATCATTTCCAGCTGCTCACATGTGAGAATGGTGGTTAACTGATTATATTCAGGTTTGACTGTTGATCAGAAAAAATAAGAAATCTCAATATGTTGCATCTGCATTTTCTGACATATTAAAGACAAAGTGATTAATTTTGAAAATAACTTGCAGGTTCAATAATAAAGAAAAGAACTGTTGCTTGTTACAGTTGTGACAATTACTCAAGAAAGGATGCAAAGATCTTTCTAAGAACAGTCCTGCGAGGGTGCGAGCTTGTGAAATATTCAAAACATGAACAACTCAAAAGCATCTCAGAGGAGTCCAGTAGTGATACATCAGGACCCTAACCCTAACAGAAACAATCAAATGCACATTCAAACCTAACAGAGCAAAAACAATAGCATTGTATTTAAGATCTTTCATTAATAAGGATGAGTATACATGACTGATATTTTTCTACTTGACTGATATTATATGAGTGGGTGATACAGTTCTCTCCCCCATCTGTTGTAATGAACCATATCCAACAACACAAATGAGGCTCCTTCACACAATATACTCTCACATGTGGTTTACCTGGGAGCCCCTGACACCTGTGAGGCAGTCACCTGGCTCTGACAGCTCATTAGTGGGTCCTTATGAAGGTGAAAGTCCCTCTAGCAGAATATCTCCAAACCTTTCATTAGTGACATTCTCCCATTGTTTGCTCCCTAACACCTAAGAGTGATTCCCTTTGTTGCCTTTAATGGCTTTTAACCCTTCATTTCCTGTTGGAGCTCTCGTCCCACTGAGGCCATTGTCACACCTATGAACATCACCATTACATGAAAACAATACTGAATAATGCTAGTGATTAAAAATCTGTGTTATTCATTAAATTGATCCAACTGCTTCTTTATTTATTTATATATTTATGCCTATGTTTATCATTTAATTGCTGCAAATTAGCAAATTCCTCGTCGCCATGTGATGCCAACATTTAGTTAAAGTTGAGTTAATTGCAAGATCCCCACATTCCTGTATAGTCAATAATGGATTTATAGTGTAATTATAGTTATTGATGATCACTTTCAGATGACGTAAGCCATGTTGATATTCATAACAACCTTACAGGCGTTTACAATTTGATCTCCCATGTTGCATTTTAACAGCTGGGATTTATCACAACTCTACTGTTACAACACAATCAATAAATAAAGCATCTTTCATTTCTTCATTAAAACTCACCGGACCACATGGTCAACTTCTCATAAGCCTCTTCTTGTGTGCTGGAGTCCTCTGCCAGGATCAGAGAGGTATGTGTGTAAGGTAGAGGTGATCCCAGACATGTGTTGTATTTCAGGGCCTCGCAGGTTGTGGTTTTCTTGCAGTTGTCCTCAAACATGGTCCCGTTTGGAGACAACAGCGCCCCGGAGCGCGACAGCCAGGCGGCCAGGACGCACAGCATCCAGGGAAATCCAACAATGGAGCTCCGAGCCTGGGAGGACATCTTGGTGAAAAGTTCGACTGTGCAAAAAAACTGAGATTACTTTGGATCGCGCTGCTTCAGTTTTCTTTTTTCCCGAGAAAGTTTTCCTCATTAGATTTCGCCTCCAAACGCGTCATGGTGCGTAAAATCCTCGGTGCGCCTCAAACTTTTCTCCCAGTCCTCCCAAACTTTTTTATTCTGCACGTCTCGTCCGATCCCGGCTGGATCCTCCTCAATTCCTTCATCATCCAGATCCCAATTGCTCCAAAAACCTCCTTAGAGTCTAGAAAAGAGGCATCAAACCTTAAAAAGTCTCCATTTGACGGATTCAGGCGGAGAATGAAAAAGACATCAGGCCGAGAAAGTTGGAGACTCGCCCTCCCCCCACTTCCAAAAAACTTGCCATGAAAAAGTCTGGATCTCTGTAATAGGATCTCTAGCTCACATGCACCACCCCCTTTTCCATAGCCCCCCCTTTTTTTAATGCTTCCAGAAAAATAAGATGATCACTTATGCCATATCTCTCTCCATGTCTCCAGAAGTGGGGTTTGTGTCTGAGGAGAGCTCTCTGGGTCTGGCTGGTGTTCCTGAGGTGCAGCTCAGTGTCTGCTTGTTTTTTGTCTCTGGTATGCACATGGTGGGGGGAGAGCCAGAGCAACAAAACCTCCCCTCCCATCCCCCCTCTGCAAGTGGAAGAATGTGCCTTATGGCAGGCCTTCTCAGAGCTCCTCATCTCAAGGACCCCCAAAACAACACAGACCCCCAAATCTGATCAATTCACTCCCACATGAGAGGAAGGTGTTTGTAGCTGAATCACTCACCTGTCGGAGTCTGGTTCTCACAATGAAAGTACTCATCAATATACAGAGGCTACAGCAGTTATTCACAAATATATAGTTATTTTCATCATCTTTAAATAAGATAAAGATTGACACAAGAGATGAACAAACACATTAAGAAGTATCTGAATTAATTAAATTAGAATAAAAGACATTATATTCATTGTAATACCTCAGATTATATATCATGATTTATATATGTGCTTGTGCAAAATAAATTCAGAAATCTATTTACTCTAACAGCCATCATGTGTGTATTATATATAACATATAGGTATAAATATTAATATGTCATATACATTTATAAATATATTGGCAGTACATGTAAAAAAAAAAATACACATTTGACAGTAATAATACATTTCTTTATGAAGGGACACAATGATATAGCCACATAACATACAGATACTGTACATGTGGTTTGACTCCAATATCTGTTAAGGATTAATACTGAAAATACATGTAACACACCAGAGATACTATCAAGCAGACATAAAATGATTTATTTATATTCATAAAGTTTTTCCTATATATGTAGGTGGTTGCATTAAGATGACAGTCAGCTTGTCTTTGCCTTTATTAATTATGGTGTCAGACTTACACGAATGCATGGTTGTTACATGTTTATTTGCTGGCAGTATTGTGCATGTGTGTGTGGGAGGGACACAGTTATTAGCTCAAAGCTACATTAAATCAGTTTCCTGTGGGACGTCCATAATGGGTCGGGCTTCCTATTGTAGTTAGTGTGGCTGCAGGAATCCTAGAAAACTGCCCAACATCAAATATTAACACAAATAAAACACTAACAGATGACACATGATTTTATGTTGATCTAATAAAGTTAATGTTTCTGAATGCACCAATAAAAACACTTGTTAAATTCTCGACCCTGGTGCTGTTGTTATCGCATTAATTGGACGGTGCACTTGTGGTATTTGCATGGCTGCAGATGCTTTGTTTCTCCCCTGGTGTTCTGAGAGTAAATCTGGGTTAACTCTGCTCCCTCTCTTTCTCTCTCTCTCTCTCTCTCTCTCTCTCTCTCTCTTTCTGTGTGTGTGTCTGTCTGGGCCTCCTTGAAATCCACAGCAACATGGCCGCCCGAGTGAGTCAGAGGCAAAAAAAAACCAGGGACCACACACAGTGTCTCGGAGCCTGAGCCAACACACACTCACTCTCACTCACACACACCAAAACACAGTCACGATCATGAGAGACTGGTACAGAGCCGTAAACGGCTGACGACTGTCACTTTTTCATTAAACTCGGCTGCTTTTTACTAAATTACAACATGTCACACCTCTGCCATCACAAATGTTGTTTCGCTCCTTTGTGCCCTCAGATTGGCGACACAGGGGGTAAATGAAGGGAAAATCCCAATAAGAGGAGCGACGGCAGCTTTAAACTAACATAGAAATGTCATGTTTAGATTGTGGACTTGCGTCAAAGGCTGTTAAACATGCAGGACTGTTTCTGCTCCCAAAGATTACAGGCATCAGGTTTCAGGCTGGGAATGTCTCACAACTCAGGTTTTCATTTGCCAGGCGGAGAAACAGGGTGGAGATGAGAGGCCGTGTTGGTTTGTGCTCCTTCGCGGTTACACTAGACCCTTTCTGCCAGAAGGTGAAGGATGAAAATGTTTGTCTTTCTAGATGATTTGCTTCAAAAATGAGGACAATACAAAGAGATTAAACACTGAAGATTACAGCTGAGGATGATTTTCACAGACACACAAAGCAACATTTATAACCATCCTGAACTCAAATCCTAACAAAAACAATTACAGCTACACTTTGCTGTCAAAGCAAATCAAGCTTTAATTGGTACTGTATGAAGATGGGGAAGATTCATTCTGTGTCTTAGTTCTGTGTAAATCTTATTTCTTTGCCCTCAGTCGGAGAACCTTAACCACTGTCTGCTCACTGACTGGTCACAAAATACAAACTTGGCCCTTCAACAAAACACTGCTGCTGCACCTCAGGCATGCATACTGTTTTCTTTAGTGGCAAACTGGGATTTCCCCCCACTCCTTTTGTGTTTTAGCTGAAACTCTTTCCAAAAAAAAAAATGAAAGGAGAAGAGGTGAGAACAGGATTCAAATGATGCATACAGGTCTGAGAGTACAGCAGCCACAACACAGAATACGTGTGCAGGGACTATGTGGTTTGGCTCAACCTTTTACTTATAATGGCAGCATTTTGAGACCCTGCAATATCCAGCAGCTCTGCAGCCGTGCTGGCTAAAACGTGAGGAGGAAGTTACGTCGTGTGCGGCGTGAGGTCTCGGCAGGACACCCAGGCTCTCCAGTCTGGAGAGTCAGAGCATTGGTGCAAACATTATTTTTACAATTCTGAATTAAAACACATGAAATCCTTTATGTAAACAAGGTGTATTATACTGTTATACTATTTCTTTTTTTGCAACAGAAGAGCATAGTCTAGGGCCAGAGTTCAGTATTTTTTAACTCATAGGCTTGTGAGTATACAAAACCATGCACCTATGCTTTATCTTCAGTAATTCATAAAGTAGGCAGACCTTTCTATTTGACACTGATACACAGTGTAAATGGGCTGATACATGTCAGATGCATCTCACAGAAGCAACATTACTGAACAAACACACTTTCTGTCTGACATTCTTTTATTATTAAAAAGCTTACAAAATCTAGATATGATATTAAAAAAATGCAATTCCTTTTTCAGTGAATACTTGCAGCATCGTGGATACAGCTGGCATAAACATATATAAGTGTCCTCACTCTCACTCTGGCACCTTTGACATAAAAAAAGAATGATAAAAAAAATATTGTAGAATACACTCAGCTCTTTGGCAAAGGTTTGTGATCCTGTAAATGTAAATCACCAAATACTCCCCCTGCCTCTGCTTTGGGTAATAACTACTGTAAACTCAAGCAGAGTGATTGTCCAGTAGGTGGCGACAGAGTCCTATTTCTCCATCTGTTTCCTTTGTGGTGCTTCGGCCTTCATGCCAAGTGTTTGAAGGCTCATTAATGGTTTGTCCATGTGCTGGTTTAACACGAGTCTTGTAAGTCCAGGAGCAATGACGCTGAATGCTCAATCCAGCCAGAGATGACTGATGTCACCTGCTGATGTCACCGTGTTGCTGGTTGCGCTCGTCAGAATCTGGTCTGATCCGGCCCGGGTCAGCTCCAGGGGTCGAAGCGGTGCTTGAGGTTGTAGTTCTGCAGCTCGATCTGGTCTTTGATCTGGTTTATCAAAATCTGGGACAAGAGGATGCCGACCAGCTGCAGAGGAGGAAACACAAACAGAGGGTTCACCACAGGCCTGAGCACCAAGACTGTGTTTGTGTGTGTATCCTACCTGTGGTATGGCCAGTCCCAGGGCGATGCCCCCCAGCAGGAACAGGTTACTATGGATCCAGTTCACCAGTTTGTCTATGCAGCCGTTGGCATGGATGTGGTTTCCAGCTTCAATGTACTCTAGTTCCTGCATGCCCTGTCCGCACATGGTGTTGATCACCATCTGCTCAGGTAACATACAGTTACAAGACAACATTACATACTACTACATACATAATATTTACAGGTAAAAAAAAATCAAACAACACAAACATGTATGAGTCTTGTGAGGAAGGTGACCTTGTCTTCGGAGATGATGCAGCAGGAGAAGGGGACAGAGCAGCGTTCTCTGCTGGGGTTGCCCTCCTTGCAGTCGAAGTACATGTTCTGGGACCAGTCGGTGTACGTCACACCACCACAGCAGCCGAACTGAGGACACGCAGAGGACAGGTGAGGTGTCTGTGTGCGTCCGAAACTTTGTCTGTGAAGTGTCATCTGTGTCTGGACTCACCTGTCTCTGGCCAAAGTCAATGAGGTTTTGCAGATCGATATCGTCTCTGTAGTGGACGATGGCCCTGTTGATCATCTCAGTCACTTTATTCCGAGCCTTGGCAGAGTATGAACAAAGCATATTTAAAGAGTACGTAGAAAAAGATGTACTCATTAATACACAGGTTATATGTTGTATTATAAAATGTAAGTTTTAACATCAGAGGAAATGAAAGCCGCATTTATGTAAAGTAAGTTTTTGTCCTTTCTCCAGTCTGATTAATTGCTGCATAACATTAGAAATCCAGCTTCTTCTCAGGATCTAACAGATAAATTCACATCTAAAGAACCTATTTGTGAGAAAACTCTGCTGTTCAGTTCCAAGGTTTAGTTAAATGTTTGCAGCGGTTCCAGACAACACCCAGGAGAAGAAAGTGTTTCTCCATTCTTCACAAAAAAAATATAGTCAAAGCAATCAAGAAAGAGTGTACAAATTTAGTTGTCATAGTCTCTCACAGATGACTTGATTCGATATATATTTTAATGATATATATTCTATGATGCACCTAGATCTAGTGTGAGATTTAGTTAAAAAAAATGCAGAACAATAATATCAGAAAGTAACATTCAGTGTTTATGGTAGATTTAATGACTTTTAATTTGTGCTTTCAATCACCAGGAGAAATAAAAAACAAAGCTTTGCAGGTACAGTCGTAGTAATAATTAAAATATACAGTTTCTATATTGTTTTATTACCTTATCAGCGAAGACGAAGCCGAGGACTCCTGCAATGAGCTGGAGCAGGAAGATCACTGTCAAACAGATACAGAACTGAGAGAGAGAGAGAGAGAGAGAGAGAGAGAGAGAGAGAGAGATGTGAAAATCAATCTACTTTGGGTTCATTTCTTGGGGAACAGATTCCACAAGATCCTGTGTCTCACTCTAGGTTTTTAAACCAAAGTTCTCCAAACATCAGCTGTGCAGAATAAATGACAGCCTGCCCTGCTTGGACTTACTGTCTGCAGGAGGCAGATGTTTTCTCGCAGGGAGCCCACGCAGCCACAGAAGGTGATGATGAACATGAGGACCCCCACGACCATCAGCATGACAGCGGGGTCCACTGACAGACAGGCCAGAGCTGCTTCTGAGGAGACGGAGAAGAAAACAGGTTCAGAGTCTGATGTGAAGAGCAACTGTGTGGTTTTGAATGACACTATCAGAAACATTTACAGAAGAGTGTTTCTGGATGTTTTCTCAGTTTTCCCACTGTGACGTTCAGTGAAAGTAAATCACAGTCTCCATCTAAACATGATGATAAACTCGGTCAGTGAAGGATTATTTACCTGCATGCTTCATCATGCGGGCGTACACGCCGATTGACACCATGACCAGGGAAATCATCTGAGGACAACACACAGAGAAAAAAGATTTCTTCAGAATTTATGCATTTCAAAATATTATTAATGGGACACAATAAGGAGGAACCACACAAGGTATGAGAAGAACAATTTTTATGTTCATACTTGTCCAGGGAGTGGCAGCAGAAAACTGAACTGGGTATAAGTGAGTCACAGATGAGGCTTTGCAGATAGAATAGAAGCTAATTTTGCAAAAATACACACGAGGAGAGTCAATGTTTTTTAGCCAAGATGAATCAGTGTTAAACCAGGGGAAGTGGATTTTCATTAGAAATGCAGAGAAGGAGATTCTTCCATCCACTCTGCTTCCATTTGACTAAATCAACCTGGCAGCAATCTGCACCTCTCCCGAAAAAAAACATAAAGACCCTTTCACTCCGCACTTCTCTCTCAGGCTGAATAGAATAATAGAGAGGACTCAGAAACGCTCTTCCCACCCTCAATGAAATGGATCCAGTTACCACAGACACTGCACCTTCTTGGGGTGGGAGGGCAACGCTGGAGTTGTCTGCCCCATTTTTTTAAAGGTTTCGTTTAACAGTGAATAAATCAGACGTGACACCTGAAGCACATTTTGCATTAATGTATGTTTTATCAGGCAGAACTGGTTTTGTGAACTATTAAACTACATCTAAAACTAAATCACAAGTGTTGGGTTCATAACTGATTCACTTATTCAGTTAATCATCATTAATCACCCAACAGCTTTACATTACCAAGATTATTACAAAATATGGACTTTCCAAGATTACACACGAGCTACAGTGGAAAAACACACTCATCCGCAGGTTCGTCCTGTACAGAGCACATCGTAGCCAGAGGCAACAGAAACGACAGCAACGCATTCCTCACTGTAGAGCTTCAAGTTTATGCACAGCCTTATCCTGTTTGTACATGGCCACAAGTCAGGTCTGCAGCTGACGCACTCGGACAGGTTTGCTTTAAAGATCCTGCTGAGAAGAAGGAAGTGGGTAAAGAAAAGCTGCACAGACTCTGATTGATTCTTGTGTCAATAGATTCTAATAAGTTTAAACTCAACTCATATTAGCTTTTTCTGTCATTTCTGCTCGACCAGGAACAAGAAAGTCTCCTCACATGCCACTAAAGCCCAACAAGTGTGTAATCTGCAGCAACAGATCAAATGTTGTAAGTCAGAAATCTCCTTATGTTACAGTCCTGAGCACCTGACACCGAAACCCACTGACATGAACTTTGGTTTGTTTGTACTTTTGACTGAATCTGTCACTTTTGATGTCTAATGCTGTGCAATTATTAACATCTTAATGAGGGAGACAAAATCTTCGTGCATAGCTAATAAGACAATCAGTATAATAACCTCTTAAGTCTCTTTGAAGAGGAGAAACGAAACATCTAACTTCAGTGAAATCTGAAATCAGATCCGTGCATAAATGTGCATGTGACCAAAACTGAAATGAAACCACAGCAGTTGTGTTTACTCAGTGCAGCTGTTTCGATCACTGACTACAATGTTGGTCAAACTGGTTCTGAGCTCAAAATCTTTCGGGACAAATCTGATAATACATTCCTGATTTACAAAGTAAGAATCAAACTTTGCCAAATGGCTAAGCTGCAAACACCTGGTGTGTGCATGTGCCTTTTACTGTGACTGGACACTGTTTCACTTTTTTAGTAAAACACCAAAGTTAATGAGCAACTAACTCAAATAAAGCAGCTGGTTCTGCAACTGCCTGCAGGCAAAATCTACATGTGACCACAGAAGAATACACAGAAAGTCTTGTAGCAGAAATAACTCCTATTTTCTTATTAATTACTTTGAGCAGCAAGAGAGAAAATCTGGTTTGCAATAAATGCATTGACTAACAACACTCACCCAGAATATTAGATTAAAAATGAAGAGCAGGTATTTGACAACTGGGCTGACAAAGCTGAAGTCCTCGTCAGATCCAGGTGTGCCTCTGCGTCTCCCTCCCATGACCACAGGTATCCAAGTTATCCAGACACAAATGAGCTTTTATCTGCTGGAATAAAAGAGAAAAACGAAACACTCAACACCAGAAGGATGAAGAGGAGCTGCTGGTTTCCCTCTAGCACTCGAGCTGACACAGTTTGAGAGCTGCAGCCTGAGCTGCACCGACTGGGTGTGTTTACACTGAGTGTGTCAGGTCTTTAAAGTGGGATCATATGATCCAACCTGCAGCAGGATGGACTCCTCAGTTTGAGAGGAGGGTCACACCACTGACCCTGTGGATCTAAAGCAAAATCAGGAACTGATGATTTATTTTTACAGTTAAGTGAAAAATTTGTGTATTTTTAGAAACTGTTCTAAATACTTTTGCTTTCTCTTACTATGTTTCTTTTTTCCATTAAAGTGTATTTACCTCAATCTGGTTGTACTCAATTTAATATATATTTACTGTAATGTTTTTTTTATGTAAAGCATTGAATTTTAAATAAACTTATGTGTGACTAATGAAAAGTTTACTATTATGAGTTACTTATTAGTTATCTTCTGATGTTTCATGAGAGATGACTTACAGGCTTAATAGCATGAGTGACATCTTGCAAGTTTATTTTTAAAGATATGAATAATTTTGCAGAAACTTTATAATTAAAATGTACATTAATCTAACTTCCTGGTACTAATTATTAAGCAGTTATTTCCTTAAAGTGGAATTAAGCAATTAGAAACCGAATTACAGTAAAGTTGATAAAAATAAAATCCTTAAAGGTTCACAAAGATGGGGATTTACAGTAGGGCTGCTGTGTTGAGTTGCAATAGATGTTTTTTTATAGGAATTTTGTTTTTGATCAGAACAAATACAGGAGTATAAGGTGACAAATGTGCGCCATCTACTGGTAGAAAGTGCTATTTTCCAGTCTGTACATACAACCACATGTATGCGACACACAGAGATAACCTCTTCTCTTCTCTCATCTCACCGCCCCTTCCCTTCTCTTCTCCTCTCAAATTCCCACATTCCCGTAAACGTTTCCTCTGAATAGAATCGAGCTTCTCCAGCATTTATTTTGAAGGAGGACGCACGCGACGCGACAGTTTCACAACATCCGCTTGAACCGGAAGTTGTTAGTACATGCCTCTGCTCGGTAAAATGAATGCTGTAGTGGTATTTTGTTCATCGTTTAGACGTTTTTAAAACTACGAAATGGCGTGGAAAAGCAAAGGTTTGTGTAGTTCTTTATCTAGTCATCTTCAGGTTTTCACAGAATAACATTTTAACAAATAATTACGTTATTAATGCAGTTTTAATTTAACGATAGCTAATTCCCTGACGACAGAGCCGTGGTCAAATAAACATGGATTTTATAGATAGACAAAAGTGACTTTGTTTTTCCATCTCAAATCCAGGTCCCCCTCTTCCTCCGGCCTCCCTCCTCCTGCTCGTCCCTCCAGTGAGGCTGATGTCCGCCTTCATGTGGAAGGTGGTCCAGCAGCACAGTGTGTTACAGTATGACAAGCTGGTGGACTTTATCAGTTTGGCCACAGAGGTCGTCCCAGAGCTCCTGAGTCCCAGCCAGAGAGCTCAGCTCATCCTGGGCCTGGGAGCAAGGGTGAGGAACAAGTTTGCACCTGAGTGCTTCTCTTTGTCAAGCTCATTAAATTTGACTGTCATTGATGCCAGGATGCTACAAACATGGTATATGTTTCTCACAGTGGATCCACAAATTGCCACAGACTAAGTTTGTGACTCCTTAAAACAACATATATTGATGATGATGAGCATTAACATTCAGTATCCATTTTTTAACCTAGCCTGACCAATAAGTCCTTAAAATGCACTTGAACATGTACATTTTCATGTTTCTTACTTGTAATGTTAGTCTGTGTCTTGTAATTAATAACATGTAGTTTGCCCTTCCTCTCAGTAGTAACCAATCTTTTCCCTGCTGTGTGATGCTCTTTTGAGTTACCTGTCTCCCTCCTTTGTCCTCTTGCAGCTGGTTCTGGAGCTGTGTCGTGGTGATGGCGTGGCCAACTTGCAGACCATCCAGAGCCACCTGGATAAAATCCACGCCTGCATTGCTGAACTGAGCTCCACTGATCAGGTGGTGACAATTCAGAGCTGCTCCACAACACACATACATTGAAATTACAAACTAGTAGTTGAAACCTCTCTCACCATCATCATTGTGCACTTCTTGACAGACCAGTGGTGATATCCTGAAGACCTCTTACACCAACTTCGCCATCCTGGTTCAGAACCTTTTGAATGTTCCTTTTGAAAAAGATTTCTTCTTCCAAGTGAGTGTATCTGTGAGAAACGCTTTTCTCTTAAAGATCCAAAACCAACCTTTTACAGCACGTGTTGATAATCTAAATCCAAAGCTCTGGCTGTTTCTGTAGGAGGTCTTTCCTGCAAACTATGGCTCTAATTACGACCAGAGACTGCAGCAGCTGGCGACTGAGTTCCTGTCCAGGCTGGAGCAGCTGCTGCCCATACCGGACCTGCAACAGGTACTGACAGCAGGTCACAGATTTCTTTACTGAACTGTAATGTAAGACAAAAAACTTCATGACACCTATGTTACATTTTGAGAGAAATAGTAAAATTGTTACATTTAGCAAAACACCTCACATTACATTATTATTCCTGAATTGTCTGTGTTTTTATTACATTGTCCTTTTCTCTATATTGCTAATATAAACACGTTTTTTCTAACAGGTGAAATTAAATGTTTCATTAAGGGTAATTCTCTCATCATTCAACAATAATTTAATATTTACGCATTTTGAGCCACAGCATCAAACAGTGTCACTGTGATTTTCTTCTTTTTGTGCTTCTCTCTCTGTGTCTCAGACGGCTGCATGGCTCACTGACACGTCTGTGGCAGAAGAGTTTGGACAGCATCTGTCTGAACCCTTCGCCCTGAAGACTCTGCTGCTTCATCACAGACAGTCGGGGACTCTCAGCTCTGGTAAGTTCATCAGAAAAGACACAATTAACAGGAGGAGTTTCCATCTGTGGAAAAGATCAAGGTTGGGAAAGGCTGTTTCTTTACTGCTGCAACAGTCTGTCTTGTTTTCGTTCTTTACAGCAAATATAACTTTTTAACAAGACTTTATGTTCCCATCACAACAACAAGTGATTCTAATGTGTAAAATGATAATCTCTTCCTCTGTTTCAGCTCCATCCAGCAGCGAGGAAGACATCATTTTGTCCACCCTGGCCTTTCCTGCTCCAGCTGGAGTGGAGAGGTTCGCTGAGCCATACAGCGAGGATGACGATTATGACAATGAGGAAGAGACTCTGGCATTGGAAGATTTAGGAGAAGACACGAGTCGAAGCTCAGACGTCACTGCAGACGATTGGTTGCCCAAAAGGGAAACAGGTTAGATCAAATCAGCTGCAGTAGTAGTGGTCCAGCATCAGTCCATCTTATTTCACTAACTTGCTGTTTTTGATGCTGTTTTCAGGTCGTTTGTCCCGTTTATTCATCTGCCCTCAGTGTTCATTCACTCACCGCATAAAGAGGAAAGTCCAAGAGCACATCCAGAGTGTGCACCACATGAGAGCTCCCATTCACAAAAGACTGTCTGTGAAAAAAGCCAGAGCAAAGACGCCGCCGAAAAGTAAAGACTTGAATGCTGTAAAGAAGAACTCGGAGAAAAAGAGGAAACGCAAACAAAAAGACGGCGCGGAAAAAAAGAGCAAACAAAAGAAGGACAATTTGGAAAATAAGGAGAGACGTAGACGAAAAGAGCCGACAGGGGAAGACAAAAGGTTTCTGAGCACACGACCCGTGACCAAAAACTTCACAGAGGAAGAAACCAAATGTCCAAAGTGCGAAAAGGTTTTTGAACTTCCAAATCAACTGAAAGCTCACGTGAAGCTCCACAGCTTCCCCTACTGCTGCAGCCAGTGTGAGAAGGGGTTCACCAGCCCGTCAGGTTATTATCAGCACCAGAGGCTCCACAAGAGAGGGCGGATCTTCATCTGTGGTCAGTGCAACAAGAGCTTCCTGTGCAGCTATTCGCTCAAGCAGCACGAGCGCCTGCACGAGGGCCCCACCAACCTGTGCACCATCTGCGGGAAAGGCTTCAGCAAGGCAGGCATCACGAGACACATGCAGATGCACAGAGGGGAGAAGAATTACCTGTGCACCACGTGCGGGAAGTCCTTCTTGTCGTCCGGGGAGCTGCTGCTGCACAATCGCTCTCACACGGGCGAGATGCCGTACACCTGCACCCGCTGCGGGAAGGGCTTCTCCAGCAAGAGTCACCTGAACGTCCACATGCGCTCGCACACGGGCGAGCGGCCATACCTGTGCTCAGAGTGCCCCAAACGCTTCCTCACCCTGAACTGCCTGAAGAGACACACGCTCAGCCACAACGGGGTGAAACCGTTTAAGTGTCCAAACTGTGAGAGAGAATTCTCCCAGCAGGGGAATCTGAAAAGACACTTGGCAACTCATAAACCAGACACATGATGTGGCTGTTTTAGCTCCGTACAAGCATGTTCATTTGTATTTGAAATTCCTGTTTGATTTCCTGTTTGACCTAGACCTGCTTTATAATTAAAAAAAAAGACATGGAAATCTCACTTTCTCGAATATGGGACCTTTAAGTGATGTACGAATCTTTGAATGCTTGTTGGTATTTGAAACATTCAGTCTTTGGTTAAGGAATGAAAAAATATAGCTTTTACAATCATTTGAACTCATCAGTCCTTCTTTGAGAAAATCAGTTCATTTGGGTTGTGTATGAGTTTATAAGAGCTATTAATAAGATTTTTTAATCATCAAATTTGAATAATAACCACCTCAATGGTCCTTTAAACATTAACTCTTTGACTACAAATATATTATATGCATCAATATATTTAGAATTTCTCTCTATTCAGTGAGCTTGAACTGATAACCCATTATTTAAATTAAATTTGAATGATTGAATGAAAAATAGTGTGTGTATGTGCTCACCTGTACCTGTAAGAGAAGCATACCAATTATTTGATGTACATATATTTTCCATTGTAGCAGTTTCACCTTTTCTTCATTGAAGTAAAAATAGAAAGTCTGTTCCTTGGAGGAGAAGCAAAGAAAGAGTTGAGTTTGATTCAGTTCCAACATTGAAGGGTAAGAGCATATTAACTCTTAAAGGATTAAAAAGCAGGTTGTAGTAAATGAACAGCTGGTCTTGTCAGTACCTGATCTCTTGTTATTCCCCAAACAATTACGCTCTAAGGCTTTTCACCACTACCCAGATAAAAGATGAGGAAAAGGAAATGCAGACATAAAAGCAAAAGGGAAAAACAGCTGTAGGAAATGCAATTTATTTGCAATTTTTTAATAACATCATTCCTCAGATAAAAATGCAATGTTACAGGAATATACATCAGATATTAATTTAAAACTTGCTTTCAAGGGACCATACAGTCTAAATATACTTTTTCCTTTTTTTATTTACTGGTAGCGTGCGTTATAAGCAAGACAGACTCTGTCACCAATGACAGACTGACAAGTTACAGATACAAACTGTACATTACTTATTTACAAATCAACTTTTTGTTTGGTTTTTCGTTTCACTTTTTATTGAAAATAGGAGTAGAAAAAGTGATTGAATTAATATTCTGATTTATTTGATTTGTATTCTTTCCCTTTCTAAAATCTAAAATGAAATGAATGAACCAAAAACAAACCAAAACAAACAAACAAACAAAAAAAAAATCAAGAACTCTCCTTTAGAAAAAAGAAAGAGAAGCAGAAGAAGTAGAAGAAGAAGAAGTAGAAGAAGAAAAAAAGGGTGTGTCAACCGTGAGACCATGCAGTCGTCATCAGGGAGACAAATGGTAACTGAGGACACCAAGTGATGTCGGGCCAGTGTCAATTAGCAACCTCAGAACCAGTGAGAGCCCCCCGCAGTCGAGGGGAAGTGGCTTATGTTTAAAGAACTCAGTTACAAAATGGCCACCTGCCTCCAAAGCTACCGCAAGTACAATAACACACTCTAGTTCATTTTTTGACCATAAATAGTGCTGTTATTAAATACTACATTTAACAGTAGCGTCACTACTAATATTACAACAAATTGGTCTCTGTGTGAACACCTCGCCCCCCGTACGAAATAAACTCGAGGATTTAACGACAGACTTCTCTCCGACACAAATGAACAGAAACGAACAGCTCGATCCCGTCAAAGGCCCTTTAACACGTCGCATGAGGAGTGAACTAAGACGATGAACGACCACAACCGGTGGAGAACAGAGCGTTGACCCTAAAGCCTACATGCTGTTAAAGAGGCGTTCACACACCGGCAAGGAATAACTCACGGAGGAAAACACTGATGATGGACGTGACACTGCCGATGCTCTCAGGTGGGCCAAGTCATTCATTAAAGCTGCATTTACACACACAGACATACAAGAGCTGTTTCTAACTCTTTGTGGCTTTGATGAAAACCACCTGGAATCAGAGGTGTCAGCAAAGAGGCCAACTCAGATCTTTTATGTCTGTGGTGGTCAAAACTGAGATAGCTGGCTAATAAGGGCTGCTTTAAAAAGAAAAAAAAAGCAGAAACACATCCAAACATAAACCAGGAGCCGAAACCTTTTCAAATACTTAACGTGGATTTTGTCAGATATGTAAGTGCACCAGTATCCTACATTCATGGGATGAAGTCGTTATCATTCATGGTGCAACGATAAGTAGCTCTTACAAGTGAACTTAGAGAGGAGTAGCAGACGCAGAGAGGCAGAGACATTCATGGCTCCGCTGAGGACGAGCTGTTTCTGACAGCGGAGCCACCGACAGGACGTCTGCATCGTAAAGCTGCTGCCACACCTCCAGAGCTGAGAGTTGTTACTGAAGTAATATCCTGAAGAGAGTACAGTTAGACACGCTAGCTGGTACGGGAAAGTCAATCAACAGGCCGTGGGTGCAGCGTCCTACTCCACAATATGTACGATGAAGAGCAATCATCATGTCAGATACTCGAATATGTGCAAAACAGGGATCTCCTTTATGAGCTCATGTAAGTGTGTGAGTAGTAGTAAGAGAAGGGATGAGTGATAAACAGGCTTTCAAGGTCCTTACAATACTAAATGTTCACACAGGGCTGCTGCTGCTGCTACACAGTGGGTGAGTTCAAACTATCCTACATGGTATTTCTAAATGTATCGGGCAAGCAAGCATCATCTATTTGGTTAATTCTAGGACTCAACAGCCCCAGGGGGAAAAGAAGAGGGTTGTACATAAATCTTTTTTTTTTCTTCCTCACAACCAACTCGAGAGAACTAATCAATACTCCCCAAGACTGGTGAAGACTTCACATGCATCTATGAGTGTTACTATGAGTCAGTGCAGCAAAATACGCAGAGATTCTTGCTGTTTAAAACTGTGGATTTAGTTTGTCTCCAAAGTCCACACAAATAGGTCGGATTATTTCAAATGTTGCAGGCTTTAATCCTCCAATGTGATTTTCACACAAATCACTTTAAATAATCTCGCAGCCTGTTGCCTAAATTCTGTAAAATTGGATTCATATTTCATGCATCAGGTGTCAAATTTGTATCTATATAATGTGTCACTTTAATCCTGTATTTTGACAACTCTACTTGCATGTGCTACCTACAATCCTGGCAAAAAGCAGACAAAGGCTAATTTTCACACAAAGGAAACTTACTGATGATGGTTTGTAAACCTAATGCAAACATTCAGCTGATGGTATGTCCCATACAGAAAATGCCAGCATGTACAGTTTAACAGTGATCTGGGCATTTTCCCCTCAAAGATTTTCTCTGCAAAGTCTATCAAACTCTCATTCAATATTGTATAATTTAGATATAGTTTTTCTATATATAATATCTAAAATATAAGACACTCGCAATATAAACTTTCATAATGTATTCCATCTCTCACTTTCCGTTCCATTTCCCAAAGCGTTCATCAGCATCGGTGCCAAAATAACATCTGTACAACAGGAGCACAAAGAGACCGTCCGCTCTTGTTTCTCCACAAAAGGGAATTCATATTTCAATTCGATTTAATTCTATTCCTACAACAGGCTATGCTGATTTTCAGCTAGAAAAAAAGGAAAATAAAATCTATATTCAAAATAGTCCTCTTAAAATAGTTTTGTCAGGATCAAACGATGATCAACAAACGCTTTTGTTTACAAGAAAATATATCTGTTGCAATGATGTTAGATCCACTCGAGGATATCCGAGCGACCGAGACGGGAGAAATACCACGAGTCCTGCTTTCCAGCCTCAGAAACACTTATCTGTGTATGGTTCAAGATAAACACACAGCTCTAATACTTTTTAAATGGTGTATTTGTGTAAGATACTAGATTTGTTAAAACGTGTTGGACGACATCTTTTCTTAATACCGAGCAGCTTCAGACTTATTCATGTACATGTAAAGCAGCTCTTCCACACAAACATAAAGGTTTTCCTCGCCCTCGCTGTCGAGATGCACAATGTTGTAAATTCAACATTTTTAGAGGCCACAAAAAAAATCTGACGTAATTTTCTCTTCCAGACTAAATCAAACACATTTTTCTTCTTCATTGCTGCATAAATACAAAATTATAGTCAGTCAGCTGCTGAACTTCTTTCCTTCCTTGTCTGCGTTGTAGATGGAGTTCAAGTCCTCTAATTCCTTTCTTGGAAGAAAAAAAATGAAGCTACATGATTTTCATGGCTCAAAGCATAGAGAGTTCTAGTCCTTTACAGGTGGATTGTTTTTGGTTCGATGTCTTTGATAGCTTAAGTAATGCATTTGAAAAAGGTTGCAGTGTGTGTGTGTGTGTGTGTGTGTGTGTCTTGCTGATGTAGGACTAGTGAAAGAGAGAGAGTCTCTTGGTGCTACAGTAGGAAAACGTCCAGACTTTGACCTGCACTGACAGGTTGCTGGTAGGTTGATGTCTTTCAGAACACGTCACGAAAATAAACAAACGCGTAAACAAACAAATTTTAGATTTCAGATTTCTCTTAAAATCTTAAAAGTAGATGCCAAATTGTGAAATTGAGGCGAGTGAACAGCATTGATTTCTGCATTTCCTGTGGTTGTCACTAGATTTAAGATGATTAAAAATTGTGAAGTAGCCTTTCTGTTGTTTGTTTTCTGCAGCTAATCAGATATAAAAAAAGTCAAAAGTCTATGGACTGAAAAGCCACATATTTGGGGGATCATCCAAGCTTGTTGTGTATATGCCATCAGCTTCAACATACAATGGTTCTTCTCCAGTAAATATAGTTACATCTTTCCCTGCTGCTTCCTTTTGGTCAACAACACAGTCAATAAAGTGGGACTTTGTTCAATAAGTTCATACTGAGCCTCAGTCAGTAGGCCTATATAGCACATTTTTCATAATCAATATTTTCATAACTACATTCCCAAATAAGTGTCCTGCCTTTTCCTTACTCAAACATTCTGGTGATTAAATATCATATATTCATATATATCTTGCTATAGTATGGTATATGGTATATAAAAATATACAATCATTGGCTAGTGGTGAGACAAAAGATATAATCATTCACATAGGACCAACACTTTATATCCCTAGAGAGAGAGAAACCCATGCACATAAAACATTACTTGGATATATAATTCACCATGTGAGAACCTGAAATTCAGACATGATGAAATAAAACCAAAAATACTCTCCGTCCAACACCCGCTGCCGTCAACAAGATTGTCATCCGTCTACAACTCCTTCACTCTCGCTCTATCTTTGCTTTCACTTGAGGAGATAACTTGAATTTGAAGTGCTCCCTTTCTGGCAGAGGGCAGTGGTTTGAGTGTAACTAGCTGTAGGTGCAGATCCAGAGAGGCAGCAGACTCAGCTGCAGCTTATCAGCCTGATTGTTGCCTGATGAATTGCTAACAATCCACAGTGAGGCAGAGGCCACAGGCACACAAACACACACACACAACAGACTCGGCTCAGGCTGGACAATGTGACGTGCAGGTGTTACTCACATCATAAATAATGGCTCCTTTTAGTGGTTCCAGCTCAACAGCCGTGTGTGCTGGTTTACTGGCACACCGAAACAGAAATGAGCCATGATTAAGGTTGTTAGCTACACCTGTGCTTTTCCTGCTAATTAGTCAAAATGTCAGTGAACCAAATCCACACCACACACTACTTGTTTATTTTATCCAAAACTTTTGATTGAATGTTTTTGCAGTTGCAAGAAATGAGAGTATTTAGCCATTTTATACTAACAGGAAATTACGCAATACGTGCACCCTCCAATGTTAATTAAACTGTGATTTAAAATGTTCTATTTGTTTTAATCCGATAACTTTCCGGAACTGTTTCACCTTTATCTGCATTGAGTTTTTGTAAAGGGCCACGCCACAGATTTTACACACTGACAAGGCTGGTGTGCTAACAATGAGGTGTACAAGCAAGCCTGTGAAATCAGTAGCATAATGCCTTCTGTGATGTGGACAGGGCTTGAGAAGAGACAATATCTGGCCCCAGATGAAAACATTTATTCTTCTTGTGCGTCGTCAAAATTTGCGGAATTTCAATACTAAAATTAATGACAAATACCCTTTTAATACTTTGCAGTGGAGGGCAGTCAAAACCTGCTCACAGTTAGTGTGTGGTATGGAACTGGGACACAGCCTCGGTTTCACCTGTGGATTCATCTATATTGTTCACTTTGTGCTTGAATAAAGCAAGTAAGCAATAAATTGTGTGTGTGTGTGTGTGTGTGTGTGTGTGTGTGTGTTATCGAGCTCCAGCCTGTGTGTTTGCCTCTCCAATATCATCCGCCAATATCTCGAGTTTGCTTCACTTCATACAAATTATTCCCACTGGTCCAGACGAGGAAAAGACAGGGACTATAGCAACAAACAGGTGAAGCCGTGACGCCTAACTAAACTGGGGAATAAAACTACTTAATTTTGCTTTTTCTCTCAACCTTTGGCAATCACATAACCACGAGCTCTGTCCTTCTCAGGGTTACGAATCAGAAAATGAACTAAGAGCCCATAAAACACAAGATATGCAAAATCACCTTCCAAATACTCCTTCACTGCCGCCCACAGTCAGATGTTTGTCTCCAGAAGAAAATACTGACTTCAATCATATGTACACTAAACAAGACATAGCTACTCCGTCATAATGTGATATGATACTTGATAAAAACAGAACGACTGCAAAACCTGGCACACTCAATGTCGACGTGTGAACCTCATGCAATACTGATGGTACAAGCACACACTGTAGCTCAGTCCATTTAACAACTAACTGGGAATGAACGAGAGAAAAAGGACACAGTCAAAAACTTGTTGAGTCAGGGAGATGGAGTTAATTGTTTTTGCTGCTTAATGATCAGCTGTTCATTCTGGGTCTCTACTGGCTGGATGTGAAACCACAAGCAAAAAACCACCAATTTAATGTTGTTGTCTCAACACACATTTTAGACTGATGCAGATCCAACACCCTGGCACGATAAAGATAAATAAATACTTTACTATACTGCACTGTAATGTACCTGATTTCAAGTATGTTAGGTTTCTCCGGCATGGAAACCACTGAGTTGACTTAAAAATGTAACAAAACAGAAAATAAAAACATTGTCATGATATTGATTTTTTTTCACTTTCACAAGAATATTTACTTCGGGAACCTTTCATACAGTCATAGTTATTGCATTGTTTTTGCATATCTTGTGGGATGCAGGATTACACCCACTCATACTGCAACACAACACCTCATAGTTCATGCTAACCTCCAGAGAACACAACTGCAATGCTGCTCCACTCCACACGGGGGCACCACAGGCCTCTGAATCTCTCTCACCTGAAGCCTTTAAACAGACACAACAAAGCCTGGTCTGGCACTTCTGATATGCAGGGTTACTCTATAGGAGTGTGTGTCTATCACATGGAAATGAACATTAATTAGGAACGTGAAAGTAAAGGACTTGAAGTGAACGTAGTCTCTGAGTTCATGTGTGTTCTTTATCCTCAAAGCTGGAGCTGATACTGAACATTTATGAATATTCTTGTGATTCTTGTTATTCACCTTAAGGCTACGATCATAAATGACAGAAAACATCTGTTAAACAGCCTAGTGGAAATATACCCATCCTAATTTTAACTTGAGAATGGTTCTGTGTTGGATAATTAATCGATTCATTCAGGTGACTTTTGTCATTCATTACATAGTTTCTTATTAAAACCGCCTTGAGAGAGTGACATTCATAGCTGCTGCTATACTGGCTGATGGTTGGTAGAAAGCAGACGCCGACCCCTCTGTAGCAGCTTGGGTACAAAAACCACTACTTTACAATTCAGGTGCCTGCTGGTTACATTTAATATCGAGGATTTAGACCTAATAGGCATCAGTTTTATCAAGTAAATCAGCATAAATAATCAGGACCAGAGCTCATTTAAATTCAGGGTTAAATCAACATTGACCAGGGCCGATCCAACAACCACAGCACAAGGTGAGCATGTGCTAACTTTCAGGTTAAAACACTGAACCCAGATGCTTTCCTGCACACACACATTCCAAAAATCTGCCAAACTGTTAGACTTAAAATTTGACTTTTAAAAAAAGCAGCTTATACTGAAACTGAGCCAAAGTAGCCTGTTAGCTTATGGTACCAAGTCATAAACTATTTTAATGAGGTGCTTTGAGTATAACTGAAATAAAAGAAAGAAATGCTGAAGACATTTTATGGCAAAAAATTTTAAGCCTGGATAATAAAAAAAATGAAACACTCAGGGAGGGTATTTCCTTTGACAACACAGACTTCTTGAGGGTTTGCTGTATGATCATAACCACAAAACAACAACAGCACTGCCACTAAAAACATGTTCAACATTCACATTTAGTTTGCATAATAATGTCAGAAGTCTGTTACTGGCACAGGATGCAGTGTATGGCAGTGTGCTCGTGCATACCCTTCCCTGCCACAAACCTACTCTGCTCAACATGTACGAATGAGAGCTCAGCAGTGAGTCCTTGATGGTAAATTTCAATGAGAGCTAATGGCTGTAAGTTGACATGTGATAGTGCCTCTGGATGGGAATTCAATGTGTTTTAAAGTGACATTTTTTGAGATTGTTTATAGAATTTGTCTTCTGAAACAACAGTTAATCGGCTAATGCAACATATTTGGATTTTTTTGAGCTAATGTGAAAATGGGTTCAAAAGTACTGTTTTAAATGCTGTGACCATAACATAAGAATGATTGTATTACTGAGATGTATCTACATGTGAACACTGGTCTGGTAAGATGCAGATTTTAAATACTATGCTAGTGTCCCACTTTGTGTTGGGATCGTGGTGGTGACAACAATCATGTTTTTCCAAAATTTGAGAGCTGAAATGAATGATATCAGCATTAAATACTATAACGTCTTTTAACAAATGCGACAACAGAAATGTATTTTTTGGAGAAGATACTATACCAAAGAGAGACCTGTGCCCTGTGTAATGTACTGAGGCCTGAGGTTCGAACCTGTGCCATACAAGAGAAAGGTCGATAAAAAGTTGTCAGCATGCTACCTAAAATCCATTACAAGAAAATGAAAAGACAAAAATTCACACCAGGGGATCATCCAGGACGCAACTTCCCTCCAAGATGACAGTTGTCTGATCTATATCCAAGAATTTATCACGTTAACCAAACAAATATCACATCTTATCGATTACCAGTAAATTTCCTGTCTGTAGTATCACTTTTTTTTCTGTAACTTAGTTTAACCAGTAAATTATATTACAGACAGGGAACTGTTTTATTCCTAACAATGACAATAAAATCAATAATAAATCATCATGTTTTGTGGTATAAGCAGACCTCAGACAAAGAGATGTGATTCAGAAGTCTTGCAGCATCTGTACACCAGCCCTAATAGTTCATTTGGAGTTGAAACTACGATTAAATGTGAAACTCATGTGATTATGGTGCGTTACAGCCGAGCGATCGGGGGCGTCGACCCCGAGTCCATTCACGAGGCGTCACTGTGGCAGTGCGAATTTGGTGCTTCTACCAGTCAGAGCAACCATCCACCATAAAAGAAGAAAAGCAGCAAATGCCAAAAGGCTCGTTACCTTCTGGCCAAGCTGCAACGCCGAAACTCTTCACCGCTGTAAACCGGACCGTCACTCAGAGTTCGCTGGAGACCTTAACGCCTAACTACCTCTAAATGGAAAAATAAGGAGAAGTTATGTGATGACTAATTTTCAAAGATAGAGTGGCTTCTGACTCTGCAGCTTGGCTAAAAAGTAAGAACCGTGCTAAAGAAACGACAAAGCTTTGGAAGCATGCCTGTCCATGGTAACCCTGTGTTAAGGAGGCCCATTATCACACGCATACACACACACACACACCCTCACACACACACAATACCATACTTGTAATGCTACCTTAATTTACTGTCTAGGCTTAAAATCAGCTTTTTAGAATACATAAGTAACCACTCGAACGCACATACCAACGCACATCCTCACACACATTTTTTTCTCTTCTGGGAAAAATAAATAAATAAATAGATACAATCTGTAAAAGGTGCATACTGATAGAGAGAAAGACCCCCCTTTTAGATACACGCTATCTCACACATTCGTACACGCATACATCCTGTACTAAAACGCAGACGCACACCCACACGCACAAATATAGTTATACACTCACACGCAAACACTACGCCCTGCTTCGATACTTAAAACCTCTTAAAATTCTCCTAAAATAAACCGAGCAAAAATACATTTATAAGACCAGCACCCCGATTGTGCAAACAAATCAAGGATAAATTAAACCAATAACATCATGAATATAAAACAAAATAGTCATGGCTAGCCAGTTTTGCACAATATTGAACTGTTAAATACATAGTGGGCGTGGTCTGTAGAGAGAGTGTGTGGCAGCAAATCCAATAGGATTCCACGCTGAGAAGAAGAGGAGGGTCTCGGAGAAGGAAGTGAGGTTGATTGACGGACAGATCCTCTGTAGATCCATGCCCAGAGTCTGTTTTCTTTTCAATCGGTCACTCCCGTGCTCTCCTCCACCCTCCGTCTCTGTTGCCCTGTTCGACACACTCACCTCCCGAGGGCTGAAAAAGCAAAAACCCAGCGATGGAGGGAGACGGATGGTGGAATAACCAAAGAGGAGGGAGGAAGGAGAGAGGAACGGCGAGGTATGAGGCAGAAAAGGGGGCTCGCTGTCTCTGCTTAGCCACCAAATGCTCCTCCCATTTCCTGTTTAGGGCAGGAAGTGGGTGTGGCCAAACAAGGAAAAGCGGCAGAGGAAGCGAAGCCAGATCAGGGTGACGGACGAGGTGAGTTTGTCTCTCGCTGGCGTCTTATTGGCCAGTGGATAAAAGAGCTGGCTAGCTTCCTGTTGGCCAGAGAGTGTCTCTCTCTGCCTGTGGCCCCCTACAGCAGCCCTGTTGTGGCTGTTGGTCCATCCCTCAAATCCTTCCCCCCCTTGGCTGGGGGTGGCGTGTCACCTTCAATCCACCCCCAGGCTGGCAGGGCTGTGCTCCAAGGTTCCTTAGCTTTGGAAGAGGAAGAGAAATGAGATTTCAAACAGGGTTTTCCTCGCCCCCGTTTACTCAATACAGCGCTTCATCATCAGTGAACCAAGAAGGAGGAGTTGACCTTTGACCTCAAGTGGGTGCGGTCAGATTTGAATCCATAACTGACCCCCCCACAAGCTGGTCTGCTGTCCCCTACCTGGCTTCATGGCGGCCAGACAAACAACAATAACACAACACCAAAGTAGGCAGAGGAAATGAAAACAATAAACACACTATGTCGACTCCTGCTTCTGTTGTTTCCTTTCTACCTTTCCTTCATCCCTGCTGTCCCCTCGCTCATTTTTTTTTTTTGCTTGTCTCTACTTTTCTGCTCATCACACTTTGAGGACATGATAAAACTGTGAGGCACTTTAGAGACACACTCAGACACGTGTGGAGAACACACGCACTCACGTACACGTACAAATAGAGAAAATCATAGATCACACACACACACAGGAGCATACACTCAGATAGTATAGAGTTTAGTGTTGTATACTTCACTACAAATAGTCACACACATACAAACTCATATAAACCAACAAAGTCATAACCAGGTGTTTAAGGTTGCGTCACTGGCCGCCAATGTCCAGAGCGTTTACGTCTGGCAGAGAGGCAGACAGTGCGTGTATGTGTGTGTTTGTGTGTGTGTGAGGGGCGGGGACAGACAGAACCAGCTGCGGCGCTGTTACCCAGCACTGACAAGCGTCAGTCTCTGATGATGTCAGAGGGGCCAGTCGGCCGATCGAACCCGTCGAGTCGACTCCTACAAACTCGTCACACACTCCATATCCTCGTCCTCCAACAGCCCGCTGTTCCTCTGCCGTGCTCCTCCAATCACAACCGAGCTTCTGTGGTGCCCCTCCTCCTTCGCTTCCACCTCTTCCTCCTCCTCTTCTCCTCCCCTGCCCCCTGCTAGCAGCTCCTGCCGTTCCTCCACCGAGGATGGCCCATGCACGGAGCCTCTGCTTCCTCCGGCGTCTTCCCCACCCTCGCTGACCACTTGGTCCCTGTGCGTTGCTGCTGCTGCTGCTGCTGTGTGGAAGGGGAGGAGGTTGCCATTGGGGCTGTGCTGGGAGGTGGAGGAGGTGCTGGATGTGGCGTTTGTGGCGGTGCTGCCGTTGAGAATGTTGTTGGCTGCGTGCTCCATCTCCTCGATGGTCATGTCGCAGGCATCTGCCAACTCGGCTTTGGTCACCTCGATGAATGACGGGTCCTGGGCGAAATGACCCAAACCCTCTGATATTAGCACCTTGGGAGGGAAATGGGAAAGACAAAAATGGACGGAGAGAAATGGTGGAAAACAGAGAGAAATGGGTGGATGGAATGGAGGGAGAGGGAGAGAAAAGGAAACTTTATTGCAGTAGAGAAAAGATGGATTAGCTATGGCTGCAGCTATTGATTATTTTCATTATCAATGGAATCTACAGATTTTTTTCTTGATTTATAATTTGATCTATAAAATAGAGCAAAAAGTCAAATGGTAAAGGTGATGTCATCAAATGCTTGTTTTAAGTTGAAAATATCACAGGCTTTTGTCTTGATATTCTCATTTGAGGTCCAAAGGAGTAAAATCAGCCATTATTTATCAATGTTGAAGGTAAGAATTGAAATTAATGCAGCAGAATGCATCGCTTACCCCAACTGTGACTCACTGTTGACTGATCTCAACCCCTATAATGGGAATCATTGACAAAAGAAAAGCAGCAAATCCTCACAACTGAGGACCGCTTCAGCTTAGCCTGAATGCAGACTAAGTGACAATTAGAGTGAAAATTTCTCTGACCTGTACACACACACACACACACACACACACACACACACACACACACTCACCGCCTCCACCAGACTGCCTGCGCTGCCGTGAGACAGCGAGCTGGAGTCTTTTCCCAGTAGCGAGGGCACTGTGAGCGACACCGGCCGTGGTGGTCTTTGATTGGACACTGACACGCTGGGGCTCGGACTCGGCCCCCGGCTGTTCCCATTACTGTCGCTGTACCTGGGAATACATTTGTGTTTTACTATAATTACTGTTCCTATTGTCTCATAAGCATCATTGTAACACAGACATGGACAATTACACTACAACTTGTAACAGCTCTTTCAAGGTACTTAGTCTTACCAGGGCCCACAGTTGACAGAGGGCAAGCTGGTATTGAGCTTTTCATGGGAGTTGGAGCCCTCTAGCCTCAGAGAGGGCACTCGCTGGTAGGAGGCATCACTGCCATGGGCTAGAAAAACAAAGACAGAAGGAGCAGCAATTAGGAGAACAAAACTACCTGGACAAGCACAACAACAACTGCAACATGACAAGAATAATATGAACTAACAGTAGTGATACAAGCCTGATTTTTCTGCATTAGATATAGGTATATTTGTGCTTCCTGAGAAAACGTAAAGCATTTCTGCCAGTGCTTGACAAACACGTTGGCCTTTGATTTGTGTGTACCTGTGGGACTGGCTGGAGGCGTGGAGCACAGCCGGCTGAAGAGGGTAGGTGAGTGACTCCTTCTTAACAGAGGACTCAACCCTGCGACTGCCAGAGCCTGGAGGAGGAGAGAGCAGAGGGAGAGTGTTAGAGAGGAGGGTGGGATAATGGCTGAGTGTTCGGCTTCACATACTGCATCTACAACTTGTTTATGTGTGTCTGAATGTAAGGGTATGTTTGTGTTTATTTTGTGGGCAATTTCTACCTGATGATGTACGAGGTGTAGGGGCACAGCCGTCTTCTGGGAGACGTCTGGCCTTGACTGCCTCCTGAGACACTCCAGATGGAAGGATGATCTCCGCCCTGACACACACACACACACAAGACAAATGTAAATACACAGAATGTAAAATGAGGAAAATAGAGAAGAAGGAGGCTTTGCATTTGCATGAACAATCTTTATAAGAGAATTTGATCTCTACTCACCCAAAGAAGTGGGGCAGAGGAAGACTCTTCTGGGAGACTGCCATCCTCCTCCTCCTCCTCTTCTGTCTTCTACCTCCTCTCCTCCCTCCATGGGAGTCAACTGCTTACATGTGTCATCATGATACACCAGCCTAATGAGGACATAAATAAAGGAGTTAATGAAAGACACAGCACGAAATGAATCAAATGTAGACGAATAAGCTAAATTGTTTAAGCTGTTTCTTGGCAGTACATGTCAGAGGAGAGTGAGTGGTCGTCCTCGTGGTACTCCCTATCGTCGCCGTAGCTCTCATCGTATGTCTCCTCTGTCGACCCCTCGCCTCTCCGGATGATTGGCAGACGACTGTCACTCGAGTCCGAGCTGCAAACGAACGCACAAGCACACAACCCGAAACAAACAAACAAAATGAACATAAACACAGACCACAGACGGAGAAACAGGTAGACAAATAGGCAGACAGATGTAAACACAAACACACAGAAAAAAAGAAGCTGATTAGCAAAAAACTCAGAGAGAAGCTGAGGAGGGAGATGGACAAACCCACTGAGGCTTAACTACTGCATGTAGGTAAAGGAAAGAGGAGGAGAGAGAAGGAGGAGGAGAAGCAGGTGGGAACTATTTTGTTAAAGCAAAATGGTAAAAAGCATCAAAGGCAACACCTGGAGTATGATAAACTGATAGCACTGAACTGAGGTGCAGACATCTTTAAAAAACAAAGATTAGGACCGACAAGATAATGGCTCATGATGTGGCGTTGTTAGCTGATACTTGGAGAGCAGCATTTTAATGCAAGTCTATTGGGAAATTAAACACTTTTCATGCTGTTCTCATCATTTACAATGAAGGACAATAAAGTCCTACAATCAGGTGCTGTCTTTTCTACTCATCTTTTCAGTAGCAGACACAATACCTACATTAGCCTGGATACTATTTAGTCAGTAGAGAACACAAGAAACTGTCCCATTACATGTTCTTTTCAAATGCTGAAATCTTGCTTGTGTTTTCCTGAAAAAGCTCAGACAATCTGTATTAAGTTGTTTCCTCTTTGTAATCCAAAGATGTCTTGTCACCCTATCTGTCCACATCTGTTTCATACTCCAGACTTAAGCTTTAAGGAGACATCCCGACATTTGAAGTTTAATCTTTTCTCCTTCATCAGATTGTTTGCTACAACATGGCAGCTCCCCAAAACCACTTGTTAATGGTTGAGCCAGAACACATTGCTTAGCTTGCAGTCAGCAGTACCCATTAATCTTAACAATAAACACTCCCAAAAAACTAACTATTCTTTTTGTTTTTCAGGCACCCGCATATAAACCTTTCCTTACCCCAACTGCCTGGTGAAGAAAAACAAAATCACATTTCTAAATGTCAAGATGTCCCTTTAATCCACAGCTATTTAAGGGCTCCGCAGCAAACTCTGGGTTAGAACAGCATTTGATTAAAACCTGACTGAGACTGTTCTGGATGTATTTGAGCTGGGTGGAGGTTACCCTGACACTAAATCAAGGAAAGAGATGCATCCGAAAGCTTATACTTTGCTTTGCCTATAAAGAAGCACTTAAATCTTCATCACTTACTCAGTGCATGTAAAGTGAATGTGTTAAACCCTAATTTACTATTACTGAACCTTCCTTCATCAATGATCTCAGTCTTCAGAGCTGTGATATTTCCTCAAGAATGAATAAATGATCAATGTAAATGATCTCGCTGCTCTTATAGCTTTTTTTAGTACTAAGGCGAATTGTATAAAGTTTGTCCTGAGGGGAGTGTTAATGGAAAGACCATTGGGGTCATTAAAATCAAAAGGGCTCATACCATGGGGCAGATTTATGTTGAGAGAATTTAATAGCTATCTGCCTGATAAAAGCTTATGTTGTGTCTGAAATGGAAAATGTTATCCACTGGGGATGAAGTTACACTAAGAACACTAGGTAAAATGTAAAGGGGTCACCAAAATCATTATAATTCATCCTGTGGGGGTCATGAATATCCAAAGAAAGTTCATGGACCTTTCATTGGACTGACCAACTAACAGACTAAGGGACAGACAGATCAACCTTCCCCTTCCTCTCTAATGACAAAAAGTTTTAACTAAATGCTCCACCAAATGTACTAAGCTATGAGAATCACAAGAGGAGATAAGTATGAGCTTTCAGATGTTTCCACATATAACAACAATTTCTACATCGGTGATGGACCAAGAGCAGACATTGTGTCTAACCCAGACCTGCCATAAAATATATTGAAACAGCAGAGAACAGCAGCAATAAGAGCCTTTGATAGGAAAGGTTTGGCCATGTGGCACCAAACAGTCTATCTATGGCTTTGGTAGCAGATTTTATAGGAGCAGCATAGACGCCTGGATTTTGTTACAGCACCCAAAGCATTATGTGCATAACAAGTCTTACTATAGCACTCTGACAGCAATGCCATTGTATATAGCATTATGAAACCTTTTTGCACGCATTTAGGGGACTAACATATCACATACACACATGCACGCACACACACACGCACGCACACACACACTCTGTCCCCTGGCAACATACCGCATGAGGGTGTCAAAAAAACACGTCCTGCTCGCCACCAGAAACAAAAGACAAGAAAAGAGAGGAGGAAGGGAAAAAGAAAGTGAAGGAAATAGAAGAACCACTTATTTCTCTACTGATTTTTATCAGTTTAGCTGACGACCTGAACAGCTGTAATGACGGTCAGGAAATGAAAAAGACACACTAAAAATTCTTGCCGCAGTTCAAGAGCACATAAGGTAGGAACGAAAGAAGACCTGGCCTGCACTCACCTCTTTGGAGGAAAGCACCATGCAGATCTTGGCAGCAGGATGGGGGTGAGCGGCTGTCCCGTGTGCCCGTCCACAGTGCTTATGGACGGGCTTGGGAATCGACTGATTCCCTGGGTCGCCACCCCAGCCATGCCAGTGTTGTTGGCATTGTTGATGTTGGCGTTGGAGCCCGATGAAGAGTAAGAGGAAGGGGTGAAAGTGGTCGAGTCCATGAGCTTCTCATGGGATGGGCTCTCGCCTTCGCAGGGGGAGCCCTTCTGACTGATGTGCAAGGGTCGCTGGGTAGTGAAGGACTGTGGGAAGGAACCACGGCCATCACTCTGGTTATAGTAGTTGACGTGGTTGCTGAACAACCCGCCCGTACGCTGTGGAGAGACAGGAGAGAGAGAGAAATGAGGAAAGGAAGGGAGGGAATCGCAATAATGGAAGAGACAGAAAAGAAAGAATAATAAAGGAAAAAGAAAGGAATTAAAACTAAAATGCTTACATCAAAATATCTTTATATTCTACTACACTCAAACACATTCACTGCTGGCAGCAACAAAACTGTCTTCAGCCAAGATGAAAATGCAAAACAAAGCCTTACAACCAAGAACAGGTTGTACTTGGAATGTATCCCTCAATCGGAAATGCATTTTTAAAGAAGCCGAAATCTTTGACATGGGGAGCAGAACTGTGAGACTGAATGAATTTGGCAAATCCTGGTCTGAAATCTCCATAATGCTCAATAAAAGATAAGTGTCAGAGGAGTGATGGGATTCTCTTTCTAATTAAGATAAATTGTGTTGTTCCAAAATATTTACAACCACTTATTTCAGTCTATCTGTCTTACATACAGCATGTAACAGGAACAAAATAAACAAAACAAAGCACATGAATGTTATAGTGATGTTGACAATGGAGGCTGATACAAAATGTAACTCACCCTTCAGCGAAGAAGTGTGTGTGTGTGTGTGTGTGTGTGTGTGTGTGTGTGTGTGTGTGTGTACTTTTTGTCCGACTTTTACACGTACATTGCTAAATTATTGAATGAATATTGTATGTTAGATTTTATAGTTTTCCTTTTGTGAGAAAAAGTTCTGTTGTTCTTATTTTGCAATTTGTGGCCATGGGATGTGCTTCCAAATTGCATGTAACCAATTATTAAAATTTAGCTCAGTATTTGCAGTGATTGGTAGCCAGGCTATGTGGTGAAGAATGGGGCTTTTAAAATGTCCTTTTGAACCTCTGAGCACATGCAAGCATGTCCATGTATGTGCATGAAGCAGCAATATGGCTTCAAGCTGGACGCTGATCATCTCTCTCTCTCGCTCTCTCTCTCTCTCTGGAGAGTGAATGAGGGCGTGTGTATCCGACCTTTACCCTGAAGATATCGTCCTCGGACGCAGCCGACACAGGCTCCTTCAAGCCTTTATCTAGCTCCTCCTCCACGGTCAGGTCTCCGGAGATGGCCCTCCGAATCTCGGGACCAATGTCATGCAATGTCCGCAGGCCCGCCTGCACACAATGGAATACCATAGTGACCAACATGTTTATTTTGTGGTCAAAACCCTGAAACATGGTGTCTGCACTCATACACTAAATACACTATATTCCCACTAACATTTCTTTAATCATTTTGGAACCTATTAATGTAACAAATGTACAGATGTATGATGAAGGGTAAACAAAACTGCTATGTGTGTACCTGCAGAGAGAGGGCAGTTTTGGGGGGCACCTTGGCCACCAGCCCTTGTTCTTTCCTCTTCTTAAACTTGCGGAAATATTCCTGGATGAGGAAGGTAGCGTAGAACTTCCCGACTGTTACCTCATCATCTGCAAGAAATAAAAATGTAATCATTATTTGTGTTTATTGTTTGAAAGTGTATATGAAAATGTATCACAGAGTATACATACCACCAGCAGGGGGCACTACTTGATCCAAGAGCTTCATGCTGGTTCTCTTCCAGATCTTCTTCACGATTGCCCTCAGTTCCTCATTGGCCTGCTCCAAGTTACCTGCACACACACAAACAGCATACATGAGTAAGATTTTCACAGTTGCACTTCAACACAGTCCAGGTGTGACAGCATCAGCACAAGTGAGTCTGTATTTGTATCTGTGGCACATGTATTGTAGTGTATTTAGAGTAGTGCCATGAGTCTTATTACACTGTGTTGGTGGGATTAGAAAACTCATGTTCTGCAGCAGTTTTAATATATCATCATGATGTTTGAATATTTGGTTAACATACCTTTAGAAAATCAGTTATACATAGACCTGCCTAAGGTCTAAGCATTAATATATAAATGCTTAATAAATGGTTAAAATAGGCTTTGATTGATGTGTGTCTGTTACCTTCTGTCTTAATCCTGAGTGCGGTTCTAACCAGGGCAAACAGCGTGGCATTGAACATCACTGTTCCATCGCTGTTCAGAGGCATGTTCATTGACACCAAACGCTGCAGGAAATAAAACATTTTATTTGATTTTTAAAAGAAGATGATGCACAGGTAAATCTCCTTGTGAGCTGCCAATGGATGTTGGCAGCTGATAGTTTGTTGCAAATGAGCAGACAGCAATTTGACATTTTGGTCACTACTAATTTTCCTCTAGTGAGACATGAATGTCTAAATATCTAAAATATTTTATCTGCATGTACGATGTGTTGTCAGTTTGCCATTTGAGTCATTGTGAAAGGTGTTATGAGCTGTCACTATGTCACACTGATATCACAAAGACAAATTTCTCTATGTTTATCACACCTAACAGAGTGATTTTGATCTAAAAATAGGAGGAGAGTGATCAAACATTTTGCATATTTTCTACAGGTTTACAGCCTTCACACTATGCTTGGGAATTTTTGGGACCATGTGTTTGCCGGTGTGTTTACCTTGCAGGCCACCCTGTGTGGACAGAGCTTTCCAAAGCCGAGGGGGGGCTGGATTCTCCGCAGCAGAGTCACCACATCCAGGTGCTTTATCCTCCCTCTGGAAACACACAGACATCACATTATAGTGAGTCTCTAACCTCTGCAGATGACAAACAGTTTGACTGACATAATTCTCTGTAAACCTACTTAGCTTCTGGGTCATATTCAGCCCAGATCCTCTTGAATTCATCAAGATGATGGGGTCCCAGGATGGACCAATCACGCGTCAGGTAGTCAAAGTTGTCCATAATGACGGCCACAAACAGGTTGATGATCTGGGGAGAATGAGGAATCAGTCAGAAACTACACTACAAAATATAGTTGATTGCAGATTACTGATAAGACTTTTTCATTTTTTCAAGTGTGTTCTCTCCACCTTCCCTAAGTGTAATTAATTACATTGATTGTCATCTTATAAAAAATACTGTCTTTCAATCTTTCTCTTACTGTAACCGTACTCACCAGAAAGGCACAGAGCATGTAGAAGCTGACAAAGTAAATGATGGCAAACTGGCTGCCACAGTCCTCGTTGGACGAGCTGTTCTCATTGGTCGATCCTTTCTCACACGGCCGATTGAGCGTGCACGCTAGCATGATCTCCTGCCATGCCTCACCTGTTGCACATCTGATAGACAGACACACATGCACACACCCACACAAATACGCACACACGTTGACGCACATATGCATGCAGAGACACGTGTATATACAGACACATAAAAGAAACAGAGACACAAATACAGGCATAGGTGTGCACATGTGTGCATCCATGCACCAGCACAGAGTCACATGTGCATTTATGCATTAACACACATACAGGCACATTGAGGTGTGCATGTATGCATACGGGCATACAAGCATATAGTGACACATACACATACACATATGCGCACATAGATACAAAGACAGAGAGAGGCAGACACACACACATAAACACAGACACACACACATATGCACAAGTGTTAAGAGTGTGAACAACATGAAGAGCAAAAAAACCCATCATAATTATACCCTGATACACAGAATTTACAGAGCAACGTAATGTGAGCTCATATTTTCTTTTGTTGAATTGTTGATCAGGACCTTGTCCAGACTACAACTGTCTTCCATTCTGAATACTTCAGTGCTACGACGTTTTCTAAATCTGCAGTTGTGGTTTTGCCAGGTGATCATTTTTTTTGGGTTTTGCAAGTGTTGACTGTTTGCTAGATTTAAATTACACTGCAGTATGAAGTATCCAAGTGTGCTGTCTCTCTGAATGGAAGTCCATTCCTATGATATATTCCATGAAGGGGTCGGTACATTTGAATTTGAATGAATAGAGATGATCCCTTTTATCCTTTA
The DNA here is from genome assembly GCA_037975185.1 of Centropyge bicolor. NCBI lineage: Eukaryota > Metazoa > Chordata > Actinopteri > Pomacanthidae > Centropyge > Centropyge bicolor. The sequence goes on along the minus strand of JBBMOC010000004.1, from coordinate 6,076,138 downwards.
AGTTTCTATTTTTTTTGTCCCCTGCATGGAATCTTACCATCATCGCAACCACACGGGTCAGAGAGGTTTCTGAGACTGGATCCAGGAAGTTTAAGTGTTTTATCAGTAGATTCCTCTGACAACTGAAGAAGGTGTCCTACTCAGTGGATCAGAATATGTTGTGGTAAATCAAAGTCAAGTTTCAAGAATCAGCTAACTACTGAGCATGCAAGTGAGTTAAGAGTTAAGATGTTGTTAGAGCTGCTAAGAAAGTGGTATATCACATCTTTGGTGATATTATGAGGATCACTGCTACATATTTACAACCGGAACTTTTAACTCTTGGCACGGTGGCAAAATCATGGTCTCATAGTACAAACTGAAAAAACATTTGGCTCTTGTACAGAGTTGACTGAATTTACAGCTTGACATTTACTGACATCCTGGCATTTAACTGACCCAATGCTGTCATAAAATGTCAGGGGTGACCTCTACTGTCAAACAATAAATGGAAGAGAGAAAAGAGATCAAGAAAAGTTATTGTTGTTGATGATGACATTACAGAAATTACGATCAAGGGAGGAGAAGAAGAGCAGAATGATAATGTATGTAACAGAATGAGCAAATGATGTTGGCTTTAAAACTCTGAACAAATGAGACATTAAAAGAAATGGGAAGAAAGAAAAGAGAAAAAAAAAGTACAGAATGAAGATCAGAGGTCCCGTCATCTTCCTCACCTGAAGAGCAGCAGCACTGCCTGAGGGAAGGTCTGGAAATTGTTGTTCCTGTTGATCTGCGTGTGGTCCCGCAGCGCTATTTTACCAAACATCTGCACGGAGGGAAGGAAGTAGTCACAGCACACAGGACATGATGTCAGCATTGACAGGAGGAAGAGATTGGTCTCTGGGACAATCAAAATTAGAGGCCGGCTGTCCCCAGAAAATCAAATCAAAGTGTCTCCCTCTCATCATCAGTGATACAAACAACTTGTAGGTGCGACAAAGGGGGGACACACGGAGAGAGGGAGAGGAGAGACAAAGACTGGCAACAGCTACAGGAGGAAGAAAAGTGAAGGAGAGGAGGACGATGTGACCGAGCAGGAACTCTGGACGACAAGACTCCAGGAGGACAGACACAGGACGGAGGCCAGCTAGAGAGGAGGGTGAGAGAGCAGAAGACACAACAGAGGGAGGGAAACAAGGTGACAAGTCGACAGCTTACCTGCATGCCAATGACAGCGTATATGAAGAATAGCATCACTATAAGCAGAGCTACGTATGGCAGTGCCTAAAGAGGAGAGAGACACGTCAGTGACGAGTTGTCGACAGAATTATCCTGCACCGAGGCTGGAGTCCATTCACTTTCATTCAAACCTTACACATTCCATTAGAGAACAGCTGATTCAGGAAATTAAAATGAAAGAATTAATTAAAAAAATATGCATATGTATTTAAAAATAGTAAATATTGTTTTACAAATCAGTAGTGCAGTATAAAAAAATAACATTATGAACTTTATGAAGTATGAAGGTACTTTATGAAGTGAAAGTGAACTGATCTGCAGCCCCGTGTGGCACAACACCAAAAACAAACTAGGACAAATCATCTGACTTAGGAGTGAAAAACCTCAGTAAATTCATAATCTGCTCTCTGAGTTTAGCCAGGAGTGCAGCTCCAACATGTTGTGCATGAACTGAACATGGCCAGAACAGCTATGTCTTACATATTTACACACCTGGGAAACTTGTGTGGCACTGAGCTCCTGGCTAACATTACCCCTGTGAATGGAAGAGGAGGGGCCAAACCATGACAATTTAAGGAAAAACAGAAGTGTGATTATGTGTCAATATGTATTCCTCTGAGGAATATAACAAGGATAAAGGATACAGTAAGCTTAAAAAAGCCGATTTGTGTTAAGTGCAGTAATATATTCATGCTCACTGCTGATTTCAAATATAACACTGTGAATCTGGGTGTTGTTGTATCACCAGTGTTTCGAATGTCAGCAACTTTAATTTAACATGAAATGGCCCGTCTCATATAACACAAGAGAGAGAACAGATTACTTTCATTTCCCTATAACTCTCTATCAAATGATTTCATTTTTTGGTGGAGTGCTTCGTTAAACTTATCTACCGCTTAACCCGCCTACAGGGAATGGTGAGCTTTCAGGGGTTAGTAGTAGGGTGTTGGAGGGAAGAGGGAGTAGAAGAAGAAGCAGAGGAAGAAGAGGAGAGATGAGTAGGAAAGAGGAGAAGAGAGATTGCTGGTTGAGGGTTCCTGCCTGTTTCCCAGCTTTGTGTCCCTACATCCCTTCCTGACTCTGCAGCAAGACTCCTAAACCTCCTCTCCCTTACCTCACACATCCCTCTTTCCTTTACCTCCTTCCCCATCTAGACTGAGCTGTCTGATGTCCCACCCGTCTGACTTGTTGCAAAAATAGGAGGAGGAGACCAGGAGGAAGGAGGCAAGGAAAGGAAAGGTGGCTTGTGAGACTCCACCAGGCTGGATTTACACAAGAACAAGGATATTTTTAGCCCCATGTGACTCAGATCTGAAATTATAAGATTGTGTGTACAGCATTAATAACACTAAATGAATATGTTGTAGATTAATTAGGCAGGTAATCACCTTGTTAACTAAAAAGTAATTTAGTAGATTAAACTGACATTCTCACACCTACATGATACAAATGTAATTTAAATGATACTATAGCCTCTATTCTGCGTCACATTAGGGTTAAAACTCCACTTTTTTCCGTCTTGTGTAAACCCAACCCCCTGGTCTAGCATGTTGTGTCCGGTTCTCCCCTCACTTGGAAGGATTTGATGAAGGTCCACAGCAGGGTCCGAATCCCTTCCCCGCGAGACAGCAGCTTCACCAGCCTCATCACGCGGAACAGCCGGAAGAAGGTGATGGAGATCCTGGCGTTCTCTTCAGAGTTCTGCAGTCCCTTTGGTGGGGTTTGGTGTTTTTTTTTAGAAAAAACACAGGACGCATGGGGACACATGCAGATAGGTAAGGGAGGGAAACACATGCACGCACACACACATACACACACACACACACAGGTAAAGATGACCATACAAACATACACACATATATATGCACACACAGACGTGCAGAAATGCAGACACACGAGTAACATTCATATGCATATTCCAACCCACACATATATGTGGATGTAAATATGTATAACACACACGCACACACACACAGACACACACACACACTCGAGTTAATAAATGGAAATCTGCGTCCTACAAAATCCCATCAAAATCAACTGACATAAGGGATCTGGGAGAGAATCGGGCAATCATGCTTATTTTTTCTGGCTTCGAGGAAAAATCACATGGCAATTAAGAGAGTCACAAACCATCCATTAGCTTCCTAAATGCACCTGCTTCAGCCTCTCTTTATATAATATATACATCCAACTGTACTATTAGACAAGTCAAAGTTGCTTTTCACTGTCTTTAAAGGCACCACACTGACCCATCAAAACTAAAAATGGTCTCTAACGGTGTTGCTGGTTCTGCCTCACCTCAATGCTGCCATAATCAAAGTGTTGTTTCTATAACCAATTACAGTTAAATCCTGCTATGCAATGACATTTCACAAACACGCATTGAAATAATTTAGGAGCCCTTGAAGTAAATCATCTTACTAAGCTGAAAGATTTGGATATCCTGCACCGGTATGGACTAAAATTCTAATAGCTGAGACCAGAACAGAGAGATTTCTATCGATGGAGGTAAGCTCTCTCATAAATCACTGATAACAATTCACAACAGATGCAGTACAAGAATCCTAGCCCGCAGGCACATTCCTGTTTCAATAAATCATGCAGGCAGGCTAATTGTTTGTCTGTCACGGAGCAACTGGCCACTGGGAGAAACAATCCAAAGATGACATTCAGGTGGATAAAGATATTACTGCCCAGTACAGCCACTGCCAGGTAAAAAGATTATATTTTCGTTGGTGGCAAATCTCTTCATCTTTCCTTTTTGTTTACAATGATCTTCTAGAAACTGTTTCCAGCCCAGCAAGTTTTTTATTTGCAGAGCCTCTTGCAATGAACATGTCTCTCAAGGCATTTAAGCAGTCCATTATTTTGTATACTTTTTATTCAAAATATACCTTAGTAAAGCTCTGAAGTACAAGCTTGAGAGACACTGTAGCTTTCTAACTGTCTATTGTCCCTGCACTCATCCATGGGAAATAACTCCATGATGAAATATTCAGCCATCTCGCTAAGTGCTATTCTAATACAGATTTACTTATTTATGCTGCTGCTGCTCATTCTCAGGGACAAAAAGGCGGAAAAAACAATGGCGACATCAGGATTTGTGTAAAGCACGATGCACTTAATGCAGCAACTAAGAACCTAATATGTATTATTCACAATTATTATTCACGAAAAACCACAAACAGCACATGAATCAGATGAAGCCACAGATACCAGATGATATAAATACCAACCATAACAGCAGTAACAATTATGCAAAAATGAAAATCATCAAAAAACAATAAACATCTCACTAAACTCTTCCACACAAATACACCAGCTTTCATAAGATAAACTTGAGCACACAACCACCACAACAGTGCCATACTGCATCTGTCGTCACTGTGATAATCAAATGTGACTCTAAAAACACAAGATCAGCCTGTTCGACCTCTAAATCTGCTTCATGCCATTTGTGTTTTTCCAAGAGGCCATCAATTCTTTATGCTAATCCCACAGAGAAAACACAGTGTGCTCCTAAAAAGAACTTGCCATTCTCCACACATTCTACTGCAGTTTGGGATAACAGATGTCATATATGTTACTTTTCAACATAATACATGTTAGAGTTAAACAGCTAAATGGTTCTTCAGAAACCACACTTATTCTACTATTCAATAACTCTGGAATAACTCAAAGTACTTTGGGCACTTTCAAAGGATCGATGTCACATTTTCTGGTAATGCTGTGTTGACAAGTAACCCAAGACATGAGTTGTCCCAAACTCCACTAACTGATATGCTGAAAATGACATGTCCTTCTGAAGTCAAAATTCTGCACTGCATGTAATACCACAACTGGACCACAGTGGGGACCATTGCACCATTGAGAGAGGGGGGCAGTGAGCGGGAGAGGTACAGTGACAGTAAGTGTAACAGAGAGAGAACAGAGAGTCTGAATATGAAGAATAGTTTGAATTATTCAGACACATCCAAACAGATTGATTCATAGATAGATAAGATGGACAGGTAGACAAATGGAGAGATAGACAGATAGATAGATAGACAGATATACAGGAAAACAGATAAATAGATAGATGGCAGGCCAGTGGAGAAGAGTGACAGAAAGAGAGACAGCGTGATAGCGTGACCATGATGGCTTGCACCGATGACGAAGCACTAAAAGATACCACACCCATAAGGGCAGGGGGAGCACGTTGCAAGCCATGGGGGTGGGGGCAGCGGGCGCCATCGCAACAACAATAGCCACACAAGGAAAGTCACGAGACTCCAGATACACTGGGCCTGCACAATACAGTGTCCTTCACCATACGCACATATATATCAACATGTAAAAGTACAAACAACAGCTATATCAATGTAACTCTGGACATGCTGCAGAAGATGACAGCAGGAGCGACAGGGGAGAGATGACAGCTTTGGATCATACCATGGATGGTGTAGCAGAAGGAGGGATGGAAGGATGGAGGGATGGAGGGATGGTGGAGGAGGTAGGGAGGCGGACGAGGTTACCGTCGGAGCGTACCATTGGCCTTACCGCAGGGGGGTGAGAGGAGGAAGAGGAGGAGGAGGAGGACGAAGAGGAGGAGGACGAGGACGAGGAGGAGTCAGCTGGCTTTAAGGAAAGGCAACAAAGATCAGCACCAGAGCAGCGCCTTGGTGTGTGTGTCACCGTGCACGTACAGTGTGTGTGTGTGTGTGTGTGTGTTGTGTTTTTTAGGAAAAGTCGTGAGAATTTTTGCAGCCCAGACAAAAAAATAACTCACAAACCAGCTAGTGAGGGTTGAGTCTCTGATCAACCCTCACATGGATGAAACTATTTCATCTGGGCTGGGAGAGTTCTGTAAGATATTACTGCATATAGAGCCTGGCCCTGTTCTCTGTGAGGGCCACAACAGGCTAAATCACTTCTTATCAAACTACTAGAAGACTGAAACATGTAGGTGTGAGATATTGGAAAATTGCTGTCCAGTGCCTTGAGGGCCAAACTGATGAATGATGGCCTGAGGCAGCTGATTGTGTTCATGTCTATGTGCAGCACTGTGTGTGTCATGTATGATGGGGAGAGAGGGGCGCCTCTGTAGCTATCTATTTTTCTTTCTGCCAGCTGAAGCTACAATAAGCTTTAGCTTAACTCAGGCTACGTTTGCCAAATGCATCTTGGCATTACAGGACAATGCCCTCTTTTAAGTATACACCAATCAGGCCTTTCTTTGACCTGAGAATACCTTGTTGTGGTCCAATAATTCTCACTTAACCAGACCACAACTTTAATCTACTTTCAGGTCAAAGAGGCATCAAAATACCACGATAAAAAAAGACAGGAAGTTAAGATCATCTCAGTCATTTCCGCTGATGGTAGAGATGATTTTCGGATGCTTTTGGAAATCGAAGCCCACATGTATTTACATAACACTGAGAGGCACAGAGATAACACACTGTAGGGAGACACTTACTGGTCATCCTCAGTACTGCAACATTTTACACCGCTAGTGTAGTGACTGGAGTCACTGGAGTGATAGATTAACTAGTAGTTCAATCTATGACTCAGCAGCTTTTCACTCTGCTTTGATTGGCTCTGTTAAAATACCTACCAAACGAAATTCAACAGAGCCATACACACAACTTTATGATTACACAGAATAATAATGTACACAGAGTTACAGATTAATATATTTTATCAATAAAATTAGGACACTACTAATTTGTTGATTTCAAAAGAATGAGGAAGGGATGTGTGTGTGTGTGATGTGTGTGTCTAATGAGAAGAGCATTACAGTGTGAAAGAAAGGAAAGTTGGAAGGGAGGACAACTGTAGGAAGGAAGGAAGGAAAAGAGGGAGGGAAGAGTGATGATAAAGGGAAGACAAGGATGAGTTGGGAAGGTGGGCAGGAAGGAAGGAAGGGAAGAAAGGAGGAAGGATGCAGAGAGGGAGGATAGCACTGATTGACAGTGCAGACAAGTGCAGACTAAGTGAAATATGGGAGAAGTTGGTGTTTTTTGTGTGTATATGTGTATGTGTGTGTAAGGGCCATCTGGGTCAATTTAAGCATGACTTAAATCTGAATTTGCTTCAATTTCTATGTGAAATCAAAGCTCTGAACTCAAATCATTCTTCATTACTATATTGTGTCATTATGAAATGACACAAAGCAAATCAGGGGGACTACAGTGGCCCTGGAGGAAACATGCATGGGCTGTAACTTAAACTAAAATTCAGTAGAAAAACAATACAGTCAATTTGTACATAACTATACAGTAGTCCTTTCAGGCTGAACTACAGTGCAGATGTGAGTTACTGTAGCTGCAGCTCATCAGATTCATGAGCTCATTTAAAATGAACTTGAGCTGTTTCCTCACATTGCACGTCATGTTTTCAAGCAAAGATTTCATCAGTTCAGTCAGTTCAATAGGTAACATGGGTTTCTTGAGAACATTTATAGGTTTATACACCTGTTTGTTTCTTATGTGTGATACTATACATAGTTAAGTTGTAAAACTGCAACATAATGTGCATTTTCATTTAATGTGCAAGGTTTAAAAACACACAATAAAATAATATCAAATCATTTAAAGATATAGCAGATGACTGGTTGACCACTTAGGGTGTATGAAAAGCATGAGAGACCCATGTTACCCAGCTTGCATCTCAGGTGAGCAAGCTGCACCGCAAACCAACGAGAGAGAAGACAGAGACAAAGAGGGATAAACGTCCATAAAAGAAGAGTCAAGTGAACCGATAAAAGCTCAGAAAGAGAAGGAGAGAGATGGTGAGGAGAAGAGGAGGCATTCCGGAGAGAGAGAAAGAAAAAGAGAAATAGATGCAGTCCATACTGGCATCGTCTGCAAGACACCGCTCAGAGCAAACCACTACCAATCTCTTCACACTACTTCTACTCAAACCAAAACCAAAAAACGGAAAAGAAACCATGTAAGATTTAAGAAGCACCCGCAGGTTGCTGGGGAGAATTAGAGACCCAGGATTCAGAAAGTATTCTGATTCAGAGACCGCAAAATGTGCAGCTAATCTAAGTCAACAAGCACCCAACAGAGCAGCAAAGTGGGTGCACTCAAACAGGCTTTTTTGGCCATTTAATATTTACTAAAGACAAAGTGATAACATTTTAAAAGCTGGCCTGTTACTGCACTTCACTGTGTACTTAGGAATGCAATGAAAGAGAGGTAGTTGTTGGCAAGCTGCTACTATTAGTTTCTAATTGCATTTCTCAGTACGTTAAAAAGCATTCACTTGTGCTTCGGTGCCTGAGGAAATGCAGTAGCTGGCTAAAATCTAAAATGTCTAAGTGACAGGGTCCCAGATCAAAAACAGTCAAAAGTTCTCACTGGATTGAAGTGCGGAGGGTTTCTTAAAAAAGAAAAATAGAAAAGGTAGCTTGGGCATCTCATCACCCAAATCATTAAAAACACCAGAGAAGAAGAAGAAAAACAAAGACTTGGGGCATGCCTTTAGGTTAGGAGTGAGAGAGGAAAACAATAACTCAAGTCAGAAAAAATGCAAACCAATCAACCAAATCAATCAAACCAAATCAAACCAAAGTGTTAAGTGCAACATCAGTGACTTGTATAGATGACAAAGATGTATATCTCTGGCCCAGTGAACCTCAGTATTAAGACTAATCGATCAGTGGATAGATATTGTCAGTTCCCAACAGATATGTTGTATAATTGTTTTCTTTCCACTCTGTTGGTCTTTATTATATGTATGTATTTATGGATTTATATACCCCTCTTTCTATACAAAAGTATACGTTGATTTAAATTCAGTGTCTGCGAGGCAACAACAGGATATAAACATTTATGATGCATTTGTGATTCCCCTGACATCGCAATCCTGTAATAACTAGACGGAACAACTGAATAAAACATAAAATATCCGAGTACAGTTTGGAAATTACCTGGCGTCGTTTATAAGCAGCTTTGTCAGGCTCTCATGGGGACAAATGGATTCCCTTTCTAAAGGCGTGGAAACAACTGCCAAGCTCATACACCCCTGGGATACACTAACCTTATTTGTATGCCTGACCATTGCCGTCTGAGGTGAAACACACTGCATTCCACCGGGGGGAAACGTGTTTGCTGCATGTCCTCAAACCTGCAGCAAGCTGAGGGTATGAGAGGATTTCAGCCAAACCTACTTAATGTGAATCCTCAAGTAGGAGAAATGTATCTAAAAACTGGTGTCAAATGCCCAAAAATATCTCAGTCTAACCTGCGTCTTGATGACTTTATGTCTTCATGTATAGTGACACACTTTTCAGTTTCAAATTTAACAAAGAAAATACTGATCTTCTCATTTTACTCTTGGAAAGAAAGCAAAAGCAAACAAATTCTTAGAAGGATCAATCTGGTTGGGTTTATTTTTTCAGTCAAACACTAATTAAGAACTGACTACGTGCAATTAAATGTAAAGTACTGCATTTAGAAGATGATCCACGGAGAGGTGACATGCTGCATGTTTTATTTGCTTTGCACAAACTGAGCAAGGCTGGTACAGTATATGTGCCTTTCTAAGCTGATACACAGACAGTATATCAAAGTTAGATTCATATAGAGCTGCATCCTCCTACTGAGCTGCCACTTGAGCTACATTCAGTCCCCTGAGGCATTTTCACTGGATGTTTGCTACTCGAGATGTAAAGTTTTGCAGACTGAGGCAGAGGCATCAAATGGAATTGATGGACTCTCCTATAAAAAGCTGCTTCACAGTATAAATAATGGGGTTTTGTAAGTGACATTCAGCTTTTTGGTCAGTCTGATCATATTACAAAATAATCTTCCTCTCTGGCAAACCAGCACACGCAGCAAAACTCATCCTCTTCTAAGACTAAATGAAGTTCTGTCCAGCGACACTTTACCGTTTGCCTGGCTCACAGACTTTTCTCCTGCCAAAGAGCACTTTGAATATCACATGAATAAAACACCAATTATCCCTGAAGTGTAAATACGATAGACACTCAACATTTGACTTGTGTTTGGGATATTCATTCTCATTCAGCCCCACTGTTGACCATAGGGCCTCCACGTCGATAATAAATGAATTCATACATACATTTACATAAATTTCACGGGTCCTGAGTAAATCCATTTATGGATCAAATTGTTCCCCATGTCTGCACATTGCTATTGTTGGACAAAAAATATGAAGAAAAAAAAAAAACGCAACTGCAACTTGTATTTTTCTCATTTGAATTTAAAGTTTTCCCTTGTGATTTATGAACTGAAAGAGTTCCATGACCCTTGGGTCAAAATGCCATTGAGAATCTGTATTCTTCCCATCTTTGAAGAAAATCTTTCTTTTTCAGAAATGTGGATCTTCTCTGACAACATTATATAAAGTACCAGGCCTGGATATACCACCTTTATTTCTGCCATGCTATACAGGGTGCATCATGCCAGGGGAATGGACACTATCCCCTGTGGCAATGACAAAAAATAAAACCAATGTGAAACCAAACCAAGTGCTGAGACAATGCAATAGGTTCTATTGACAAATGCAATAGTTTTTGATGCTATTGATGTTCAGCAGACCGAGGCATGAAGACCTATCTGAAGCAGTTTCAAATATTAGGAAGTCTTTACAAAATAACATTACATTATAATCAATAAACTTTCATTTGAAGGTGTATTACAGTGCTGATAGATGTCCAGGCATGAGAAGGGGAAATACTGAGAACAGCTTGGGGAAAAAGCTTCCATTATCCTAAACCTTACATTTGAACAAATGTAGCATGATGAAGTAATGATCATTTTAGCTCCCCAGCAGCCAACATATTCATTACAAATCAAACTGAGCATGTGCACATTATTATTTAGATGACGAGGGTCAAAGTTCTCAGAGCACAACTGTAAAATTTAGTGTTTCATACGTTTTAAATTACACCCTTCAGAGGGCACAGCGCTCTGTCTTGATTGCTCTGCATCTGGCTGTTTTCACTGCCAGATTTCAGCCGTCTCTCAAGTTCAAATGTGGTGCGGCTGAAGTTTCCTAATCATTTGAAAGCATGCGAGATGGGTATCGGCGCTCGGTCTGTTTGTGTGTGTGGGAATGGTAGAGCAGGCAGGCAGGAAGGGAGGGAGGGAGTTGGACTACTTACGTTAACCTCAGTGATCGCTATGTCAACAATGCTACCCACAACTATCAAGGCATCAAATGTGTTCCATGCATCAACAAAATAATGCTGCGTAGGGGTGGAAAGAACAGAAAAACAACAGAAGAAAAGGACAGAACATAAGACATTTAAAAAATGGAAAGAACGGAAATCAAAGGAGAGAGGAGAAAAATAAGATAAAAACATTATATACATGAGCACTGGAGTTTTTAGTAGGAGGAGAGAGGGAAAGAATCAAAATTAAACGGCAAAAAAAGAAAAGAAGGGGCAGTCATAAAGAGATGGACAGCAGAGGAGGAGCAGCGGCGATCGGTCATGCTTGTCCATGAGAGGAAAATGTCAACAATAACAACAACAGTAAAGAACAAATTGCAACAAAATCACAACAAAAAAACGTCCCTGTTGCTGCAGTTAAAAATGAAAAGGTGCGTAAGTCTGTTTGTGATCGGTCAGTGAGTTAGTTCAGTTAGTAAGGGAATCAAACCTGAGGACATGTCACAGTCTGACAAAAAGTAGAAAAAAAAATCAAGAACCCGACAACATCTGAGATACTGTTAGGAATAAGGAAGGAGGACGCAAGAGAGAAACCCTTTGTGTTCAAAGCTAAACCCTGCTTCTGTTTCTGATACTGTTTATGAAAACCAGGAAGGAGCTCGTTCTGGCTCGGGAACCCTTACGGTTGGGGGGGGGGGAGGTCCCCTGAGTGGCAGCGGCCATCTTGGAGTTAAGGATGGAGGAGGGAAAGAGGAAGGAGGAGAAAGAAGAAGAAGAAGGAGGCAAAGAAGAAAGGAAGGGAGATGAAGAGAAAAGACAGCACAACACAGAATAGCCACAAAGGAGAGTGGCAGGAAATGAAAGATTCAGAAAAAGCAAGAGGACACGAGACAGAAAGAAAGAGGGAGCGACAAGGAGAGTGAGAGTGGGCATCGTACTTACGTTGATCTCACTGAGAATGACGTCTATTATGCTGCCAATTACGATGAGGAAATCAAACACATTCCAGGGATCACTAAAGTACCCCTACACAGGATGAGGTGAGCAAGAGGAGGAGGAGGAGGAGGAGGAGGGTAAGAAAGGTAGGTTAGAAGGAAAACAACATCTGCTGCTACTTCGCAGCCCTATTAAGGTGGTATGAGGTTGTACAGTACACTGAGGAAACAGAGAAAAATCAGCTGATGACCCATGAAAGAAATTTAATCCTAATGAACAGAATCAACTTGTTTCCTTTGCAGCATCTGTTCATCAAGTGCAGCTGAATTTCCTCATCTGTTAAGGATGGCGTGTTAGATAGCAGTTACTTAAGTCTTCCATCTGCATCTTGGAGCGATTCAGCATTGCCGTGGTAGTGATTACACTGAAAGCTCGTTTTGTTTGCTTAACTTATTGTGGGCAATTCATCATAAGCGTTGGTACAAAGTGAGTATTTATGAAAAACATCCACATAGCTTCAGGCCAAAACAGCATTGTCTCGACTGGTAAAATAAAGATATATTACATGTAGTGTAAAAGGAGAGAGCTCCGTCTGAGACTGATCGTGTTATGTTCTGCTGCAGAGACACAGCTTCAGTCTACTTGGACTTGTAGAGTGAGTCAAGATGTGACTGTACTGTAAAATAAATGACATCTCATTTGGATTCTGTCTAATTGTTTTCAAATTGCACACAAACAATACATATCAGTGTGGGCTTGGAGGGCAGGGAAGAAGATTGGAGGAAATCTAAAGGGTGAAGATGTTTGATGCCAGATGCCAGAGCAGGGAAATTGGAAGGACCTACAGACCTTTGGAATAGCTGTATAACTCAAATACTGGATATATAACAAATCCCACTCAACTGTTTGCGTCAAAGTGGTAAATTGGCAGACAGGGGGATGCTGAAAGAAGATCAATCTTACTGATCTATTTTAAGCTTCATCATCTGTCTTCAGCAGCTGAGGCATCCTCAAAAAAAGCAAAAAAAAAAATCCTCTTGCCATAATTCACCTGGAACCTGCTGGCATTATGCAGATTTTTCAAGGTATCCTTGGACTCCATAATGGTTTCAGTGACATTGTTTTAAGATAAGATAAGATATTCTTTTAGTCGTCCCTCAGTGGGGAAACGCACGTGTCTAGCAGCAAAGACAAGTGACTTTCAGGTGTAAGAATATTAGCATAAACTGGAGTTAAACATTAGTAAGAGGTCTCTTTTAGTATCTAAATGTTGATGTATGGAGTGATTATATCTATTTTTGACACCCATCAGTTCCGCAAGTTCAACATTGTTTTCTGATGTTCAAAACCCTACAACACATTAAAAAAAATCCATACAGAAACTCCACTAAGGAAGGCTGGCTCAGCGAAACCTGTACAAAAGTAAAAATTCATTAGCATACATCTATTTCACAGAGCAAATTTTACTGGAGCTTATTCCACATGTGTATTGACGATCACGATACCTGAGAAGTGAAAGTGTTAGTGAGCTGGTCCTCTGTGTGTCTGCTATTTAAAAGAAGAGTTTATTGAAGTCAAACCAATGAAAATAAGATACAACCTAAAGTTGCATCTCACACACAAATTTATTTTCATTGTTCAATATGGCTTGGAAACATGCTGTCATGCTGCACTTTAGCTTTTTAAATAGACTAAATATAGAAAGACATGTATCAGTTTATATATTTTTTAACTCTACTGGAGGAACTCTGACATACATTTTTTTCAAGGAAAAAGTCGCAAAAACGCTTTTAAAAACCAGGCAAATTACATTAGCCTTACTTGAGGTAAAGGTTGCATACATAATGCAGCGTAGGATGAAGTAAATTCCCAAGCCTTAAAAGTGTTCCTGCACAGTTAGGGCAGCAAATTCCAACTGCCTGTGCCTGAAAGTACTACGAGACATGCATTATGTTCCTCGGACTAAACTGTCCCAAGAGACAATTCCTTTCAAAAGTTATTACAAGATAACCATCTGTCATCTAGCTTAATAAAAGGACACATTTTGAAGAGCATGATTTGGATTTTGGAGCTAATTGGAAAAACAAAAGAATTAAGTTTTAATTAGTAGTTAGAAAATCCTGGCACCCAAATACAGATATTTCTGAGGATGACATTCATTAATTCCAACAACTAAATTCTAGCAATTAACTTCACATATAACTAAAGTAAAATTTATTCCCTTGCACACTAAAAATAATACTCTTTTTTTTAAAACCTGGGGTAGTTTATAGAGATGAGAGTTAAAATGTAATGTAAAATGTTTTTGCTATTGATTGTGGTCAAGGATTTTCTATGCTCTAATAGGGGCAAGCATTCCCATCTGCTGCTGTTTAAATAGCTTATGTGCCAGGAAGTTCTAAAATTGGACCAATAAACCCACACGGCTACATAGCAACAACAACAGGGCAACAAGGGAGCAGTGAGATTAAAAACTGCATGACGTCCTCCGCTAATCATGTTTTAAATCCATTATATCGTAATTATCATCTGGAGAGAATGGAACAGGGATTAGGAATATACAGTTCAACATCAGTAAGCAGTTATTTGTAATAAAAACAGATTCAATGCCTAAAATGTACTTGACTATTCTATTATAATGATTTATTTGTACCATGACCGACAGAATGCACAATATACCATTTTCTATGCTGCTCTGTTATTCTACTCTGCAGCTAGAGACGTTGACCTACCCTGGGTTTGAAGGCGATCAGTTTAAGGATCATCTCCACAGTGAAGAGTCCAGTGAAGAGCATGTTGAGGATGTTCATGGCATCATTGAAATTTTTGGTCTGTCCATGATGCTGCAAAGACACATAAATTATTAATTAACGTCCACAAAGAAATCAGTTTTTTAGTATTTCCTATTTTATGAGTGTGCACTCATCTGTGAATGTGTGTGTGTGAGTGTGAGACTCACCTGCATGGCCAGACAGATGGTGTTGAGAAGGATGAGTGTGAACATCAGGTACTCAAAGTAGGTGGAGTTGACCACATACCACACCTTGTACTGGTAAGGGTTCTTGGGGATGTAGCGACGCAAGGGACGTGCCTTCAAAGCATACTCTACGCATTGACGCTGTGACACACACATACACAAACACAGACATTTGCCTTTAACTTTTGTCTGGTGATGTAGTCTCTCTGAAAAGTTATACAATTGTCATTTGGCAAGTTTAAAAAAGACTATTTTTCCACTGTCTCTGTGCATTTCCATACTCTTGCTGAGACATGGATCATCATGGAAAACACAGCTGCAGAGACTTGGCCTAGCCTCCCTCTTTAAGCTTTAGTCTCATCTTCTGTCTGAACTACTGCGGCTCCCTCCTGGCTCGACTCGTGACGTTTTTCAGCCTCTAAAACTCATGTTCCTCTCCAGATTCTCCCATGTCTCACCCTGACTGCCTGGCCTCCATTCCCTCTCCCTTGTGCCTCCTAAATGACAAAGTGACTTTCCCACTTCAGTCAGAACAGCAGAGTCACTCTTCAACTGTGTCCTGAAAACTCATGTCTATCTTTCTGCTAAACAAAGCTGCAGTAATATACATAAAAATTCAGCAGTAGTTGGTATAAGACAGACAAAAACATTACCTGGTTCTTGTCCAGCTCACAATTCTTATATTCTTGCTCTCCTTGCTCCTGAAACGTGACAATGACGAAACCGACGAAGATGTTCATCATGAAGAAGGCGATGATGATGATGTAGATGATGAAGAAGATGGAGATGACCACGCGGTAGTTGTAGATGGGGCCGACGTCCTCAGCATGAGAGTCTATGGCTCGGTACAGTAACCTGAGGGAAGGAGGAAAGATCCATTGAATAAAAGGAAGATGGTGGAGATTGTAGGACAGAGCAAACAGTGAACATATAATATATAGGATCATGTGTATTGTGTTTGTATGTAGACACACACCCTGGCCAGCCCTCAAAGGTAGACACAGCAAACAGAGCCATCATGCCTTGCAGGACATCGTCGAAGTTAAAGTCACTGTTCTCCCACACTCTCTGGGCTCTTTCAGGCTTTCCCACATCACCGTCCTTATACATAATGTAGGAACCCCTGTAAATACAAGTAGACACACACACACATATTCACGTGTTTTATCCAGAGGTTATGCTAAAAGAGAGAGTTAACAAGCTTGAGTGCAGGAAGGATCTCTTACCTGCACTCTGCCTGAGTTTGTTTCGAGCTGTCGGTACAGAAGAAGAACTTGCCCTAATGGAAGAACATAGAAATTGAGCATTGAAAAAACATGATCGCAACATTTCGTGAGGCCAGCAGGCAGGTCTACCAACGCTGCTCCTTCTTCTTTCACTCCTTTCTTTGTTACCTTAAAGAGTTGTACTCCAATACAGGCGAACATGAACTGGAGCAACGTGGTGACGATGACGATGTTGCCGATGGTCCTGATGGCTACAAACACGCACTGAACTACATGCTGAAAAACACACCAGAAACAATAGTGAGTACATGGGTGTGTCTTATTTGTTTCGAACCGAGAATGTGTGTATTATATGCTAGCATATGTGGGATTGAGCTAACCTTCAGTCCCTTGGCTCTGTTGATGGCTCTCAGTGGTCTGAGCACTCGCAGAACTCTCAGGATCTTCACCACATTAATTGCACTGGACCTGAAACAAACACAGGATTAAACTGCTGACAAGCCAATCTGATTAAACACACATTTTGCTACGGGCACTTTCAATAGCATCAGTGTTAAAGACACAAACTGTAGCATGATAGAAACCGTCGATATCGAGACAACTCAGCACATGGGTTAAGGAAATGAAAATGATCAAGAAACAAGTAAACTTGAAACTGAAGCCAAATCAAAGCTGAAACCCACTGAGAAGTAAAATACAAATAGTCCTAAAAACGTAAAAATAAAGCAATGAAAAATGGTCAGTTTTATACACAGAGAGCAGACAGCATGGCTTTAAAATAAATTGTCTAGCTAATACAATAATACTGTAATAAAAATCTCTAATACAGTACAACACACACAACACACACATACATATGATCCATGTACAAACACACAACACACAAGTACAACACGGATAGACCAACACAAAGACCCACACAGACATTTACAGGCAAACAGAGTTACTGTGCTGTAAGAGAGTGTCAGTACAAGCCAAAGGTCAAACAGTGTGACCTTTTAAAGGACATGATTGAAAGGAAAAGTTTTTACATACTAACCAAAAGAATGAATACCTTGACATTTTGAATTTTACAGCTAATGTTTGGAAAAAGTTTGAACACTGGTCCTGAACAAGGCTTCCCAAGTTCAATTATTACTCATGTCAACAGGTATAAAACATGCTAAAAATGTAGCTTTCACTTTGAATTTCAGTTTGAAATAGTAAACCAGTCATTCAGTTACCTGAAGAAAACTTTTTCCAATAGTACAACAAAGGTAGAAAGAACAAAGTATATTCAAAATGTCAGTGTATCCTTTTGAGGGAGTGACTTTTAGATGGTTAAAGGAGTGATTTAAAGGGGGTGACATTACTCTGTGTTGGCGTTTAAACAGAAAGTAAGGAAAAGATCCGTTGTGCAACTTTTTACACAGGAAGGTAAAGTTTAAAGGTAGTTAAAGGTAGTTCATGTGGACTAGGATGTTATCAGCAACATGTCACAGTCAAACCAGCTGTGGAGATGTATTCTAGTGATGGTACAATCCATATATATGTCAACTGACTTTTAAACTTTTTAACTGTTATAAAAAATGAATATGGCTGTGCTTCACCTGACTGGATTTAGGCAACGATGATGATTCTAACTAGTTTCCTTAGAGAGGTCTTAATTAATTGTATTCATACTGTACACACATAATATTATATAGGATGACAGCATAAATATCTGACGTTTCATCATTTGTTTTGGGGCTGATTTCATTTGCATATTAAATTATGAACCTCCTCCTCTTCCTTCCATTCTGCTTTTCAACAGCTTTAGTTCAATGTACTTAGATACTTAAATGGAAACCCACTAAGACATATATATCCCCAGAGACATACTTCATTACTGGGTAGTATAAAAGCAAAATAGTATCAAAGGAGGGAGACTAAATATTGAAACTGCAGTAACAAGCAGTTTACAGACACTACTAAATACACAATTAATTTGACTGTGATGTTGTCAAGAACAATCCCACACGTAAACTACTTTTAACAGGCAAAAACCATAGAGTTTTAGCATTCAGGTTTCATTTCTATAGCCTGGGAGAGTTCAGCTTATCCAGAAATATGAGAACTGAGTTTCAGCTGCCCCAACATCTATGACTGAGAATAGGTCAACATACTTATTAACATTTACTGCACATGGAAGGAGACTACATTATTAATAGGATCCAGGATAATTTACCTGGCCAGAAAGAACAAATCTCTCATTAAAAACAAATTATGCTGATGCATGTAAAGACACATTTTTGTATGCAACACGTGCAGAAGCATACCATGTGTTCGTAATAACGAATGTTATAAATAAAATGTAATTCCACTAAAGTACACTGCTCGATAACAGATTACAGTTGGACTAAACTCTCCAAGACTATAGAAACACCAAATCAAAGGCGTGACAGTTTTACACAGTTAAGGTGAAGGTCTGTTAAGGGGGTTATTAATACGGGCTAATATGGACTTACGTCGAGAAGTCTAGTCTATTAAGCATTAGAGACAGAGAGTGTAGTATAGCATATTAAACATCAGGAAATATTATAGCATTTCAAGGAGTTATTTGCTACGAGAAGCAGAGAACATTTTTAATAAACATCACAAAGAGAAGGGGATTGGGAGTAATGAAGTGTAAAGTTGTTAGAGAATAGAGACAAATGTGAAGCATGAGGCAATTTACAAATGAAAACCTTTCCCCACGTCGACACTTTACAACTCGATTTGTGTGTTCTTGCACTGGACTAGTGTCTCATCTACGAGTCATTATATGGCTGACTAGTCCAGCCTTTTAACATGTAATAACACAAATGTATGTTTGATTATATTGTGAGCTTCACTGGTGCCAATTGGAATTGTTGCCAAATATTGCTGCAAATATCAGTGCACAACATTTTGATTACAATGCTTAAGTGGCAAATGATTGAAGTATCAATTAAAATGGGACAACAGTATAAAAGTGCATCAGAAAACATTGTATTGCACTCACTGTATTCCAGAGGAGATGAGGGACACACTGACCACCACCAGGTCCAGGATATTGAAATAGTTTCTACAGAATGAACCTTTATGGAGGAAGGCTCCATAGGCTGTCATCTGTAGGGGTCAAAGTTCATATTTTTTAGTCAAATAAAGAAGGATCATATCACATTTTACTGTGATAAGCCATGTAGAGGGTTGTGATACTATCTTAGTATTGACTGTGAACTGGAATGTACAGCAAATTCATACCATAGCATAGATTACATAGGCTACTTATCCTGCACCATAAACATTAAATACTACCTTAAGAATGATCTCTATGGTGAAGAGTCCAGTGAATACATGGTCTGCATAGCCCAGGATCTGAAAGCACAACAAAGCATTATTGGTTTCACTTTAGAGATACCATTTCCACGATACTGCTGGACGAATGTACACTACACAATAGCATTCCTGGGTTTGAAAGCAATGCCGCTATTCCCCACTATGTAATGGCTTTCTGGTTGAGCAGGGAACAGAGGCATTATGTCATCTGTTGTATTTGCCAAGGTATGACTGAACCAAGGTTGCACGAGAAGACTGGATGAATTAAACCACCTTGGCATTTGTGTCACTTGAAAAGGTCCAGAACTATTTCAAGGTCTAGGATTACATGGAATTGTTTACATAGTTGAAACAAAGAAAGAAACAGGAGGAAGTGCAATTATTCAGGGGTTGAAAATGAACTTGTGCTCTTAGATGAATCCACAGCATACTGAACTAATAATGCCAAGGCTCAGGTCTAAGGATAATGAATTCAGAGCAGAATCTGAAAAACAGGATGCATTATTTCATTAAAGTTTCAGACGAAGGTTAATTGAGGTAGACTAATATACATCAGCCTATACCATAGCCATGGAAAATACAATAAAACAGATCTTTATGGGCTCTCAGGGGAGTTGTCTTATTCACTGAGCGAGAGGAAACAATATAGAGAAACAGATACAGCACTGTGGTCATTATTTTACATTATACTGCAGCTCACAAATTACATCCATGAACACTAAACAACATTAATATATAAACAATATAATGTTCTATTAAGGTATAAAACATTCTGCCTCTATGTTATGGCATTCTACCTCTCATCAAAGTTTTACTATTATTATTTTATTTTCCATCTTATTGCATTATATATCTTTGACCTTTTATGTAAAGCATTTGATGAATGTAACTTAGCACTTATATTGCATTTCTTGTTTGAAAGGTGCTATATAAATTAATTTTATTGTGAATATTATTATAAATAAAAATAGTACATGTTTTCAAGTTTTAGAGTTCGGCTTAAGGCTAAGAACCGTCTCTGTTGTTCTGTGCAAATAAAAAAATTCACATTCCTTATATTTTGACCTTGAAAACTAGAGAAACACGTGTAACATGCAGAACACGGAACATAATACTATAACATAATATAATTTGCTGTATATGTACAATGTAAATACTACAATGTTTAGTTGCCAGCCTTAAAAAAAATGAATTGACTTAATCACAGTTGCATTACTCCGGAAGAAATCTCATTAAGTGTAACCGGCCAGTCACAATAAGCTTCGGTTCTTCTATATGTTGCTGTCAGCTATAATCCATTTAGCACAGAATAAATGCATGGTGGGCAACTAATGACTACAATGTTCGCTTCTGTCTGTGACTTAATGTATATTCGGCCTTGAACACATATACATTGTATTTACACGTTAGTCTGTTCTGTTTTTGTTGTGCGGGTTACCTGGTTTCTGAAGGAGTCATTTTTGACTGGGTCCTCTGCTGCCAGACTGATGCTGCTGAGCAGGATGAAGAAGAGGATGAGGTTGGTGAAGATGTTGTGGTTGACGATCTTATGGCACAGAACCCTGAATCTAAGAGACGGAGAGAGAGAATCATATTTGAGTCTCCTGTTCAAAAAAAAAAAATCTGAACATGTAGAGATGGAAATAAAGAAGAAGGAAAAATACAAGGAGAAAAAGCCGAAGATCAGAAAAAACAGAAGAGAGAAAGGGAGAAGTGGGAGAAAAGGAAGGCAGAACTGCTGTGTCCTCTTACTTGTTGGTGTGGCTGAAGATGAAGAAAGCACGGGCCTCAGGCATTGGAATGGCCTTCTCCTTCAGCTGAATGTCGGAGAGCGGCCGCGGTCTGGGGCCCACTGGCATCTCTGGCTCATCGTCGTCATCGTCTCCTGATGAGAGAGAGTAAGGGATAATAGTGAAAGTAAAGGTAAGAGGACAGAAGCAGAAAGAGGAAACAAAGTGGAATAATTGCACATTGCTGACACTAAAATTAAATAGTGAGTGAAAACAGTTATTGAGTAGCTATCTACATGTTGGTAAGCTTCTGAACACCTTTCCTAAGAGAAGTCATAGTAAAAAACATGACAAAGAGCATAATTCTCAACCATTCATTCAATTAATCATGTCTCCATACACACAGTTCAAACATCTGGTTTGCGTGTTACCTATGTAGTCATTGGCAGGATATGGGTTCTTCTCTTCACTCTCATCTCCACAGTACTCATCCATGTTAATCTGCAGACGGAGAGCATTATTTTTATTTGACAATTCATTCATTTCTCCGACTACTAATACACTGACTTACTCATTTGTGCACTGGCTGAAGTCTGTGGACACTTTAGTCTGTCTTGATGTGTCTGTGTGTACCTTAGTAGCAGTGTTAGTCTCTCCATCAGACGTGATGGACTTCAGCTCGATTTTCTCCTTCTTCTCCTCCTCCAGAGGCGGTTTCTCATTGTTATGGCGCTTCTCTGGACTGGCCAACCTGGGGGAAGAGGGAGGAGAAAAGATCCTAACTCTTAACATCTTCTAATCCTCGCAGTGATAGCACATTGTTAATCCACTGATCTGTATTGAATCACATTTAAATTATCTCCAGAAAGACAAAATAAACACTTAGATTTTCAATGATGGGGTGAATTTCAATCACAGAGGGTGGCTGCGCTGTTATAATGAAACCAAAAGGATAGTGGACAGGCAAATGGTTGTTTTCCATCACACTCTTCCCTCAGATCAATAAAGGCTGTACCTAAGCAGGAGACATTTAATGATTTGTGCCACTGAGGGGAACGCTATCTTCCTCAGCAGCACTAAAATCTCACATTACCATTGCTGACAAATGACCTTTGTAGGCAATGAGACGCTAAAATTACCCTATAAAATTGGTTTAGACAGAAAAGCAAAGCGGGCAAATGTCAGCCTGTCTTAAAAACCTAATAGTTCATGTTCTAATTGTTAAGCATTTTTAGTCCTTTGATTTCAAGACTCCAGTATCAGCATCCTTAAATGCCTCTGGGCATTACTGACTATCCAGAATGCTGTAAGCTAAAGCTCTCCCTCGATGATGTTGAGACCGGCCAAACTCTCCTACTCCCTCTCCTCTTACCAGGTTTTTTGCTGTTTGTCTTTCTTTTCCTCTACATCCCCCTTTTTTCTCTATCTGCTTTACCTGGCCAATTTTTTCCTCTCCTTCTCCTCTTCCTCTTCTTTCTGGGCGGATGTCAGGCTCTCAGCGTCTGCCAGATTGTCCACAGCGATGGCCAAGAAGACATTCAGTAGGATATCTGTTCAGAGGGGTGAAGCTAAGGATGCTGCTGACCCATCAGATCATCAGTGTGGATAGCTCCAAACAATTGTGGTAGGTGAAGTGAATAATTAGCAACCTTTCAGCATGTGAAATACTTATAGCTCAGAGAACAACTTATAGCTTAAGTAGAGATACTGACTGACCTGCTGTATTCCCATGCAAAACACACTCTTTCCTCCTGCAAGTGCATCTTAAATAGGGGTCAGAAGCCATCTCTATCTCCCTTCAGATCCACATTATATAGACTGTTTTGTAGCTATTTAATATAAGGCTCTGTGGTGGCAGGATACAGTTTCCGCAGATGAAGAGGATGATGAAGTAGATGCAGACCAGCATGCCGGGGAAGGACGGTCCACCATACGCCATGATACCATCATACATCACAGAGTTCCAGTCTTCTCCTGTTAGGATCTGTGGACAAAAGAAACAAACAGGATAAAAATCTTAGAAAAATTGGATTTCAGTGGGAAGACGTTTCATGTGACAGTGATATATTACAGTTAATTTCATTGTTAGACTAATACGAGATGACTTATAAACTTTTTGTACTCTATGTATAGAGAAGACAAAGACGATAATCTTTGAGACCAAGCTGAAAGAGAAAACAGACCAGAGGTTGTTGCAGTATCTTTACCTGGAACACAGTGAGCAGAGACTGGGGAAAGTTGTCGAAGGTGCTGCGTCGGGTCTCGTCAAAGTTGAATTTTCCCCCAAAGAGCTGCATGCCAAGCAGGGAGAAGATGATGATGAAGAGGAAGAGCAGGAGCAAGAGGGAAGCGATGGAGCGAACTGAGTTTAGCAAGGAAGCCACCAAGTTGGACAGCGAGTTCCAGTATCTGGAGGAGAGAGACGTCCAGTTAGTATGTGCACATGTACAAAAACAAAAGTATAGTTAAACTTTTATCCCTCACAAATACACACACTATACAATGTTTCCCAGCTGGTTTCCTCTTTTTCCTGCCTATTGAGGGCAAAATCATGCATCCTGAGGACGCTGGGTAATACAATAGTTCCTTTCCTTGTCCAATACTGCAGTAGGTGACTTTCACATGTGTGTGTGTGTATATGTGTGTGGAAGGACAAAGCGATACATAATCTTTGTCAGCAAATCTATAAATATCAAAAATGTCCATATTAACCTGGTTATTTTGAAGATTCGCAGCAAGCGTACACAACGTAACACAGAGATGCCGAGAGGAGACATGATCTTGGTTTCCACCAGAATAGTCTCAAGAATTCCTCCACATACTACGAAGCTGTCGAAGCGATTGAAGAGGGAGACAAAGTACGCCTGTGGAGAGTTAAGAGAAGTGTGAAATTTAAGGTCGCACGTAGAGGAGAATAAAGACATGAGTTTACACTTCTTGACAATAGTAAAAATACAATCCTTATAATAGAACTAATTTTGAGAAACATAGCATTGCTGTTAGTCACCTACCTGCAGACCCAGACTGTACATCTTCAACAGCATCTCACCAGTGAAGAGTGCGAGCAACACCTTGTTAGCTATGTCTGAGGATGCGCAAAGAAAGAAACCGAATGTAATAAAAATGGATGAGACATGGCAAAAGAGGAAAGGTGGAAAAGGACAGACAATGCTAAACAGTTACAAATTTAGCAACAACAGAATAAACACAGGTGTGGGTGTGTTTACGTGCCTTGTACATCAGTTAACCACTGAGGCTGCTGGTGATGTTCAGAGGCGATGGTCAGAGTGTTGAGGAAAACCAGGAAGATGACCAGCCAATAGAAAACCTGTGATTTGACCGCTGCCCGGCACTTCCTCCTACACAGCCTGTTCCACCTCCGAGAGTATCGACTGAAGAAGAAGAAGCAGAGATTGAGAGGAAGAGAGAAAGATGGAGAGGTGAGGAAAGACAGGAGAGAGAAGAGGTAGGGAAAAAGGAAAGAGATGAGAAAAGAGAGAAAGAGAGGCGGGAGGGTCAAAGACAGAGAGGAGGGTGGAGAAAGGAAGAAAAAGGAAGAGCAAGGACCCATGTAGGAAAAAATAAGAAGAAACAAAGAATGATCAACAGAAACAAGTGAAGAATAGAGTGAAAAACAAACAGCAGAGGAGAGAAGAAAAAGAAAGAGTCAATTAGTCTGTCTACAGAGCAGCGATGACATCAGCCCTCGGCCCGCGGTTGTCTGTTGTTTGAGAGCAGAGCTGTGGAACAGTTAGTCATCCTCAAAGACGTTTCACATCAAGGAAAAGCCAGTATGAAGAGCTTTGTTGCAAAATGAGATATGCACCATTTAAGTACGCTTATTCTCACAAAATGATTGAAGACACAAATTTAAACTGAAATGTGTTACATTGTGATTCACACACTTCAAGAGAAAGTCATGCTTCAAAAGAGGAAGTGGTTCGTTTTAGCTGAAAAAGCTTATTGTCTGTCTTTTTAGACAACTCAACATGTTGTTCGCTGTTGTGCTGTACACAATGTCTTTTGCACTTTTCTCGCCCTTTACTGTTGGAAATAAAAGTCATTTGTTTCCGGTAATTGCCAGCTTCACACCTCGCAGTCACATCTATGTGAACCAGTCCACTCAAAGGATCAGGCTATTTTTATTTACCTACGTCCATGAGCCAATGACTGGACAACTGAAATTTCATAACTGTCCTCGTGAATAATAATAATGATGAGAGAAATCACCAACATCTAAAGACAGTCAACCTTGCTTTTGATCTAATCACAAAGAAGCAGAGCAGCATGAATCTCACTTTAGACTTTTCTCTGTTTATGTTTTATATGCGTCACCAGGGACACTTTGAGGGAGGAATCCAATTTGATAATTAGCTTGTGTAACTGTTTAAACATACACGTAAAAATAGAGGCTTCCCAGCCACTAGTGCAGTACTTGGACAGTGGATAAATTGCAACCTGTAATTAAAAGAATTTGCTCCAAATTAGCTTGAAAGTGAGACTACTAAGATGAACATTATACCGCATGTCAAGTTAGGAGAAGTCATCGGCCTTTGGTAGAAAATGACTGATTTATATAAAATTGCAGAATCACTGTTAAATCATCCGTTGAATGATTCAAAAAAGGCAGTACAACCTTTGACGTGAGAGGCACAAACTGTCCACTCGTAAAGATTAGAAGACCTTGGGGTGTCTCTTGAGATGTGCTTGCAGGAATCTGGTTGAGACTGGACTTTGGTGTTTAGAGAAGAAGAGATAATAGCTAAGAGCCCCTCTCTCTGACCTTGGCTTTGATATGATGAGGCTGGTGGAAGGGTTCTTCTCAAGTTGACACTATTCTGCATTTGATATGTGGAGTCGCCTTCCTGGTGCCAGTACTGTAATAAAGTACCTTCTTGACCAGACCAGACTAATCAGAGAGTGTTTTTTATTCATCGTAGTCTGCTCAGCTTTAATTTATAACAACTAATACAAATCCAAACCACAGCTGTCCTCATCTAGTATCTCTCCAGACCTGTTTGCAAAGAGATTTGTCATGTACTGTATCTGCAAGTTCTCTTTTCCAACCATCAACCCTGCTCACCAGGAGGTGCTCTCCCTCTCTGCCTATACAAAATTCATGTTTCGCCAGTCTGATGTTCGCGTTTGTGTGAGCTGTTTAGAGTCAGATATGGCACACAGTGGCTTTTGCCATGATGCACACACTGAACGTTACATGAGACACAACTCACAACACAACACAAGCGGACATGCATTCTTACATTAAAACACATGTCATTTTTAATTGTAATTTGTGGAAATGTCTTGTGTGACCTGTAAAATACATAGCATTTTTCTGTCCCTATTGACCAATTGGGTTTTAAGGCATAGTTTAGGTTTGGGAAAGACACTTGTCACTTGTCAAGAGAGCCAACTCTACTCCATTTCTGTCTGTTAATATAAGAAGCTACAGCCTGCAGTTAGTTCAGCTTAGCACAAAGACGGGAAACTCCAGGAAGTTACTGAGCCCAGCCAAGAAATAATCTGGCACACAACACCCCCAGGCCTTGCTACCTTTAGATAGAGACAGGCTAGCTGTGTCCTCTGTCTCAAGTCTTTGTGCTAAGCTAAGCTAACAAGAGGGGTATCGATCTTGTCATCTAACTCTTGGCAAGAAAGAAAGTAAGTGTATTTCTCACAAAATCGAACTAATCCTTTAAAGAGCAAGGTAATCTATTGCTATATCAGTTTCTCTGTGTGTGCTTGTGTATTGGTGTGCACAAGAAACCCACACACACACACATCCAGCGACCGTACAAATACAACAGCAGTAGAGACATCAGAGCAGGTGAATTAAAAGACCATGGTAAACAACATGTACTAACCTGAACTTGGATTTGGAGATCCTATTTCTGGAACACAGAAAACAGAATGGATTATACACACACACGTAACACACATATAGACAGGTACACAACATGAAAGGGGTGATTTGAGAGGGATAAAGGGGAAAGGCTTCCCTCATTATCACAAATGCCTTAGCAAATATGTCCCTTGATCAACGTAGTTGTGCGTGTCCAGTATGTCCTGCACTCCTGAGACACAATTACTTGTGTCACTCGTATCACCAAGTACACATTTGCTAGTGCAGGGTCTGAGGTGAAATACACTAGCACAAAAGCTGCCAGTCTTTCCTTGTTCTTTCTTGTGAACAAATCACCCCCTGCAAACATATAGACAGTGGTATCCAGTCAAAAGAAAAAAATGCTGGAAGGTTGGATTTCCCCCAATCAGCCCTGGTTTAAACAAAACACATGTCATTAAGAGAAAAAAATGTCTGTTGATTGTTCACCACTGTAACAGCAAAAGGTACATACATAAAGTACTGAGGACAAGAGATTATGGAAGACATTGTCAGAGAAGAGAAGAGAAGAGAAGAGAAGAGAAGAAAAGAGAAGAGACGAGAAGAGAAAGAGAAAGAGAAACTTCCCAATGTGGATATTTGATTTGACAACATATTGAATTATCAATCTGATATATTCAGATAACATGATTTGCCCATGGGCTGAATCTATAACTGATTTAAACCACCTGTTGCTCAGCTTACAGGCCGAGGCTGTTCTCTCAGCCAAGGGTTGTTTAATGATAACCAAACCTGATGGACATACAAACTGGTTAACTGGTGGATGCAATGACCACATTAAGTGATGAGTGGATTAGTGTCTTTATGGCTGCATTTAATTTTTTATTTTATTGCTTCTGTATTAATGTTGAAAAAAATAAATAAATGAAAAGAGAAATATTAGTATCACATGCAGTTGTTGTGAGAAACTGTGCGCTCACTTTGTCTGTAAAAGCAGATGAATTGACTGACCCGCTGACTGACTGGCTGACTGACCGACTGACTAAAGCAATGAAATGACTCACTGACTGACTGAATGGAAGAATAAAATGACTGACTAGCTGGATATGGGGGCTGACAGTGCACACGTCTCTCCTCTCCATGTGTCCATCTCGATTATGAGATCAGCGGACGCCAAAGTAGCTCCTACCCCTAGGTCTGTCTCCATAGCAATGTGGAGAAGAACTGACAAACACTGAAAGTCTCATGGTTTATCTCCATAATAGTGTGAGCAAATGCCCTGAGCCAAACTTGTTGCAGTCTCACAGAGGGCTTGCATTTCCAGTCTTGGCAAGGCTTCCTATACATTTGGTGTGATTACAGTGAAAATCACTTATTTCTTAGATAATAAAAAGGGAGATTGATGCTGCAGACTAACACATCTTTATGTGAACGTTAAAACCAAATGAGGTTTATTCTGCAGAAGTGAGAAAGTGATACCCTGTACCACAACAAGATACTTAGTGATACACAAGTATATAATATATAATCTAGTAGCATGTGGGGATATTTTTTTGCTAAATATTTGATCTTTAATTTACACAATGACTAAGTGAGCACTTAAGCAAACGCCACCCGCTGATGAGTGTGTGAACTTTGAGTTGTCAAAGCACAATAATTAGTGGTGGAAATTTGCTTATATAGTAGAACTGCAATAATTAGCTGATTAGCTGACTCTGAGGAGTAGATGACTAAGAAAAAAACAGTAACTCTTTTCGTGGGTCCAGCTTCTCATATGTGAAGATTTGCTGCCAATGAATATCTTTGAGTTTAGGGCTGTTGGTTGGACAAACAAGATTTGAAGAGGCAACCTTGGACCTTGGAGACTATGTTCATATAATTTATGAGAATTTCATTTTTCATTATTTAATGACATGTAACAGAAATAATCAATCCATGCATTCAGTAAGTAACTGGCAGATTAATCATAAGCATAAGGCTCATATGGACTGCTATTAATTGCTGATTTGAAGGTAACAAAATTATGGTTTCTCTAAAGCTTCTATTTGGCATATGTGTCTGTGGAACCTCCTGAAGACTGAGATATGACATATTCTTTGTTTTGAGTTATTTTGGTCTGACAGGGGACAAATAAACACAAACAACATAACAAAGACAAAATAACAGATGGACAGTGAGAGCACAGATAAACAACAGTGTGCCATCCAAGTGTGCCTACTGGCTTAACTGTTCCTCTAGTCAGGACTGTTTCTGATTCCGTTTGAATTCACCTCTAAATTGTCTATTTCATACTGTAACTTTCTCTATTCTGTTCTATTCTGTTGCCTTTCCAGTCATGAACAGCTTTTCATGTAGGCGTGTTTGCTTGTGTGTGTTATAATGGGCCCGCTGGGGTCACGGCTCCTGCGTGGCCTTGTGTCTAAGAAAGAAAGCAACGCACTTGTTTGAATAATGTAAAAAATGAAAGGAGAGGGGGGAGCAAGAGTGAGTGAGTCAGCTGTTCGTGAGCTCCCACAGGGGAGGAGGAAAGCACTTCACCAGCAAACACGCGGAGGAGAGAGAAGAGAGACGGAGAGAACTAAAGGAAATCCAGCTGGATTACTGAGATGTAGTCATGAAAGATGTCCTGCTTTTCTACTTTTTGTGAAGTCCCAAATGATGGTCAAGATTTCTTTGTACCACATGAGTCAACAGGCGCTTTGACCTTTTTCCTTTCTTCTTCTGTTAATGAATTTATATAATGCCTGAAGTAAAGAACAGTGTCTCAGACCAATTTGGTTACAAGTACTTCAAATTCAAATTCTTGTAACTTACTGATCACGTTCTCTGACACTGTGACGTATGAAACCTTTTCATAACACAACGCACACACTTTGTACAAATATCAATCTATATTTCCTAGTTTGTGAAAAATTTACTTTTTGGAAATACCAACAAAAGCAAGATTAATTTTCATTTTCTTCACTAAAAGGAAAAGAGATCTAACAACTTCAGACTTCAATGTGGTTGCTTAATTGCAGTAAACTACACAAAGAGAATAAGGCATAGTGGATTAGTACAGGATTAATTCTCCTTTGCCCGACCTGTGTCTCATTAAGGTCACAGATTTTCTGAGGACAGAAAATTTTATCAGCTGTGAAAATGACCACCTCTGGGAACAACCCCTCTGTTTAGTTGTCTCTTCAGATCCACTCAATTTCTTCCAATCAAAATGTGATCAGTTTGAAGTATGCTGACAACCTACTGTTACTCTCCTCTAACCAATGTTAGTGCATGAATTCTTCCAAACCTCTGTGAGCTTGATGAGTCAGAGGTCTGGCTTTGTGAGCTCAGTGAAAGACAGACACAGGCTAAGCCACTCGTACCATGGCTACCACTGAAGTGCTAATACAGGAGAAAATGCTGGATAGAGTTCATCCTCAGCATTGACAGAAGGTGAATGAGCTGAGGGATAGAGGGAAGAGACGAGGTGTGTGTGAGAGCGGGTGAGGTACTTACGCCAGACGGGTACAGCAAGTCTCCCCCTCCACGTCTCCCCCGGGGGCGTTGTCTGTGTTGACTGATTCATTCTCACTGGCTGGCATGCTCACTGAGAGACAGAGAGGAACAGAGGCAGAGAAAAAGAGACGACAGATGTGGAAGGAAAAAGAAAGAGAGAGAGAGATGAATTAACAGGACGGGAAATGATTTGTACATCCTCACTTACATCATTCTTATGCTAGTTTGAACTGTATTGCTTGCACACACACTTGAAAGTGTATCCAGTCTTCTGTTAAGTACTGGGACAATGAGATTTTATACAAGATTATAAAGCAATCTTTTAGAAAAATATATACATTTGCACTGGTTATCTAAACTAATTACACACTAAAGTGCCATACAAGCAATATTTACCAGTTAGGAATCCTGGGACACAACCTCCGCAACAGCTATTAGGATGGATTTCAACTTCTAAGCTGGGGGATTGCTCAACTCCGTGAGAATTAAATCTTAACAAAACCCCTTTGTGGTTTTATAGCTCATGAGAGAAAAAACATGCTGTAGATTTTGGTTTTTGGTCTGCAAACGTTGGGGGGGATGTTGGAGCTTAATTGCAGCCAAGATTTTGAAAAAAAAAACCCAAAACAACCCTTTAAATGCTTTTTATACCATCTTCTAACTTTAATCAAGATGTGAGAGCTTTAGCAGGATTTATGGCAAACATATGAAAATTAATGCCCTGCTCTTTGTTTATAAAGGCACAAGGAGACTGCAAATGTGTCACTTTGTCCTTATTTAAAGACAAGTGTAATGATGTGTAAAGATGGAAGGATGAATACCGCGAAGATGGGAGGTAGAGACCGCTGTTGAGGAAGGACAGGAGTTATATGAATTGGCAGTTAAGGATGGAAAAGTGCTAAAGAGGAAAAGGAGAGAGAACTAAGTGAAATCAAGGGAGGTAT
Source organism: Centropyge bicolor (assembly GCA_037975185.1). Taxonomy (NCBI): domain Eukaryota; kingdom Metazoa; phylum Chordata; class Actinopteri; family Pomacanthidae; genus Centropyge; species Centropyge bicolor. The sequence continues at coordinate 6,044,317 of JBBMOC010000004.1, read as the reverse complement.
GGATGGAGGGAGAAAAAAGGGATGAATGCGGGGATGGCGGGTTGAGAGACTGATATGAAGTGATACATTGCTTTTTATTGCTTCTGTCAGTCTTTGCCTGCCTGCAGGAATGAGCTGCACTCCCCTCACTGTCACCTCAAACACTTATTGTAACACCCTCTGGGCACCAGAGTCAGATACTGCAGATGAATCTTAATGCATCTCATGCTAAAATAAGATATCCACTCTTATAAAAAGGAAAACCTACTGTTGCAAAACAAATCTTAGCATGAAACCAAGGAGCATGATCAGATGAGAGTGCATTTTCAATAACACATTTTAAGCCTGTCATGCAATTGTGTTCTATTATATCAGCTTCAGTTTTACAGTTTATGTGTTATAAGTTGGTTTCAAAACAAAATTTTCAACCCTGACACTGGTCCTTCTGCTTTCCTACTGAGATTTTATAGCACATAAAAAGACAAATTGTGGTGAATGTGTAGCTTCTATGCATGTTTGCTTTATATGACCTTGAAGAAAGGTAAGGAAATAATGTGGTGCCAAACAAATAAGCAATCAACTAAAGCAAAGAAAAGCAAGCAAGCAAAGTCTCTGAGCATGCAGTCGGTCATCCCAAGCTAAAGAGGGCTGCAGTCATCAAGCCATTCCTCATTCCAAGTCCTGACTGTTAAGAGAAAAATAAATAAGGATTAAGTTTAGCAATGGATTTAATATGAATTAGTAAATAAGATTTGCAGCATTTATAGGTTTAAAGAAACTGTATTTTTCATGTTGTGTTTTATATCATGAGCTGGCTTGCAAGCGTTTATCTATCACAAGGCATCAAAGTAAGCTGCAGTGAGTGAACAATGTACTTTGCCACATGGTTGCTGAAGGATGAATTCTGTGTTGTACAGATCAGGACGGTCTCTCTGAACGTTAAGGCCTCTGCTGTGAACATGCTGTTTGTTCCCTCACCTCGACACGTGCCACCTGCTGCTATGCTACTTAGTTAAAAGCACTCGGGGCCCTCCAGTCTCTCCCGAGGCTACAGCCTTTCAAATATAAAACCAGCCCGGTGCCTTCTCCTCAATGGAGCTCTGAACTAGTTTAATACCTATTGTTAGAGCAAACCCCAAAGACCTGAGACACAGAGAGACGGGAGGAGATGAAGAAGGAGCTTAGGAGGGAGAGAAATGGATGGAGGGAGGAAAGGAAATGAGAAAGACAGGGAAAGGTCACACTTTTCCAACACGTAAGAGAGATTCATTCATTCTTACCAATGTTGTCATGTGGGAATGTGTTAAAACATGACATAATAATGCTGAAAATAAGCAAACTCCACCAGAAATTGAACTGAATGATGACAACATGATTCACAAAACTGACTAAATTAACAGTTCAAATCCTTGTCTCAACATTCGGAACAAGAGGTTTTTCATGCAGCTTATCATAATAATATAATATTTTGAATTTTAGTCTCTAGTGTTCGTCTCACAAGGCAATTGTCACTTTTTATTGAGGATGATTAAAAATAATCCACGAACAGCTTGTGAGCATGTAGGCACTCAACACTGAAGTGAAAAGAAGTAGCTTACATTTCAACTGAACATATGGCAACTGCCTAGTGAAAATGATAAAAGGCTAAAATTCAAATTTTACAGCTATTTCTTCATTATCTCTTATTATCAGCTAGCAACGATGCAGGGGGGGTTTATGAAAAGGAATCTGAAAGAGCAGGGAGAGGACTGTGACATCACACATCTAACGAGTGTTTTTGATTGTCATGTGCAGTGTGTAAAACACACTCCAGTTGATTTCTATGATGACATTGTCCTCTTGGGTTTTTTTTTCAGACAAATCAGGCAGATGCGAACTGTATGTTTTCCTACGAACCTACAAAGGAAAATAATGGCTGCATCTCAATACAGTAAGTTCCTCTCTTTATTCCCTGAACTGATAGTTCTTGCCTTTTTGATACATATAATTAAAAACTGAGGGCCATGAACATGGTTAAAGTTTCAAAGCAATGAAGACATGCAACATTGCCAGCAGCAGGGATAGTAACTGGTGGCAAACTTCCAAGTCTTCACTGTGAGAGAATATTAATATATATGGCTTTGAGATTAGATTATCATTCAATGGAATGTGTACAAAAGGGCTGAGCAAGAACATGAGAATAAACTGCTTTACAGTGTTGAGAGGCAGCCACTGCCCCCTTTAGTCCTGAAGCGTTGGAGGGGGCAGAAAGAGATGCTTACTCCAATGCAGAAGGAGAGAGAGGAGAGGAAGGAGAGGAGAGCAGAGGAGAGTAGAGGACAGAGTGCAGTCCGCTTGCATGTCTAGAATCACGCTTCCAGTAAATCTTTAACTAGTGCTGGACCATGCAGACAGACGCACACGCCTTACGAAGGAAAGCCGCATTTTTCTTCACGGCTCCGCGCAGAGACTGAAAACGATGGCTCTTACCTGGGGGACAGAGAGCATGGCTCAGCAAGACAAGCACACACACACACGGACACACACAAATAGGCACTCACAATCAGCACAAATGCACGAGACTGTAAATTCAAAAACACAAATCATCGAGCGTACTTGTACTGGCTCTGCCATACAGTACACAGCCTTGCAAAGAAACATGATTGCTTCTGCGAAAATAACATTCCCTCTTTACAGTCACACTCTCGTTCATACTCCATGTATGTATTACTGCATGAATGTATTGCTAGCATAACTGTCTTTTTCTCTCTTGTACCATTTAGTATTTTAATCTCCACTTCATTTCCAGCCTTGGCCATCTTATCTGAGCTCACTAGGAGGATTCATATTTTAGAGCTGAGGAAGGCAGGTTGCTGTGTTGTTTCCACTGAGCACTACACAGCACAAAACATTCGTCCATCCTATTCTCTATTCTTCCTCTCGGCCAACACAACAGCTATTGTGTCCTATCCACTTCACCCCTTCCTCTCACACTATTTACATCACCGTGAGCCTGTGCATTCATTGGCCTGCTCCTCCATACTGGGGTCAATCTATTGTTGAGTTCTGCTCAATTTTCCAGTGATTCAGATGTGATTGTCCTAGCACACTTGTACAGCAGCAGAAATAAAAAAAAAAAAACTGCACACGAAGCACGAAATCCAGCAAACATATATGCAAATACACAGCTACACACACACAGTCATATGGCAGAAAAATCACACAGTCATCCACTAAATTAACCAATTACTGCAAGTGGATCATTTAGGCTTTGACTTAATTGCAGACGATAATGATAAATGAGTACCACCATATTCAAAAGCTCACACACCAAAAAGCTTTTGCAAATAAGTCTCATGTTCTTGGTAAAAAACACATAGCAGGACATCAAAACAGAGCATGCAAATATAGCTGGATGAAGGCCACATATGTACATACATTTAGTAAATATACTGTTATAACACAGCTTTACTTTTTATGACCACCATTATCACAACGATCACCAGCAAACACAGGAGGCAGCCAATCGAACTCCAGGTTCAGACTCCAGGTTGTGATATATAAACTTTCTGTAGCAGTTGTTTAGTGACCTTGATAAAGGCCACAGGCAATAAAAGTGTTCAGCAAAAAAAACTTTTCTCTGGAATTTAATCCTAGAGGCAGATTTATCATGGCAGAAGGTGGAAAAAGTTTTATCGCTGGAGACAGAAAAACAGACAGCACAAGCACATCCTCCAAAGTATGCTGATACTTTACTTTCAAAAAGGCAAAATGTTAAATCTTTTGTAAATATTTTCAGAGTGGTAGTAAAATTCAAGCTATATTTCCAACACATACTGACACATCTCCAGGAAATGGACAGTAGAGAGGTCGTTAAAATATGTTTTAAAACTGATTGATGACTTTTATCTTATTGATCCACATAGTGGGAGGCTAAAGCAAAGTAGTCCTGACATTATTTACTCCAGTCACATCATCCACATCCTCTTGAGGGGGTCTTTAGCTGTTTACAGGATAGATGAAATGTGCTCTTAAGAAAGCATCTTGACCACAAGCCCTTCAGATCTTATTTTTTATTCATTGAGATTCACCAAGACGATTTCAACCGAAGCAATCGTTCTATGAAATTTTTATATAAACACATGCCTGATTACGACCGAATACACATGGAAACACATGTCACGGACACACACGACACAGAGACGCACACATACCGTCCTGAGAGTCAGCTGAGAGACTGAACCACGCAAGCTTACTGGTCTTCTTACCCAGGTGGGCTGGAGACACTCCTACCACAGACAGCAGTGGCAGGATGCCAAAACAAGACGACAGCATGCAAGAACAAGATGGCAGAGGGTGAGAGCATGCAGGACACATGTACACACACACATACAGTATGCCCCCTGAGATGACAGGAAACACACACATATGAGTAGAGGAAACACATCATATGATAGATATACATAAATAAATGCAGACCTAACACACCATTCATATGACATCATCACATTTGAGTGTGTGCGTGCGTGTGTGGACAGTATGTGTTGGTCAGGAGAGCAACCTCACAAATGATGCTGACCATATTTCAGAGGCTCTTGACACAGACACACTCACTCATGCTGTTACTAAAAATAGAACTCAATATGGTGAATGACATCTACTATTCTCTGTCACCAAAAAGAAAACAAAACACACACACAATATTTGTCTTCATATGTACGCTCTATTCACATCATACATCAGTATTATGCCCCTGTAGCTCTTCATGTAAAGACGGGATGATAGATGGACCCATAGAAAGATGTGTGTGGTCTCTGTATGAGTGTGTGGTCACTAGTCTGGTCATCTGTTCCCTGTCCCAGATACCCTCTGTGTCTCTATTTTTCACACTTACACAGTCACTCTCTATAAATTTCAATCCCTCTTTTGTATCTTAACATCTATTTTTCCTTCCATCTCTGTCTGTGCTATCTTCTCCTCTATTCTCTAAGCCTCCTATCCCTTCTTTGGACATGTGTATGTGTGTATGTGCACTAGTCTATGCAAAATGTCCTGTGCAGCAGGGACAAACTGCCCTCATTCATCTTCCCAGAGGAGGATCCATCCATCGAGGAGAGAGGGAGGCAGAGCAATAAGAGAGCAAGTGACTTGATTTTCCACCTTCGCAAACAGAGAGGTGATTGATCTTTCTGATGGAGAACTCTGGATCAGCTGTATCAATCATTTTGTCAGATCATCTAAATCTAATGGCCTAAGTTAGACCGTTTAGTAAAAGCAATGAACTGAATGTTTCAGCTGCTTCATGCCAACAGTTTTAATACTTGTAAACTGCTATTTTTATCACAAATGTGCTTGATTTTAATAAGACCCATATGTGCATGTTTATATTGGACTTGGACTGGATCAAGCACTTGCACATTTTGTCTTGTTTTACCCAACTTACTTCTGGACATCGCACACAATATCAGTGATTCAGAATTTTCGGAACTTGAAGGAAAGAAGCATCTCAATATTGCGATGTGACATTTTACAAAATTGGCCCAGTTGGGAGGCCACACACTGTATTTGTTTGTTAATTTGCCAATATCTCAGACACTGCTGATGTGTTTTTGCCACACTGATTGGCTCAGGGGAGCACACAACGGTAGCAGGTGAAAACAAGTAGAGGTTACAGATTAGCCACAGGGGTGTTGTGCCTCATTTTCATGTAAATTGGGTCATTGCTCATTTGGCCAATTTCTTGAGATTCACTGTACGATTAGATCATCAGGTTTTTTTTTCTGTCTTTCTTCTTCTCTTGGCAGTCATCAGTGTTTCTCAGAATGAGCCACAGTGCTTTGTAGCCTCTGCCTATTTAGTCTGCATCATTCATTTATTCATCATCAATGTGAGCAAGCTTAGCTCCAAGCCTTTATGAAATACCATCGGTCTAAGTACATACTGTACATACTGAACAGTATATGAACGAAAATAGTACAGGAACATTTTTTTTTTTTTAAATCAAATCCCTGCCTCTCTTTCTCACCGTCCCGCTTTCAAGTTCTATTTATCTTCTCTGAGATCAAACCTTCAGGTCAAAAGAGGCCAGTGCTCTACTCTCCCCAGGAAATGTAGCTCAGTCCTGGGGAGACGAGCCATGCGTGGCTGCCTCTCTCTGGAGGTGTTGCAGAGAAAAAGGGTGTTAATTTGTGTGTGCACATTTTTGTCACAGCACAAGTACACTCATTCCTCAGGGTGTGTACCTGCAGTGTGTGTGTGTGAGTTTGCATAAGTGTGTGCGTTTGTTGTGTGTGTGTGTGAGTGTGTGCCCAGAGGCTATTAGCTGCAGTCTGACACATTCCACTAATATCTAAACAGGCTTTAAACCTCAAGAGGGTTCTCAGCCAAAGCAAGCAGACAATATTAACATCCTCTCAGTCTGTCATTCAGTCACTCTGTCAGTAAGTCAGTCGTTCATTCACTGACTATGAGACGCTACCATGTGATGGAGACCAAACGCTGGATTTGACACAAACATGCACACCCACACACATGCACAGTTATCCTCACAACTTCTTGGTGCAAAAAACACAAAATATCTTCAGATAAAAACACAATCATTCCAACCAGCCTTTCTCACACAAAGTCTTACTGTACCCAAAGTGCAGAAAATCCTAACTGCCGATGCCACCACACAACAATTCATAAATCACACGCACATGAGCATAGTCATCCTCAAGGCAAATTGCAGTGAGCAAATAGGCCTATTTTACTGTTACTTGCACACACAGACACAGAAACACACACACACACACTGTAGTACTTACGGTTTCTGGGTTTGTCATCATCCATGCCCTCCTCTTCATTCTCTGGGTCGATATCTTCAGCCTGAGTGATCCAGTCTAAATAGCCCTATATTCACACACACACACACACACACACACACACACACACACACACACACACACANCACACACACACACACACACACACACACACACACACACACACACACACACACACAGTGCAACAAAATACTGATTGGTTAGCAGGACCCAAAGCAATGAAATGTTTCTGCATTCACCATGTTTTTCTCCATTTTTTTGTGCATATTTATGACTGTATACTCAAGAACCTCTCATGGTTGTGGTGATTCACAATTTTTGAAAACACAATTTTATTGACTGCTTATTGACGGCTGACTACTCACTCCTCTTAGCTGACTGGTCACGGCCACAAGTGATCAAGAAGTGCTTCAGTTTGTCTCTGCTCAAAACAACATAAGTTCTGGACACATAGCCTGGTCTGAACTCCCTGTTTCCATCCACATGTTCCCAGACACACCTGGCAGAAAACTGTACTATACTGAGAGCACTCTTCAAGCTAAAAATCTGGTCATGTATTTAGTTGTCTGCCCCTTTGATGTCCTCTTTTATACCATCTTTAAAGCATGTTATAACTTAAAAAAGTGCCTTGGAAATAAAGTTTGATCTGCTTTATCTGTGAAGGTTCTTAAAAAAGCTCCTTATTCCATTGGCCTTCCTCCTAACTAGCAATAAACGAGGTTCAACATTTGCTAAAGCCATAATACCCATGATAAGATGTTGTCTTAATTCTTATCTAACTTTGCATATCTTGTGGCCTTGCTTAAATGTATTAATTTAACAGTGACACATTATTCTAGCATGTAATAGTGCCAGATCTAGTCACTTGAGACTGGGACCTTTTTGAAAGTCTGACAGTAACATAGAGTAAATCTCAGTGGCAGGTGTAGGCTCTGGGGTCCTCTTTCAGAAGGGGCCTCAATTTAACAAGCACAGAGAGAACAGCCTACCTTGAGGTCCTCTTCCAGTTGCTGTTTTTCTCTGAGTTTCTGGAAGTCACCACGTGCCTTGGCTTTCTCCCTCTCCTTGGAAAACTCTCTGGAAGGAGGGGAGCAAGATGGAGGGTGTGGGGTAGACAGGGGGTATAAATAGAGGGACAAAGAGAGATGGGAAACAGAGGGAGGGGGGAAAAGAATCTGAAAATCTACATTGAAGCCTTGCAAAACAAATCATGTGACAACACTGCAATAACACAGTACATTACACAGTACATCAGAACAGGAAGGAGGGAAAACCTGCTGAAGAGAGAAAAAATTTTAAGTGAAAAGAGACAAGCTCTGCCAAGGAGAAAAGGTGTTAGTATGCAAATACAGATGAAAGCACATCCAGTCAGTCATTGGCAGCTGGATTCACATCGCAAAAAATCCAATTCATCGAGATATATTTTTAAGCAGCCAACAGAGAGATAACATTCAATTCAGCTCTGTTTCTATGTTGATAAATATGGTAGCTATCATTAAGCCTGATGTGCTGGTGGGAATGTGTATAACATAATTATAGACTGAAAGTCATTTAGTCATGATGGGGCTCTAATTTGTAATTCATGCAGATTAGAGCTTCAATGAAAAGTCATCTAGTTGTAAAAATTCAAGGACTCTGGCTATAAATTCAGTCCCAAAGTGTCCAACAGCCTACGAAACAGTCTTCTTTCTCTCATTTCTAATTTCATTTATCTATACTGTCCCATGGCAAGAGGGCCCCAGGTGCCTCCCAGCTCTGCTGGGGGTTGTAGGTTCTGCAGTGAGTTCTGGATCCACCACTGGGTCTCCTCCCAGATGCAATGTGCTTGGTACAACCCCAGAGGGAGGGACAGAGAGGGCACCCCTCACCAGCTGTATCACCTCAGCTTGCTTAAATTGGAGGAGTAGTGGCTCTGCAACGAGGTCGTCCCGCATCACTGAGCTCCTCACCTTATGTCTGCCATCTCATTCTTTCGGTCAGCACACAGAGGTTCTGGCCATAGGTCGGAATGAAGATATAAAGATAAACCAAGAGCTTTATTGTGTGCCTAAGCTACAGTATCTCTTCATGTAACATTTGCAATTGTTCTTTTGTGTTTTAAAGAGTCTCTTTCAGGGAGGTGATGTGTAGAAAGAGGACATAATCTAAAATGATTTAAGACAACTAAAATCAATGCTAGGAAAGTATAAAATACTAAAATATTATGATGAAATCTGGTGAAATCACTTCCAGGTGTCAGGGTGAGTGAAAGAATTAAGGGACATTTGATTAAACGCTGTACTTGGGGAAGGTCAAAGTCAGGTTGGAACCACAGATGGAGATGATATAAAAAGAAGTCATTGGGATGAGAGCTGACAGGAGCTGGGAGACGTGGTAACATCTGCAGTTAGAAGGTGTACAAATCGACATTTGAAAGTTTTACAGTCAGTAGAGTTCCCTGCTGCTCAGACAGTATCAATACAGTGAGAAGTGGGACTTTGGAAGTCTGAGAAAAGTTTCAGACTCATGGGAAAGTTCAGTTGAATATGCTCAATCAGATATTAAGCGATTGGTTCACAGATTTTAATTAAACATGTTGTGTCTAATGTTTAGTTTCACGGTTCCCTGGAGAGCAAGAACAGGATCCATAATGAAACTCTATAGATTGTCATGTGCTATTTTCATTGATTTTTACAGTCAATCTATAGGCTGGAACAGAATGAGGTTGTGTGAAATTTAGAGGAATGATGGAACCTCAGATCACGACTACAGAGAGCAGAGACACACACAAGACAGATCAATGAGCATTAGGACAAACTGCTACTGTCTCGCTTGTCAGAACATTAACAGGAGACCCAATCCTATTGATCTGTGTTTGTGTGTGCCACTGTGTGTAAATGCTGTATGTGTGTGAGAGAGCAAAACTCTGAGGCATCACTCTTATTTTCTCATCAACACATTTTTCTGTCCCACATCATCACTGAATGCATTTTGTTCCTCACCTTTTGATCCCCTTTGTCTCTCCTCCATTCTTTCTATTTACATATTACATCAAATCCAGACAAACACTGTCACACCCGATGTTTCTGTCTCTACAGCCGTCGCTCTCCTTCTTCCTGTTTCACCATTAGTTATTATGCCAATCTGAGACCCACACACACTCCATGGAGGAAGCAGTTGGTAAAAGGTCAGGCTGTGTAGTGTGTTGACAGCATCATTAGTCAGAAGTCAGACAAAGAGTCAGACAGCCAAACCCCCCAAGCTGTTTGGACCAGATAGACCTCTATTATTTTTCCCACAATGCTGCTGTCGCATCACCGTGGGTATCGAGAGTCAGATTCGGGTCAGTTAGTCTCAGACGAAACGCTTCACTCCCCTACACCTGTTACCTACCGAAGTTCATCATAACCTACAGCAAGTGAAGAAACTCATATTCAAACTATACTTAATTGCAAAGGCAACGACTCTGGTAATTCTTTTTTAAATGGACATTGGTGGCCAATAAGCTGGTGAGGTTCAATAACCATAAGCATAAAGACAAGGTTAAGGCCTTAATGTATTCCCAAAAGCTGAAGCTCAACTGCAAGCTACAAAGTATTTGTCAATATCCTTTCAGTGTTCTACAAACACAACTTTCATTTGGTGCAATATTAGCTGTGTCCACCGGGAGCCTGAATTTATACCACTGGCTTATGTTTCTCTTTATTTTAAACTGAGATGACAGTGTTTTGTGCCATCCCAGCTGCCCAGAGAACTGAGCATTTTATGATGGTAATAGCACTATTGTACAGAAGCAGCACTGCAAAGTTGTAGAGAGGTAGTCCTTTTGGATATTACCACTGAAAAAGGCAATATCCTACAGGTCTCAGTTGGGAGAGAGAGAGTATCCATCTGGCTGCAGTCTTCACTGTGCCACACATGCTGGTATGTATTGTGTCTTTATGATACTTCTCGGAATGTACCTGTATCAGTTTTACTACAACACAGTCTTGTACATGCTGTCTACAGTCAGAAGATGGAAGCAGACAGAAGTAAAGAGTTCTCCCTCAGCAAAACCAAACAGCAAAGCTCTCTAAGAACAACAGCATGAAGGAATGAAGAGAGAGAGAGAGAGGTTAGTGACCTTTAACCTTGCCCTTACCCGCTCAATACCCCCAGAACCAAGTTTAGCACAAAGAAGGATCCGATGATGATTAAGGTGACAAAATACACCCAGGGCCACCTGTACCCTACTGCATCATTCACCTAGGTGGGGAGATGGGGGGCATGGTGGTGTGGGATGGAAAGGATAGAGGGAGGGAAAAGAAGGCAAGTAGTGGGGGACAGGGATAAAAGTAAGAACGAAGCAGTAAGGAAGGTTAGGAGGGAAGGGAGGGAAGAGGGAAGGAGTTAGATCTTAAGTGAAAGTTCCCAACAGATGGAACCGTTTGCTTCTGTAGGATTCCTGCTGGGATTACGGTGCATTCATGGTATTTGTCAGAGTCACTTAGTGGGACATATTGTAATGTATTTGGTGAGCTGTATTGTCAGCTGATTTAGGAGACATATTATAAGTTTGGTGATAATGACAGAAGTCTATGAATGACCCACATGATAAACAAAACAACTCTTAGAGCTAACTGTTAGTGTGAAGAAGCTGAGAGCATGTACTTCTGTGAAAAGGAAAGGTTACAAGTTTAAAAACAGTTTGAGTCACTTTAGTTCCACTCAAATCAGCTCATTTCAGGCGTAATCACTGTGGAGAGAAAGCATTTTAGTCAGACACTTTAACAGACTGTGCAGCAAGACTCCCAAGGACTGGACAACATTGCTGTCCTCATGACAACTTATTCTGTCTCAATGTTTTTCCGCTTTTAAAGTGAATTCAAGTAAATAATGAAAAAGCCATTAACAGTTGAGTCTATAGTTTAACCAATTATCATATATGTTTTATTGTTAGGATCTGCAACTCATTATTGCCATTATGCCTATTATTGTCATCTTTGTTGTTATGGCTGTTGTAATTATCATGCTGTTTTTAACACAGATGATAAAATTACTTATATCTGGTAATGCTGATGTTTTTATGGACACTTACAAGAAATGATGTTCCCTATTCAGTGCAGCCTTCCACCCCATAATTTCCATCTTTAATGCCATGTCTCCTCCAGACTCCAGTCTGTTTTTTTAGCGCTCCACCTCCATGGCTGACCTGAGGGGTGAATTATTAATACCCTAGTGTGTCCCTACAGGCCGGGTGGTGCTTGTACTAAAACAGCGTGACTTGGCAGAACGGGGTAAAACAGCACCCAGCTCACCTGCTGGAGCAGCATTTATTGAAACAAAACATACACACGCACAGACATGGCACGTGTCTCTAGATAAATATACACATGATGTAGGCACATATGCAAACAATGTAGGCAGATGCATGCTAATTTGCACAAACATGTACCAACACACATGTATGGCACTGATCTTTAAATGTAGTCAGGTGAGTTTTTTAGGAAGTGGTCCTTTAAAACTGAGCCTGCACAAAAACAATTCACTTAACTAAAAGAATGACAAAAAAATAAAAATAAAGATGTTTGTGTATGCAATTAACCCTGTGTTGGTCAAAAGAGGTGAGTACAGCAAATATGTGAGGTTTGTATGTGTGTGTGTGTGTGTGTGTGTGTGCACCTGTCCATCACAGACAGGTTGTGACGGGATGTGGCCCCTTGAGGTCAACTGAACATAACAGGTAGACAGAGGGTGCGTCACTGTTTCTCCTGTGTGTACTGTATGTGTGTGTTTCTCTCAGGCTTGTGACAAAGGATTGATTGAGTGGAACAGAAAGGAGAGAGAGCAGGAGATTTTGCTCACTTCAGTGATCGTCAGTTCATCTTTCCTCCACTGTAGAGGCTATAAACTGTACAAGACATAGAGCTCTGTTTTCACTGGTGGACTGCTGGCATGAGACTGTTGTTATCCACTTATTTGTGTTTAATTTCTTCTGTGTACCACTTGACTGAACTAGGACCATTCAGACTATTTGTCAATTTAGCTTTATTTGCATCTCATTTGAGCATCTTCTTCAACTCTGTAAATCAGTAAACACTCTAAGTGGAAACTTTTCATTCAATGTAGTATTTGTAGCAGGTGATGACACAGTGGTTCACCACCAGCCTTTAGCAAATTTTTGTCCAGCAACGTTGATAGTAATTATCTATTGTATGTCGGAAATGTCTGACACGGAAATGATACTGATGACAGGGATAAATTCTGATATCATCTTACATCATGGGAGTCTGGATTTATACTGTTAAATTCAGGAGAAGATGCATTTTCATATCTAGCCTAAACATTCTTTGTTGACACTTATTGCCATGCAACGTGCAAACATATTAATATTATGGGCAACAATAATACTCATAATAATGCACAATAGTGGCCAGCCAATGATTCACTGGATTCTTAAAAATCAACCATAAATTTCACTTTCATTGTCCAGGGAGGGAGTCTTGTTGCATGGTCATTTATCATAGATAAAACATTACATATTGTACAGTCACATCACAAACAACACACACACAGACATTTGTACACACATGACAACAGCACAACCTCTTACCCGCTCAACACCCCCAGAACGAGATTGAGAACGAAAAAGGAGCCGAAGATGACGAGAGAGACAAAATAGACCCACGGCAGCTCATAGCCCATAGCATCCTGCATCTGAGAGAGACAAGAAGAAGAGGAGAGAGGGAGATGGACAGAAGAGGGGGATTAACAAGAGAGGAAAGATAAGGGAGGTGGAAGGAACAGAGGGATGAGAACAATGGAGAAGGAAGAAGATGTGTGGCAGAAAAAGGTTTGAGAAGATTGACAGGGATAGAAAAAAGAAGTGAATGAGAGTGGAAAGCAGAGGTCAAGGACAGAAACAAAGTGTGTTAGAGAGAAAATGAAAAAGGAGGAGACAACATGCAGGACACAAGAGCAGAGCAGCGCATGTTAGAAAGAGCAGTTAAAAAAGGTCTGGCAAAGCAAGAGTGGCAGTATTGTATGATTAAGTGTGTGTATAAACCTTTGTGTCTGTCTGTTGGAGAGCAGGTGCTTGATGATCCACAATTAGGAACACATTAAACAACACTTAACTGCTTTTGTAGCTCAATGACGAACCTTAGCTCATATTCAAAGTGTATGTTTACACAGTTAGACAATCCCTTAAGAAATCTTTTCTTGGAAAGGTGAATGGGCCTTTACGGGAAACACATTTAGAAGCTGTGACTCTACAAGTGTTCATGTAAACTAATTATATTCGGTTGTTGAGGATTTATGGCATGAGACACTAAAAAATCTGAGTGGAATCAATGAAGATGACTTGTTTCAGTACATTTAGTTGCTGGGAAATATGCCACAGACTCATCTGGATACTGTATTAAGGATTGCTCAAACAGAGACAGATCGTCATTAGAGCCGTACATGGGAGATGATGTGGATGATGTGATGTCTTCAGTGATGGATCGGAAATGTCAGATTCTAAGTCTGCACATAAATTCAACTGATAAACTTTCAAGACAACATTAAGAAAAAAAAAGCGCAAAGTTGAATATTCAGTTCCATTAAGGTGGAGACTGCTTGACAGAGGGAGACCAAAAGGGAGATAACAGAGCAGAGGAGAGAGGGTTCATATGCTATGACAGTGGCAGATGTTGGACGTCGTTAATCTGTGCACATTCCCGAAAATGTGAGACAATAAAAACTCCAGAAATGCACGGTCTAAACTAAATGAAAGGAGTCGTCTAAATGCTTTTCCATAATCATTTGTACTTATAACTCCTAATAAATAGGTCCCATTCATTATAAAAAGAGCCGGCTGTACAAGCCCTCTCATAAAAAAGAAATTACACGATTGAACTAATATAATTTGTGTGTGTGTGTGCGTGTGCAAGAGGTTGCAGCGGACAGGACAGATGCAGGAGGGGTGTGGAGCTAGTAAGCTCTCTGCTCCATGTGTATACAGTACATGTATTCAGACACAAACATGGACACACACATACACACACACCAGCTTGTATGTGCAGTATGATTCTCCACTCACACACACTAGATTAGGAAATACAGTCAAAAGGGTCTTTGAGGATCCTGGAAAATTAATACTGTCATAAATGTGTTAAGTTCAACTACCTTCTGGGATTTTGAAAGATTTATCATTGGGAATTTAACTTTCAGAAAAACGTATGCTAAATGACATGTGAGCCTTTACCAAATATTACTGGGGCATCATCGATATCATAATCTCTGTGTAAAGCCATACTTCTATTGCAGAGGTTTAAATCAAATGTGCTCTCAAGGAGGCACATGTGGGAGGTTGACTGAACCTTCCCGAGCATTGATTAACAGCACAGACTAATCTATTGGCTTATTCAGCAGGACGGGGCTGCTACATGCTTCTGGCCATTTACTGTGGAAGGGATAGTTTTTGTGTGTTGAAATGCCTCTGTGGCTCTATGTGTGTATGTGTTCACTTGACACTCGAATCAAGCATCAGGATTCTGTGCACGTTCCAAATGAATCGCCGCCTTCAATTACACAGTGTATTGTCTGCATCGATTTCGCCTGAGATATGAGCTAACACACACACAAACACAATCTGTGTGTGTGTCTCTGTGTGCACACCTGCCTTCCTGAGAGCAGTGTTCGAGTTATTGCTTTATATTCTTTTCTCAAAAGCACTCATGTGGCACTGATGTTACAGATATAGTACAGTGGCTACACTCACACACACACACACTCCAAGCAGAATGACACTCGCTCCACACACAAAGACACTGTTGTGGGGTCCGGCTCACCCAGTACAGCACGTCTGTCCAGCCCTCCATGGTTATACACTGGAATACCGTCAACATGGCAAAGGCAAAGTTGTCAAAGTTGGTGATGCCGTCGTTTGGGCCCTCCCACCCCATTTTGCACACTGTTCCATTCCGCAAACAGTGTCGGCCATAAGCTCCGTCAGGTGCACACGGGGCTGGTTTTTCCTCCGCAATGGTGGCTGTGACAGAAGAGACAGGAGGAAGGGAGATTGTTTTATACTGCATCTTTTTGACCCACACAAAACTGAGCATTGGTGGGAGCAGCCATTGGTTCCAGGAGAATTTTAATAGCAAGTTTCTTTTTTAAAGCATTCTTTTAACGATATCATCAGTTCTTCTGAGCACAGAAAGGTCTCCCAGATTATTTAACAATACTGCAGGTTTATGTTGTAGCCATCATTTTTATTATTTTTTCCATCAGTTACAAGCCCCGGTTGCTATTGCTGTGGTGAAGAGGCCAGTCGGAGGTGTGAATCAGTGCTGTAACAAATCCAGAATGCTGGACTGCAACTGAGAACAAATCACCGCACCATAGTTGCTGGATTCATCTAAAACTGACTCCCACTTTACGATTCTAAAATTGATCTACATCTAAAAAAAGATGTATCAAAAAAAAAGTCTACATGTAAAAGAAGGTTAAAAAGTACACACTGAACTAAAACCAAACAGAGCAGCCATAAAAAAAAATCTATGCAAAAAAGTGGTGTACTAATTATACAAAACGAGCTCTCGAGGGTGATGTATAGGATAACTGAGAGTATTCCACCAGCACTTACCCAGTGCAAAGCTAATGCCTCTCATGGGACCTATAACATCACCATAACAACACTCAAGTCCATTTATACCTAGGGGCCTTCACTGAAAATTGTTTCAGTCATTTACGGAGGCTGCTGTTTCAATTATTGCCCAAATCATTCATACTCAGAAACATAAATGATGGTGTAAATAATTAATGGAGCTTATCATTGAGACTGTTTAAGGTATGTGCTCTATTCTTTCCCACCTTTGAGGGTTGATATGTCTTACTGCTTTCTTTTTCAAATTTGCTCTGAAAAGCTTTGTGTGTGTGTCTCTCCGTGTAAATATATATGCTTACTGATGCATGCTTTCACACACAGTTGAACACAAGCTTCAAAAGTTATCTGAGAATTGAAGTGCGGTATGCAAGCGTATGTGTTTGATCATGCATGTTCGTATTTGCGTCTGTGCATCAGTGCGCAACAGTCTATGCACTCTCTCTCTCTTTCTCTGTCCCCCTTTCTGTACGTGCACGTGTGATCGTGCATGCGTGACTGTACCTATATGATCGTTAACGCAGGTCTTGTGCATCTTGCCCATGAAGAGCTCCAGGCCGATGATGGCATAGATGATGATGACGAAGAGGACCAGCAGGGCGATGTGGAGCAGAGGAACCATGGCTTTGATAATGGAGTTCAACACTACCTGTAAACCTGGAGCACACACACAGAAAATGCTGAGAATACATAAACACAAAATGAAAGAAATCGCACTGAAAGTCATTTATAATACTGTTAATGATGAAAGCCCTGTGTAGTGCATCATATAGCTGAACAGTTGTACTTAATCACCATGTAAGCACTCAAACAGACTACTGTATTTGTTCTAAGGCTTTAATAATCTTTGTGCATGTGATCATCCACTTAGAGCGAGTGCCTTCAGTGAGCTCCTCAGAAAGAAGACAAAACACGGTAGTTTCAAAACAGAACTTGCTCAAAGGCGATACAACTTCCCAGTTAATTTACTGAATGCTTTGATGGACAAAGGCTCAGAGTACTGCATACTAATAACTGTGATAAGAGTACATTCTGCTGAGGAGGCTTATTAGTATGAAAGACAGTAAAATGTAAATGTTTATCTGTGAGTTTATTTAAAGGATGAATTTGTCGGAAAAATGTATTCAGACATATGATTTGGTGCATATAAATACAATCCTTATCGGATCACTTCACACTGATGAAAACAGCTTGATCAGTTTCTTTTTTTTTTTTTGCTTGTTAAGAATTCATTTAAACTCTTTTATTCCATTGGGTTTATGAAACACTACAGGATCTATGAACTGTGAATTCTGCATACTATTACACATTTAAAGGAAAATGAATAAATTACAAATTCCTTTGTAAATAAAGAAAAGCTGTATATATACTCTAGCTCAAATAATGATCGTAATTAAATTGTTATCCATTTTTGTTTGAGTGAAAACTGTTGCAATTATTCTGATTAAATAATAAAGTAATTTGGTGAAGTAAATGCAACTGCAAAACCACAGTAGGAGGCATCAATGACTGTTGAATACTTGGGGTTGCTTCTGGCTTCTTTTGATTAAATTACAA
Source organism: Centropyge bicolor (assembly GCA_037975185.1). Classification (NCBI taxonomy): domain Eukaryota; kingdom Metazoa; phylum Chordata; class Actinopteri; family Pomacanthidae; genus Centropyge; species Centropyge bicolor. The sequence goes on along the minus strand of JBBMOC010000004.1, from coordinate 6,026,371 downwards.
AACACAGTACTTGTCATTCCAATCATTTTTGAAAAATTGTTATGTTTATGACATCTAGAACAACCTATTAACCAAATAAGCATTTATTTACAGATAATTTCTTCTGTAAATTCTGCAGCACATAAGCAGAAATCACACTGGAAGCCTCTAAAAAGATAAGTCTGTGTCTGTGCTAATCAGCTAGCAAACATGCTACTGATCAGTTGCCATGATACCAATTCAATACACATTGCAACGATGTTGGACAAGGTGCAGTCTAAATATTGTGCACTGCAGCACTCACGCTTTTAAAGCAAATGACAAGAGTGTGGGATGTGCACTGGCAGCCTGTGCATTTGCCCACTATTGTAATCACAAGAGCTGTAACACACACACACACACACACACACACACACACACACACACACACACAGGTGCACACACTCGCAGTATCCGATCCTTTCCTGTCTTCTGGCCCGTTGGATTATTGATTTCTGCAGTCACTACCACAGACAGGCTGACAGACAACTCATCTACTGCTCGTACTGTCTGAGCGTTTGACAACAGGACAAGAGGTCTCTGTGTGTGAGCATGTGTATGTGTGTGCATTTAAGTGTCACTGTGTGTGTATGTGCGGCGTCAAGCTGCAATATCAGCTCCAATCTGTGGTTCATTTCTCCCCCACCTCAACCAATCACCATTCACACCTGATGCTCAGAGAATCGTTTCTGCTCTTTTTCTTTCTTTCTTCCTTCCTTTCTTTCTTTCTTTCTTCCATAGCTCTCACTACTTACTGGGTACTCCAGAGACCAGTCTGAGGGGTCGGAGTACTCTGAATGCCCTCAGAGCCTTGACATCGAAGCCTGCTGCCTTCCCTCCAATAGGAGTGGCGCCGTCCCCCTTGGTGGCCTGCTCCAAGATCGCACTGAATAACCTGCAAGACAAAAAAGTAATGACTTCAGTAAGTGTCAGCGTCGGGTTGACACCCCATTTCCACATAGTAGAGAATATCTGAGAGACAGGAAAACAGATCTACAGAGATATGACATAAAGTGAGGAATATCTGCAGCTGTTGTCATTATGGACTTATTTTGCATGTTGTCAAGACAAAACGGAACCATCTACACCATCTTTTCATAATTTTTAAAACAGTGAAAGTGTTGTAACTTTAGTCATCAATCTAGTTATGGGCCAACATTTTAAAAGCTAAAGGAATGATGAAGGCATCTGTGGTCTTTCACTGAACAGTAGGAAAAAAAAACCCCAGTTGAATTAGTTAGCTCTCCAACACAACAATAGAAAATGTTTCATCTGTTCCCTCTGTATTTCACAGATAAGGAAATGTGAGACACTGGGTTTTAATTATTTGACAGTCATCCCAACAGAACACTGTGCATGTCTGTAGTGAAGGGAGGTATCTGCAAAATGTATTCATATATGGGTGTTTGCTTATGACACTGTCAGGTTATAGCACACATATAATGCCATGTGACACAACCTCCACTGTACATAAATATCATATCAAAAATCAACAATCACACAGGGTTATAATGTTCAGGTGTCCACACACTTTTGACCATATACTGTACAGTACACAGACAAAATAGTGAAAATAAATAATAATGCAAATATAGTCTTCAACAAAAGGGCTAAACATCTTTTTATGTCGTTGCCTTTTGTTGACTATTATCCCCTATGAAATTATTTGCAGACATCTCTCTGGATGTGAGTGGCTCACAAGCTTAAATTTATGTACGTCCAGCTGAGTTTATCACTCTCCCTCTCCCCGCTCTGTCTCTCCGAGATCCTTTTGAAATCACCATACAATACCATTTTCCAGCTAGCGCGGCTCAAAGGCCAGTCAGCGGCGCGTTAGTCATGGGGAATTATCAATTAGCACAGATGAAATGGCCACTTGAAAAGACCTCTCAAAACATATCGCCCTCTCTCTCCCTCTCACTCTCTCTCTCTTCCTCTCTATTTCGCACCACCTCCCTCTCAATTTGATTCACTCTCTCTCTATTTCGCTCTCTCTCAGTGGGAAGCAAGCCTTTGAAACAGAGTATGAAATGCATGTCAAGGAACCACAGTTTTGCATCATCAGCATTTCGCCCAGCATGTTTTGCCATGGTGGGGTGTTAAATGATAATTAGAGCCTTTGAGTGTAGCACCACATAATGGCTTGTGTACATCCACAGCTAAAGATAGTAGGAGCTCTGCACATTCATGAGGATAATAGAGGTTGTGTAGTTTCACAGAATCAAAACACTCCAAAACTACTAAAAAACACTGCATTCATCATTGAATAATTAAGTTCACAATAGACCTGACAATGATTTAGTTCATTAGCAATTAATATATTGATTGATTTCTTAATAGTCAATTACAAGTTTAATATATAAAATGTCATTAAGTGATGAAAATGTGTGTCACAAGCTTCCATAGCTCAAGGTGATATCTAAAAATTGCTATCTTTGACTGACCAAGTCCAATTTACAATGATATGAAAGACACAAATGCAGCAAATGTTTCAGTTAAATGTTTCATTTTTGCCAAAATGTTTTGCCTGTTTTTACTTTCATTTTTGAGATGACGTTACAGCTAATTAGACATAGGCATTACTTAAAAAGTTGAACTGGGATAAAAGGTGAAAAAAGAGAAGGGGAGAGGAAAGAAACTGACACAAGTAAAAGGAGGAGAATAATAAATGTGAGGGCGAAGTGAAGTGGTGGAGAGAGGACAGAGAAGTGAAGGGGAATAAAAAGAGTCTATATAGTGCCTATTCATATTCGCACACACACACACACACACACACACACACACACACACACACACACTCACATGCACACACAGCCTGTTAGCTCATTCTGCCATCACTAATAAACTTCTAGGTACATGTCAGCAATAGACTCTAGCATCTGTGTGTATGTGTGTGTGGTGTATGTGTGTGTGCTCTGTGTGCACGTGAGTGTGTGCCTCTGAGGCACTTCAGCACCAGGTACAAGCTCTTTCACCCATATGGTGAACAGTCCAGAGGGAGCGAGCTCTGTCACTTCTCATCCGCACACACACACACACACGCACACACACACACACGCACACACACACGCACACACACACACACACAGGGGCACAGACAGGCTGGCACTTAGGCACACACAGGCATAAAGATAACCACTCATGCATACACACACACACACACACACAAAGAGAGATACAGTGCTGTCACAGCATTAATTTGGTCTGTTCTTATATCTAATTTGCACAAACTGATCTAAATCAAAAACGGACAAAAGGCGAAAATGACAAATTGAAGCTTATATGAGCAGTCTCTAATTTGCTGTAGCTAAGGAATGGCTGGCTTCAGGCACGTAAACCTGCTTGACCGAGGCTGGGGAGAAGACTGTGATTAAGATCACATCTTTGATTATCATCACTGATATGCTGATGGGACATTATTTGTATCAAGAGGAGAGTAAGAGGTCATTTGTCAGAAAACATTAAAATTCGCTCATTCTAAGCACTTGGAAAAAAATTTGTCATTGTCATTTTTCTAGTACAGTTTCAATTATCATCCATCTATTATCTACAAAGACACAACATCTCTAAGCTTTTATGTGACCAAGTCAAAATTTTAAAGTGCTACTGTGTCAAAGGAGAAGGACTAAGTCCGCTTATAGTGGCCGTGCTGAAATAGAAAAAAGTGAACAGGTTCATTCTTTTGAAAGGAATGTTTTTAAAATGCTGGATAAACCTGTAGCAACCCTCCTGAAGCATCCTTGAGCAAGACACTGAAAGCTACCTATTCCAGAGCTGCAGCTTGTGTTTGACCTTCTGACCTCCCTGCGTTAGGTAAAAGACAATTTCCTTCAAGAAATGAATACTGTATTAGTGCACAATTAAATTAAATGCTGCGCCACAATAAAAGAGAGAGCCTATTCAGAGACAGACAGAGAGAGGCAGACAGAGAGGGGAGATAACGGCATAAGAGTGGTAAAGGTTGTGTTTATGCCAGGGGCACTGGCACCATGATGCCAGCCGATGGGGTGTGTTTGTGTGTCTGTCTTTGGGGTGAAGCCAACCATTCAGTAAGTGATGGCTAATGTGAGTGAACACTTGACTGGCGATGAACAAGAGTCACTGAATGTGTGCGTGTGTTGGAGCACAGAGCCTTCCTCAGGCTGAGGGGGGCTTTCTTTCCATCTCTCTCTCTTACACGCACATGCGCACGCACACACACACACACACACACACACACACACACACACACACACACACACACGGTCAATTAGACCATTTTTATAGCATTAATGTAACAGTCAGGTCCACTGGCTATTGTGCCATTACCCCCACACAACATTGCACACAAAGCACAGCTGGCAGGCAGGGCACGCACACACACACAGACACAGACACAGACACACACACACACACACACACACACACACACAGACTGGCACAGAGGGTTTAGCAGATGGGCGATGTTGCTGAGTTGCAGATAAAGAAAAACAGAGCAGAGCTTTGCTATCAGCATCTAACAAGCTAATCAGTTTAGGCCTCACCAATACACTGTTGGCCAAAGTTCACTGTGACTTTGATACGGATTCACTGCGAAGAAAATTGTTTTACTGCAAAACTTGTAGTAAAATTTGTGTATTGTATTGTATTTTGATATTATCACATATACAGAGAGATTAGTGTTATTGTTGTAGACAAACAAGAACACATCTTTCCTCAATCGGTCTTTAATTGAAATTTACTTATGTGCCACCAGATTCCATTTTGCAGATCTCTTGAATTACAAGTGAAGGTACAATTGTAGGGAAATGAGAAGACAAATGTAGTAGTGGTAGTAGTATTAGTAGTAGTAGTAGTTTTCCAGTTGGTTGCTTCAGGAATGAAAGGTGTTCATGTGAAATTGTGATCTTAATTTTGAAAGCACTGTGAACACCTCTGGTATTAGAAAGAGGCTGCCAATTGTTTTGGCTGTAGTTTCATTTGTTGACAGTAATTATACCAAGGTACTACGATTAATTTGGCAATGTTGTGCTGATGTTTATGCGAAAAAATGTCAGGTAGAGCTTTTAAAACCCTGGGAAGAGACAGTGAATTACACTTAAGCGGTACTTGTTATCTTTGCCATTCTCTCGATCAAACTACACAGATTCACTAAGTACTCTAAGTCTTAGAGTAACAGGAGACCATTAAAAAACAAAGATCTTATCTTATCTGTGTGCTTCTGTCCACTCACCCTACGACTACAATGATGAAGTCCAGCAGATTCCAGCCGTTCCTCAAGTAGGCGTTGGGGTGGAAGAGCAGGCCGTAGGCTATTACCTTCAGGAATGCCTCCACCGTGAAAATGATGAGGAACAGATACTCCACACGCTCCTGTAGAGACACACAAACAAGTTGGGTTGATTTATTTGTCTGAGCGGCAGCATTTCAGGAACGTAAACAGTCTCTGTGTGACTGAGAGCGAGAATAAGAAAAAGATAAAAAGTAAGTAGATGAAGGTGAGAGTAGATTATTGGGCGGCATTTGGTGGTAAAGTTTGTCACATGTGAGTAAATACTATTAAGAGGATACTATATTTTGGGAACATAGCAATTGAATGAGAAAACACCAAACATCCATTTTGTTGTCCTTTTTATACATAGGTTATTTAGAGCAGTACCAAAGCACTGAGACATAAAGACATTCATTCACAATCATAACATTATTTATTTATGCCCACATCAACATTAAAGGCCCTGTATGTGACTTGTGAGTACCAGCAGTGCTGACTGCCTACTCCTTTAACTTTATCCACCAGAACAAGATGTTCTCTTACTTTTTATGTGGCTCCTGGTGTGTGTGTGTGTGTGTGTTGATTATTTATGTGTGAACAAGTATTTGTCTAAATTGTAATTCTGTACACAATCAAAACATTTTGATTATTTAATCAAAGTGATTCTCTTCCTGTCCTCAGAGGCTACTGTCTGAAGAGAGGAAGGCATGCATGTGTGCATGTATACACAAATGCACACAAATGCACACACACACACAAACTGAACACGCAAGAAACTCTTCTACTACAGAGTTCCTTGGAGATTGTTGTCATAGTCCTGACCCCTGCCTAAGAGGGTCCTGGGAAATGTCCTGAAATGGCCTTGAGAGAGAGAGAGAGAGAGAGAGAGAGAGAGAGAGAGAGAGAGAGAAAGAGAGAGAGGACCCTTTCCATCATAAACTTCCAAATAACTCATTGTCCACCAAATCACCTGTTATATCTGCTTTCAAGTTTTTAGTGAATTTTATAACTGAAATGAGATCAAGGAGATGGTGCAAAACTATGAAGCTACTGTGTAAACAACACAGAAAATATTCTATATTTAGAAAAATTCCCTGTCCTCCCTCTCAGTCCCTCTGAGGTATCATTCTGAGGGATCATTTTTTTCAAATCTAAAAATATATTTAGCTCTATCCATCAATCTATCCATCCATCCCAGTCCCTGCTCCTCCTCCTGTTTCCACTGTTTTCCCATGGATGGACACTCGCAGAGGGCCAGAGGTTTGGGACAGAAGGCCGGCCAAGTCTCTGAAGTCCCATCCCTGGGAAGAATCAGCTCAACCTGAGGCTGAAGGGACATAGTTTTTGTCCAAATTTACCAAATTGGCTCTAAAAACTGACTACTTAGCAAAATAATCCCCACCATATGATGATAATAACAAAAGATGTACATTAAGACACAGAATAGTTCAACCAAGGAGTCAAAGCAGTTAAATATCTTCTGATGTGTATTACTCAAATGATCTGTCTTTAACAGCTAGTAAAAAGTGTTGTTAAAGTTAAAAGCCCATGTTAGTGTTGAATAAGCTCATGTATACAGTGGCAGCTGCACTAAGATTTGCTGTTCATGCTGATAGGAGTTGAAAGTGGGTCCAGCTAAACAAACAACTTTCTCGGCATGAAGAGAGACTGTGTCAAGCTACCATTAGGCTACTCACATACACACAAATCATGGGAATCATTCATCCATGTAGTCACAGTTTTGGCACGACAGCTGTGGTTTCACTTGTCACATTTGTAAATGCTAAGGTGTTTATTTAAGTTGGATTTTCAGAGCACTATATTCTGAGTGTCTGAGGCCACAACCTCCTGATATTTATAAAAGAATCATGCTCTGATTTTGTGTTCTTAATGATTATCATACAAAGTGAGATTTGGAAGTGTTTTTCCCACACTTAGAAATGCTCAAGAAGCTTGACAGTGGAGGGAATGACATGAATTATAATACGGAGCATTTGCACATTTTGACAGACAGACAACTTGAAAGGCAAGTTGATTTTTAGGCCAGGGATTCTGCACCTGAACGGGCTGCTCAGAAAGCTGTCTTAAACTTGTTTTGTTTCTCATCTCTGTTTCTCTAACCTCCTCTCATTTCAATTCAAGGCCATCCAGTGGGCATAGAAGTATCCAGCTTCAAGATAAAGATCAAGATTTTCACATTAAACACCTGTCTTCTTTTTCAATCTGTGTGTGTGCGCATCAGTTTCAGTGCCTGGAGAATTGATTTTTTTTTATATTCATCATTCTTACTGCAGACCCTCCACCACACAGTGAGCATTAGTAGTCTATGCGGAAGTAATTAATCTCACAAATGCACACACACACACATCCTCCCTCTCAAATACACAAAAGCTCTCCATCACTCTCTCTCTCTCTCAAGCACACACAGATACACACACCCAGGCGGTGTATCTGCCGGTGACAGGCAGACAGTGCGGCGCTCAGAAGAATAAAACAGAGAAAAACATCTGGTAGGAACAGCTCAGCCTGACACACACAAACAAACACAAACAGACACACTTCTCTGCCTCCTTTCCTTCCGTTCATACAGACCCATAAAGGGCAAAATCCATAAGGGGCACGACTAATCTGGTTAGTGACTGGAAAGAAATGAGAGGGAAAGGATGAGAGACTGAGAGAGAAGAGGAGGACGGATGAGGGAGAGGAAGAGAGACAGACTAAAGAGGCAGCGTCAGAGAGAAGGCGGCTGACAGAATGACAGAAAGGTGAGTATGTGGGAGCAATAATTCAGTTAACTGTGATAGGTCAACCAAACCGCCTATCCATCAACTAGGCCAATCAGATTATAGTATCGACATTCTACCATACAGCGGACATTGTTTCCATGCGCCATGACCTTCTGTGTACGGATGTGTATGTGTGAGTGCTGCAAGACAGGATTAGCCATTAAGCTGGTTTTGAAGCAAACTCACAGACACATCCTAGTCTAGTGTGTGTGTGCGTGTGTGTGCGCGTATATATGTGCGTGCATTTTCAATAAATCAAGAAGAACAGACACCCTGAACACAGAATGTACCAACTACTCAACCATGAAAACACAAAACAGACAAAACAAACAGACACAAACACAAGATAACATTTTTATTTCAAAGCTTCTTTCTTATTCAACATGTCCACGGACATACATCTGCAATCAAGAAACGAAGACAAAACACCAAATGCTGAAATTCCGATTTCATCTTCAAATGAAATTCCAAAATCCATGTTTTGTCAAGCCACAAATCTGTAATACTCACAGCCTTGTAAATCGAAAGAAACCACACAGGAATATGACTTTTTCCTGCTCAGACAGGAAACAGTTCCTTACAGCTATACAGCGCCACAGTGCCAACATGCGGTAATGATTTATTCAGATGCAGCAACCACAGTGAGACTAAGTACGAGGGTCTGGAGTTGTGCACATTGCTAGTGTATGTCCTATTAGCAGGCTAATGATGCAATTGTGGTGAAGGAGAAGGAAAGACAAATCAAGTAGAGTAGCTGTTAGACAAATGGATTGAGAACACACACATAGCTTTTTGTAGCTATTGCTATTATTTCTGTTTTTAATAAAACCATCGTACTCACCAATATAATTGCTAGATCTGGGAGCACGGCAACAACAATAAGACAGGGCAAGAGACATGAGCGTTCAAACAGTGGTACAGATTTTATGAACAAATTCCAAGCTTACCCAAGATTATCTACAGTACAAGTACAAAGTACAATTTTCCTCTGCAATGAGAGATTATTAGGATTGTGATGCATACATAAAGTGGTTTCATAAGATGGCTTGACTGACTAGCTGGTTTACAATCTGTGTATTTGTCTTTTGTTTCTTACTCTGCTGGACTTTGTTGAAGTGATGGTGATCAAACCTCCCAAAAATATCACACTTGAGGATTTCAACTAGCAACTACCTCCTCCCTAACTGCAGTCAACCACCAGCCCATGTGAAGCGATCACTCAAAAACAATGCTAGAGGCTCAGACAAAAAAGACAACTCCTCTTTTGATATTTAGTAAAGTCAAGAAGTTATTACTTAAACTCTTTATTCTTCTGTTTTTCTGTCTCACCAACTCACTAACTCCTTCTCTCCCACACCCAGAGTGTAAAGTGACATCTTCAAATTGCTTCTTTTGTCCAACCAACAGTCCAAAACCCAAAGACTATTCATTTACTTACATAAGCGAGAAAGGAAAGCAGCAAATTTTTGTCTTTATTCTTTTAAGCCAAAGCTAACCGAGCAGTTTTGGTGCTTAAACCTAACCAAACTGTGACTGTTTCACAACATTAACCACGTGTTAGAAAGGCTCTCTGGCAGGCGTCTCATACGGACGCTAAAGTGCTGAGGAGCGTGACAAAATGTGGCCGGTATTTGACAACATGGGAATGAGAACAGGTTGTCTCTCCCAATTCTTGTTGTCTCTCTCCCTTTCCTGCCTCTGTTTCTCATCCCTCACCTCCACGTCTTCACCTCCTCTCTTTCTTCTCCTCTTCTCTCTCTCTCTCTGTGGGTACCAACCAGAAGTTACCATAGAGACCAAGATGGGCTCCAACGTTACCATGGAAACTGTGGGCTGCAGCGGCGGCGGCAGACACACACACACACACACACATACACTAACGGATGACACTGATCAGTATTGTACCAAGAATATCCACAGCACATAGTTCTAATTACTACTCTTCTGTCAGCATCCAGACTTCCTATTGTATGTCTGTGTGTGCACAATGTGTTGTTGGTTTGTGTATGTGTACAACAGTGTGTGCTCTTGTATATGAGTGAAATTGGGTGTTTAGGCCTGCTCCAGTGATCCATCTCATATACTTGCCACCAGTTGATAGTATTGAACTTAAGTGTGTCATTCTGTCACTCTACAGAAGCCCTTAATATAATAGAGCTTTCATTGCTATCTACAACATGCCACTCTGTTTATACTACAAGATCTACAGTACAATGCAATACCTGCTCTATGAAACCTATGCAATTTGACATTGGATTAACCATCCTGCCCTTTTCAAGTGAGTGTTATACTACCTTCTTTATTTCCCTCATTTGACCTGCTTCAGTAACAAAGTGGAAATATGATGGGGCTGAGACTGATTTTAATAGCCGTGAGGTGTGTAGTAGATGTAAAAGGGTAAACAACTTATCATAATTACCGTCTTTGTATTATTTTCCTTCGATGAGGGCTTAATAGAATTTCCGATGGAGCTTGAAATTCAGGGTTAAGTTTTGGGTCAGCGAGCAAAAATTGGTCTGTATTTTTTCTATTGTTGTAATTGCTACGGCATGGAGATGAATAAAGACGTATAATCAAAGCTGACAATGCTCAAGAGAACAGCTGTAGATTCATAATGTCACATTATCCTCTAATGTGAAATCCACAACAGTGAAAAACAGCTGCTCTTAGGTCACTGGCTCAGCACTTAGGACAATCTTGACAACCCCGGCTAACAGCCATAAAGAGAGGGAACCTGAAACTCTCTCTATTTTGCCCTTCACTGAGGACACCAAGCTATCAGATTTTTATAGTCACTCGAGAAAGATAAGGAGAAGAGAGGAGAGCCTAGAGGTTAGAGAGTGTACTTACATGTCTAATGTGGGTGGGCAAAATGAATGAGCAACACTCTCTTCTCAACACCTACTATTGAGGTTCTGTTGAGAAAGCTTCTGAAAGCAATGTCAAACTCTGATAGCACCTTGGGTTGTAAAGCCTGATATATTGTCAATCATCTTTGTCAGTTGCCCTGGGCTCTGTGAGGAGGGATGGAAAAGTGTTTTCTTCTCTCTCCGCTCACTCTCATTGCATGGAGAAACAGGTCTCAAAGTGGAAATAAAGCATAAATAAATGGGACAAAACAGGAACAGGGTTGATTTTAAAGGCGAGGATCAAACAATATTTCTACTGAAGACATAACAAAATAGAAATATTTCTTTAAAATCCACCCAGTTCATGTCAGCAGAATTTTAAATATCATTTTGATCAATTTAAGAATGTCTTTATGTCAATATACACTATATTTTTTCAGACAATGTTTAACCTTGTAGATTAAATTGTGCTAAATTTTGACTGTTTTCTGAGTGTTTTCTTACTTTCAGACTTAAATTGTCAAAGTTTAAAATTAGGAATCTCTAAACAGAAGGCAAGAGGACAATATGTTACAAACAAAGGTCCAGACAGTACATGTATAGTTATAAAAACATGTACGATATCCATGTATATTCAATATAATCAATTAGAACAGCAATAGCACAAAACTTTAAAAGATTCTCAATGATCTCTGCTTTAGACATGGCCTGTCTTTTGTCAAGCCACTTGAGAGTCTCTGAATCATGTTACTGAAAGGCAACAAATCCGAACACATTAGAAACATGCCATGAACATGCCAGCAGCACGTGTTCAACATGAATCTCATTAACAGACCTAAGATTCAATCTGTGAGCCTCTGGACTGGGATTATGTTTGATTAAGGATTACACTAATGTGAGCATGTGTGTGAGAGAAGCAAAGACCAGAGAAATTGTATTATTACTCAAGCACCCCTTCATCAACACCACCATTTATATTCCAAATGTGTTCATTGGAATTCATTTCACTATTGTTGACACTGCTGATGTTATTCAACTATTAATCATATAAAAGTGGATACAATAGTTGATGTTGCTATTTTGTCATACAACTGAGGAACAATTGGCAAAAGATGAATGTTCTGAAGATGTATCCATTACTGTTGTGTGATCTATTCCAACAGCTTATCTATTACTTTTAGCCAATTATTTATTGATTATTTTAACTAACCATTGCATCTTCTCTGCTCACTGGCTAACCAGTTTTCATGCACTCTTAATTGCAATAACAGCTAAAGAAATTTTTACAGTTGACTCAATATTTGGATGTATTTTTTAATCATATCATTAATTCAATTTATTCAAATAAGTTGAGCTACTCTACAATCTCTCCACGTATCCCCTGGCAACAGCAAAAGTAACCCCTGGGGTATAAGTTCCCCTGGTGAGGAATCACTGCCTTAAACAGTGGATTAGGATTAATGCACATACTTAACCACAGACGCAGCCAAAGCCTACTGTTACATTTGCACCCATCACATGCACATGCTGCACACAGTGAATGCTAATTTAGAGTGAAAATCTTGTAAAAGTAAACCCTGTTTTCAAATGTTTCTGCATTAATATGGACACAGCCTTATTGAATCAATTTCTTTTCTTCTTCTGTTTGTCTTTTGTTTCCTCCAGCATTGTGAATATCAAAGTTTAGAGGAAGAGAAAAACTCCTGTTTCCAGGCAACAGGCACTGTAGCTACCAGATGAAGAAGGAAGGAAGGAAGGAAGGAAGGAAGGAAGGAAGGAAGGAATGAAGGTTGACATACAGAAAGGCTAATGCAGAGTGTATTTGTGTGCATGTGACAAAAGCCCTGACACACAATCTGTGGCTGTTCATCATTATTTTTCATGGTGAGTTCATGTTGTGTCATGCAAAATGATTCATACAAATACAAATACAGACATATAACATCTTCTAATGCTGGTTCAGAAAATATGTTGGCTGCAGTCTTTTAGAGGAAGACGTGACTCAATGTGAAGCAATGCAGTGTTTGATTAGCTTGCCTTGAGTTTGGCTTGGTGTGTTAGGACCCAAAGATGGAGAAAAACAAGAGAGAAGACCAATTGTTCAGTGACAGAACTTACAACACCCTACTGGGACTCACAATGCAGACGAACAAAATCTCACTGAAAGACTGTCATGTGCTAACAACGCTAACTCTCTAGATGCACAGACACATGTCACATGCTATCTCTACTTCTCTTTATCTAACACAGAAAATGTCACATGTTATTTCTTTCTTCCTTTATCAATTTCTCTCACTTTCACACCCAGATGCCTGTAATGTGTCCACCTCCAGATTGAGCCTCCCGGTCAACAAACATCATCCCTGCTGAAATGACTCTGGGCAAACAGGCAGTAACTTGGCTATTGTGAAACTTTTATTTTTCAATATTAATAATCCATTCACTTTCTTCATCTGCTTCCCCTGTTCTAAGTTATGAGGTCTGACACCTATCCCAGCATGCACTGGGAGGAAGACTGGGAAAAAGCCTGGACAGGTCCGTCACTTGCCTAATACATAAACACATTCAATCTCAGAGCCAAGTCAGAGTCAAGTTGACCTGCTTGTCTTTGGACAAGGAGAAGACCCATAGTGAAGATAAAATAAACACTTAAAATGGTCTGCAAATACACATAGAGGTGTAAGAGATAATGTTTAGAGAGGAATGGTGAGAGTAAGGAAGATAGAGACAGAAGAGAGGGAGAAAGAAAGAAGCAAAGTAATTGGTCTAAAAATAAGAAAACACAGGAGCATAAATCATCTCATATAGACAGCCAGTGTGTGTGTTAGTGTGTGCATAAATGTGTGAATGTTTGTGTGTGTATGCTGGGGGAAGGCAACTGGTACCCTTGAGAGAGGAGAAGGGGAGAAAGAAAGGAGGAAATGGCAGGAAGAAAAAGAGAGCAAGATACTGTATGAACTGTACAGAGGAGGAAAATGAAAAAGCCAAGGTGAAAGGGGAGAGAAATACTTCTCCTGTTTTCACTCATCCCTCCATCCCAGCTAACAACAAACTCTACCTCTTGAGTGTAAATGCTGATGTGTATGTCTGTGTGTGTGTGTGTGTGTGTGTGTGTGTGTGTGTGTGTGTGTGTGCGTGCTGACTTATCACGACTTCTCCTGCCTTCTGCCTCACCGCGCAGGGAGACAGATGCTGCACGGCACACACACACACACGCACGTACAAAGTCAGCGACAGTCATGCATTAATCTACGCACATACTCTTTCTCACATGTGCACACTCCCACACACACACACACACACACACATATGCCCGGTGATTTGCACATGCAGTCAGACACACAGGCAGAGACACAAATGAAGACAAAGTGAAGTGACACACAAACACACAGATCACTGTAGTGCATCAAGATCAGAGTAGCTGCTCGCTTAACTGACAGGACAAGATAGATTACTATACTCTGAAACTCATTGCATGACTCATGGTACTGAGCGTGTGTGTGTGTATGTGTGTGTGTGTGTGCGTGTGTGAGTCATCTAATATGCCTCTTGGGTTGATCGTGCTGTTGTGACTTATAAAGAAGAGAGATTGGCTGAAAGGTGGTAAAGACTGACAAGAACACACAGTACTATATTAAGATAGTGTATTAAAAATAACTTATTCATCAGTTTACAAATGTCTAGCTCAAAATGGAATATTTTGATGCATCAAGTTGCCTGCATTTGTTAAGTCATCTACAGGAATCGGAACAGAGAACTGAATAACAAGGTTTGGGACATTACTAACAGCTGGTTTGTGTGATGCTGATCAATTAGTGGATCATTGCAGAAGTAATCACCAATAATTCAAAGAATTGATTCATCTTTGTAGAAAATTTATCAAATAAAAAAGCCAAGTATTTGTAGTTTTCAACTTCACCAATGTCCAGGATATGCAACTTTTCTCTATCACACAACATTGTATACTGAACTTTTAGACAAAACAAGCTCCCCATCAATCTCTTTTCATCATCACAATGCGTTTTTGTAAACCCAGGCAGATAAGTGAAGCTGTGCTTGTTAGTGCATTCTTTCATTCGCTACCCCCCTCCTCCTTTTACTCTTCCTACATCCCCTTTCCTGTTCATATCCACATCTCTCCTTGCTTTCATCCCCTCTCTTCTCCTTTTTTGTCCATTTGTTTTTCTGCCTCTCTGCGTCTTGCTCTCTGTCTCCTTATCTAGTCTGTGTTCCCAATCAATTATTCTGACTGTATAACAGGAAGTTGCAGAAAGTGTGGGATGAACCAAAGGGTTGAAGCGATGGAGACAAATAAATAAAGGAAGCAGTACTAGTCTTTGCATCAGCTCAATCAACCAATCATCCACTTCTTGTAAATCAACTTTTAACTGTGATCTCAATGACCAACCAGAGACTGGATAATGGGTAGCCAAATTAATCCTTCCCAGGATTTCTTGTCTTCATGACACAGAAAATAAGGCATCAAATACATTCAATTAACATAAGCGATAACAGAAAGACGGAAAATCCTCAACATTAGTGCAAGGAAGAATGACAAAAGCCTGCGTGTTGGTTTTCCTTTGTCCACTAAGGTTCAGCTTAGTGGTTGTTGATTGTACATAGAGAGCACACATGCAGGCACATACCTCAAGGACCAATAAACACACACATATTAAAGCCAATCACGAACAAACACAAACAGAAACGCACCAACTAAAGTTAAATATCATACCTGTAACACATAATCCTCGCTGTAAAAGTGACTTAATAAAGTAGTCACGACAGCAAGAGCACACACAAACCACACACACACACAGAGTGACAATGTGGGATATGTGCTGTGTGTGAGAGGGGACCGAGTTTTGCCTCCTAGCTCTTTACCTACTGAGATCAAACACTGTGTTGAGTGTGTATGTGCTCACAGATGTGCATGTGTGTGTGAATCCCACTGTGTTGACATATGGTCTCCTCAGATATGATGCAGGATGGGCCAACAGCCATGGGAGTGTGAGAAATGAAGCTGAGGGATGTTTTAAACTCTATATGACAGAAAAAATGCTTAAAACAGAAGCAGATTCATGTCCTCATGCTGAGCTACAGACTTATGTTTGCACATTTAAAAGTCATATATCTGTATACTGATTTGATGTTTTTGTTTCAATACTTGAAATAAGCAGCATGCTCTACCTTTAAGGTTGTTTTCAGCTCCCCAGACCAGTATCTGATAGTGTCTGGAGTGTGTAAACCATTAGAAACACAGCAGCAATGATTTACACTGGAATCACCAGGAAATATTGATTCACCACTTGTGAAACAGAATTACTTCCATGTCCTGCTGTTCTCTTTTTACTTTTTCAGTATCCAAAATCTTGTAGAGAGCAAGTCTCAGCCTCCTCCTCTCTCCGTCTCTCTCTCCATGCTGAACTGGTTGTATTGCTCCTATCAGAACCAAACACACCACTCTATCTCGCCGCAGAGCGCTGGAAAAGCCCCGTCTCTGAATGAGCGTGTGTGTGTGTCGAGAATTGCTCCATCATTCCTTCCCTGGTTAATGTCCAGTGGAGCGAGACCGCAGCACAACACAGTGAAAATGGAGAAACAGAGATACAATGGGACTGACATAAGTGTGTGTGTGTGTGTGTGTGTGTGTGCTGATGTGTCAGAAAAAAAGAAAAAATAATACTGAGGTGTGAATCATAACTTTAAGAACACTGCAACTGATATGTCAATTATGTCTAATAGCAGCTGGAATCAATAACAGCTTACAACAGTAAACAACACATGGTGCTCGTTAAAGGGTCATTACATGTATTAAAAATATTACAATTTCTTTAGCAAGCTAAACTGAACTATGTATCTGATGTGTAAAATGTATTAGTGGGGATGTTTTTGGCCTCACGATCTCAAAAAATAAAGTGCTTATTAGACTGAGTTTTGGTTGTAACCACCTGATGAATCTAAACTAAGGGAATAGCTGTTACTAGTAGTTAGGAGTTGGGTGATAATTCTGTGTGGGTTGATCATTTGACTGATTGAATCGACTTATTGCCACTGTAACCATCTAATAATTGACTATGTAATTTGCTTCATGATTGATTCACTTATTTTGGTTTCATTCAGGTATTTTACTATTGCTTAAGCTTTTACTATGATCCACTGTATATCTGAGTTTTGTTATGTTTCTAAGATTTTTTGCTGCTGATGTTATTTCAGAGAACTAAATTTAGCATTATTCACAAATAGGTAAAATAAAAATATACTAAAGAACAAATAAATGACTATCCCAAAAGGTTTTTGTTTGTCTGTTCTAAGCCACAAATGAGTAGCATCATACTTGTAAGATAAGTATATTCCTTCATTAGTCCCACAAGGTATCATGGCTTCGTTTTCAGGGTGATGTATATGTGCTGTACAAAAGTTTTCCTGATGCATAAAAATAGCAGGAAAAAACAGGGAACTATGGCAACTATGGCTGGTTCTTCTGTGAGAATTAAGCATCCATGTCTTTGAGCATTCAGGCTGTTCAGTTGAAACCGAGGAACTCTGTGTTAAATCACAATATGACAGCTTTAAGTTTCCAGTCAAAAATCAGCATCCTACCCCCTGACCTCCCGAATCCTCATTCACAGAAGATGATTAAAGAGAAGAAAGCTGGCGTAGCTCTCCTACTGGGTGCCATCGCAATGCCACCATGACACCCAAACAGGATTAGCTGTTAACACCCACTCCCCTGCTGTTACCATAGTAGCACTGTTGAAACAGCGACCCACAAGCTATAAAAAGACAAACTTAACTTCAAGAAAGCGAAAAGTGAAATAGAAAAAGAAAGTAATTAAGATAAGGAGAGGAGGGGGGGAGGAGCAGAAAGGTTACCAACTCATCTTTTGTTGGTATTTAACATATTTGATTTGACTAAAGCACATTTTAGCTGACGGGTCAAAAAGAGAAAGAGCAGGAAAGGAGAGATAGAGTGAAAGAGCTGAGGAGGACTATTAAAAAGACTAACAGGGTTATTAATCAGGACGAATGAGAACACAATTCATTTCTCTCTTTCTTCCTTCACTGTTGAAACCTCAGCGGATCTGTCCTCACCTTGTCTCCTTTCAACCTCTCTTTCTCTCTCTTAATATCACGTCTTCTCTCTGACTCTGTGAAACTCAACCTCTAATACTTTTCTTTATCAAACTGATGGGAGCATCTGGCTTTGGTAGCTGACTACAACTTCTGTCTTTTCTTCTGTCTCTCTTGTTTTCTGTCATGTTTGACTGTACGGGCTGCGACTAACGACCATTTTCGTTATTGATTAATCTGTTGATTACTTCAGTTTTGCTATGGTCGCTGAAAATTCTCATTTCAAATTGGTTGGCAGCTGTGGATTGATTTCTACTTACTGGACAGTATAATCCAATGATGTGTTTGTTTTATCCATTGTGATTGTGGAAGGTTCAACCTGTAGTGTATTAACTGTTAACTGATTGTTTGTTTTGTCTGTGAAAAAACTGTGAAAAAGGCTCATCACATGTTGCCAGTGTCCAAGGTGTTGTCTTAAAAAGCTTGTTTTATCCAGCCGAGAATCCAAAACACAGACGGATCAGTGATATGAAACAGAGAACAAACAAGCAACAAAGCAGACAAACAACAAATCCTGGAAACAGAGACAGCCATCATTCCTTGAAAAATACTTTAAAAGGTCAATCAAACAAAAGAATTGGGCATTCATTTTCTGTCTGTTAACTAATGTAATGGCTTCTGTATCACTGGATGACTTGTGTTATTAAACTTCTAATGGCTTTTGGGCCCCATACAGTACCACAAACGTCACATGAGACAGATGGTGTAGTAGAGAGTTCGATAGAGTTTTCTGATACGATCACACGACTTGGAGAGACGATGGAGGAAAATACGAGAGAAGGGAGAGCTCAGTGAACCTGCAGAGCATCACATTAGTTCAGGCAGGGCGCTGAAGTCGCACACGCCATCAGATGATCAGTATCAGCTGACTCAGTTTATATAATGTGACAAACCCGCTCTCTCACTCTCCTCTGATCATTCATGCCGCTGTTGCTGTGACTGGTTATGCTGATTTATTCCTCCGACACCCCGGCATCATCCTGTTATGATTTCTTACTAAACAGAGCTTGAGATAGCATCTCTTGCCTTGTGCATTATGTATATTCCACATCTTAGCGATACTGTATGAGTCTGCTGGGCTCTGTTCTGGATACACCAGAGGGGCTTATTGTGTTCCCTGCAGAATTTATTGCATGCAGGTTTCATTTGGGGAGCATCTTCAAGGGCAAAGCCTCTTCTACATGGATACAAATATAAATGTATAATCCTGAAGAATTTCTGCCTTTCCACTGTCCTGTAAAACCAATATACCGTTTCCTCGCCCTCTTCCTTCCTCCCTCCTGTAACCAGTCAAATTGTGGGGGAAAAAAGTAAGTTTTCACTTACCTCAGCAACCAAGAGGGACAATATGTTCTGTATTGAGCTGCTTGTGTGTGCTGTATGTATTTCTAAGATCAAAGACAAACCAGAGCACACACACACACACCACCTACACTCTCCCTTTCAGCTCAGTGGGGAACACAATAGATGTGGCTTGTGGCCCTGCTACATGCTGTACAGACATGGTCATCATTAACCACATGAAAGACACACGCTCACACATCTCAGANATGAAATCAAGAGTGACTGTCAATTACCAAATCACCACATTTTAACTAAAGATGTGGTGATTAATGAGAAACTAAGGTTGTGTGTTACTACACATAGTAAAGAGGTTCTGGTGATGTGGCAAGATGAGAGGTCTGCAAATTTGTTTCTACATGACCTTTTGAAAAAGTGAAAATTGACTTGTGCATGCATCAAAGAAAACAGAGAAAAGACAGAAATGGAGAAATGAAATAAAGCAAGGAAAGTCAGAACAAACAAGAGGAAGGAATGAATCAAGCAATAACAATGATGATACATAATTAGAGTTTCTGTTTCTACATTAACGTTTTATAACATTATTAAACAAAGTGCATTTTGAGCTCCTGATGCAACAGCATCGCAGTGAACACCGCCCTGTTATGGTTCATATTATCGCTAGTTGCCTTGATTCAATTACATATGTGTGGAGTGATAAAATCATGTTGTCTTAGGAATCAATTGTTGGAACACTTTTTCTGTAATTTGATATTTTCTAGGCAGTAGGGGAAAACAGATTGAGTGAACAGTAAAAATGTACAAGTGTAGAATTCAGGAAAAGTGCAGGGCAGGGGAGAAACTTAGTAGGATGGAGGCAAATAATAAAGAGAAATAAACTAACAGAGAGCAACTTCAACTCTGAAATACTTTAACTATTCAACAAACTCAGATTCTTCAAAACTAATTGTGTTGCCTATGAATATACGTCCAATCTATTTCCACAACCTGTCTGTGAGGATACAGAATAAGCCCACATCTGTGCTCACATCTGAAGTTCATCCTTGAATTCCTGAGCAATGATACACCTCACATGTAGAGATGATTTCTTTCATGTTTGCTATGCTTAACTTTAATGTGACACACGATGCTGCCCGCAGCGCGGCAGTCGAAGTGAAGTATGAAACCACTGCTTAGGGAGAGATAAAGACACATGGAAAGAGATGAGGGAGAGAGGGAGAGAGAGATGGAGGGACTAATAAAATTAGTCTAGTTTCTCATGAGCTCCTTCACTGCCTCCTCACTGTCATTTTACCCTTGCTGTCACGTACTACACATTGTGTCCCTGCTGTTTGTGTGTATATGCGTAAGTGTGTGTGTGTCAGTGGGAATGTGTGATGAGCCATGAATGATAATGGATATTGGACTGTCAGACACATACAAACACAAAGGCACACAGACACACTGTTTGGCCAGACAGCAGTATATCACACAGATAGTCTGGGTACAAGGACACACTCTGCCTTTCTCGCCCGTCTCTCTCTCTCAGTCTATACGTTTTAGTGTGTTGTCTTTTCACACACACAATCCCACACACATTTTCCTTCCTTTGTTTTAGCAGTTTCTGATATAACTTTCTTTGCAAACTTTCTCTCCGTGTGATGCCTTTGGGTATGCTTTTGTGCATTAGTGTTTTCTGTGTGTGCGTGTTATATGTCAGCACCACTGACTTGTTAAAAGCTGTTTTTGCACGCCAACGTTAGTTTTTGATTGAATCATTTAGATTGGCTCAACTTTGGACCCCTTGTGTGCATGCGTCTATCAGTGTGTGTGTGTGTGTGTGTGTGTGTGTGTGTGTGTGTGTGTGTGTGTGTGTGTGTGTGTGTGTGTGTGTGAGTTGGCTTCTCATTAACTTTCCACCCAGTGTTGTGATGTAAACCCCTGCTGAGTCTGGCATGTTGACCAGCTCTCGCAATCCATCCCTCCATCATTATCACGCTTTGTTTCCTCTGCTTGAGTTTTCTCTGCTTTCTCTCTGCTGCCTGCAAGAAGGAGGATGGTTCTAAAGTACAGTACATCTCATCTTTTATCCGCAAACAAACATTTCTCATATTTATATGATTTGTTTAGTTGCTTAGTATTTGTCCTCACAATCAGGTTTGCAGAGTAAAACTAAAACAACTTTTTGGCTAATTGCTGTACTAGTTTGGGTCAAATACAGTAAATGAGGATGTAGTAGATTTTGTACAGAAAGAGAATTTTTTTTTTTTATTATCCAGATAGAAGTATCACAGTTATTTCAAACAACACCTACTTATCTGTGAGGCTCAAGCTAGACAATGACTTCATCTTGAATGGAAACTGTGTGTAGTGAACAAGAAATCAGCATGACAGCGAAAATTAAACAGCAACAGAAGGTTTGAGAAGGTTTCATGCTGTTGGCCCTCACACAGCGAATGATCCTAAGTTTGACACAGTGATGATAAGTAACTGATGTAGACTCCTGGGATTATCCTCCATTGGCAGACTATTGTACACTGCTTCTTCTTTTTTCCAGTCTCAGTTACCATTATGAAAGTGCTTGTTTCTATGGACATTAACAGTGACGTTTTCAAAGGCTATGCTTCTGATAGACTGACAAAACAAGTACTGAGCTTGAACTAAAACTCATAGTAAAAATACCTTCATATAGACTTTCAGCTGAAGCCAAGTTTTTATGCACTAATAACCTGATTGTGGCAAATAATCATTTATAGATGCATTATTTATAGATGCATTTGCTTTATATTCCTGCATCCATGCTACAAAGCTGAGTGTGACCTGAGTGTGACTAATGGATGAATAAGGCCTTTTGGCCTAACAATACAAAGTCAGAGTCTTACTACAGTATTTAACCTCCAAATTCATCTTTCTGTCATGATGCCACTGTGGCAATCTTGGCTTGCAGCTGCCAATTAAACTGTGCTTTGAGCTGTTCTTTTAAAGCTTTACTGTAAGAAAATCGTTGGTATGTTATCAAGCAAGTGAAGTAAAAGCAGAATTAAATTGTTTAGAAGACAAAAATGTCCTTCAATACCCTTTAAAATTGGACAGCAGATGAGATAGCGCCTATAATGAGCATAATCAAATTAACATAATCACAGTTTGTTTGTACATGGGTTCCACCTTACTTGCATTACTGCTTTAATCGCATTATGATTAAATTTATTGGCATGCATGTAAACCAAGCTAATTACATGTTAGCCTGCTCCCCAACTAACACTAACACATTGCAACCCAAACCCCTTCCCTCCATAGGAAGCACATCTGTAGGACACAGTGTCCTAATGGTTTGCTAGAGGCTGATGTCACAGGGTTGACCAGACACAGAGATACGCCTCCCAAGAGAGGACAAGCTGTACTCGTCTGGGCACAATGACATACAGGTATACAGCAGATAGGCGGAACAAACACACTGCCATGAACACGTGTGGACGCACTCAAATGTGGACACATGTGTACAGGTTCACAAACACACACACACGCCTGTCCTTCAGTCTGTGTCCCTGTGTCAGGACGAGCCAGTGACAGAAAAGAAGGGAGAACGTAACAAAGAGAACAAGAGATGATAGGGCAGAAGGATGACAAGGTCTATGATTGCCTCTAATATCATTAAATGGGATTGTTTTTTTTAGCTACTGATTGTAGCATTTGCAAAATCCATTTACCTCTTCTTAAATATTGAGATTAGCATCTGCCATAAACATCCATCTCAATCAGAGTTAACTTTTGTAATTAGGTCTAATTTTATCTAGGTGTCAGTATGTAAGCTCTCAGAGAGATCAGCAGTAAAAGTAGGGTTTTCATTAGCTGTCTCTTTCTTTCTGTCTTTCACTGTCCCTCTATCTGTCCTTAAAACCAACACCTTCCCCATAAATCTTGTTTTCATCCTTGCAGCATTTTTTCATCCATCTGTCGTTCTGCCTGTCCTTGTACTGTATTCAATGCTACAGCTATTTATTTGCCACCCAGACTGCCTTCCAACCGTCCTCTCTTTGATGTTTGTTCATTCAGTCTTTTCTTAACCAATTTGCATATTTGCCTTTTCCAAATCTCTATCTGCTTCTGTGCCTCAGATTTCTGATGTCTCTGTGTGTCTGTCAGTTCGTCCTCCATATTCCCCAACATATTCACCTATATAAACGTATATCTCTCCCTCCTTCCTTCCCTCTTCCCCTCCAGAGCATGCCCATTAGTTCTGCTTGCTTGGTGTTTGATGGAGCTTGTCCCCCACACCGGTCCCCTCAGAGACCCTGCTGGAGCCACTATGGAACCTCTGATTCATCAATCTCCCTGCAGCTGGCAGGAAACTGACCCGAGGGGCAAGGTCCCCCCTGGCTGCATGGAGCCAAGATGGCTGATGGGGCATGAGTGGGAAGGCATGGATAGAGGCAGGTTGCAGGTAGAAGCCTTTACAGATAACGCAGGGTTGTGCGGAGAAGTAGATGATGGAAGAGTATACTGTAGGTGCTCGTGAGACTGTGTGAGAGGGGAGGTTTGAGTGTGTGTGTGGTACTTAGCCTTAGATACAATAACAGAGAGTACCTGTGTAGCAAAAAGACTCCTTTATCCCCTCCCTCCTTTCTAACACAAACCCTTCAGCAGTGCTCTGTTATCGTGTGGCCATCTCTAGTGTGTGAGTGTGTGTGTGTGTGTGTCAGAGAGAGAAGCAAGCATGGAGCTAAAAAGAGATTTCATGGTATTAAGCCGATACACTAAAAGCACAGTTAAGGGCACCAGGGTTAATAAGCATTCAACAAATGGATTTATAGGGCTACATGTAATCCCCCAACATACCTACACACACAGACAGACACAAACACACACACATAACCAGGCATACACACTTATACAGGGTACCCAAAGTACCCAAGCACATGTGCAGTCTCTCGTGCAATCTAGTTTAAACACCACACCAACTCTAAAAGAACAGGAGAGAATAGGAGTAGAGGCGATGAGGAGAATAAGAAGAAGAAAAAAGAGGAAGAGGGAGGAGTGTTAGTGCAAGTAAGCCTGCAGTAAAAATGGGATGTCTGCAACAGCTAAATTTATAGATTCCATAGCCTGAGGCTAACTCTTTGAATGCAGATTTGCTTGAAATGTTTGCTCCTAAAATATTGACACTGGGATTGAATCCAAAAAGTCTTGTATCTGGGCAGACTGTCAGCACAGCAGAAACATCCTGTGTAAGAACCCCTCTGCTTTATAGTCGTAATGTTACACACTGGCCCTCAGGAGCCGTCCGCTATAGCCACAGTCTTCTGCTGTTGGCCTTGGAGCAGCTACACTGGAGCAGCTGAGGTTAAGTGCCTTGCTCAAGGGCCACTTGACCACATTCACAGAGCCAGAGGAGAGTGCTGCTCGTTCACTGTACCAGCCTGGATTTTCCCTGCCAGTCTGGGCAGCCAATCCAGTCTTCTTTAGCATTCAGACTTTCTCACCTTGACATACCTCCATAAAACTCACTCTTATTCCTAAAATGAAAACCTCTTTACTATCTGGTCTGCCAGCTCTTTTACAGCAGCGGTCTATTTCCTGGAGAAATCAAAGTGTGGGCACCACGGCTGAAACTCATTAAAATTTTCAATTATCAATTAATACATCCATTATTGAGAAATAGTTTATTCGATAAAATGTCCAGAAATAGAAAAAAACTGCAATTTTCCAGAACCCAAGAAGACAACAGCTTGAAACCCAAATATATTTGATTTACAGTACAGCAGAGTGTACCTGATTAAATGTTAAACTAAATCGACTAATGAACTATCTGATCATTGCACTGATTACAGACCAAAATGTATAGTGTTATGTGTAACCTGAAACTGTGTATTTTGGTCACAAATAAATAATGTACAGTACTTATCCACTGTTCACACAATTGCGCCAACATACACACACACAAACACACACACATACATTGCCCCTGTCTGTGTGCTACTTTTCTTTAAGACTGAGCTGTGTGCCACTGCATTGATGAGTCATTGATGACACACACAACCACACTCATACACATTAAAGATCATTAAGTCTTCTGTCCCCTGTTGTGAATGTATGAGGGATTTGGGATTGGTGTATTTGAAGACTCATATTGTATCATCTGCCAAGAAGACTCATAGAGGCATTCATGCACAGACATACACACACATGCATACATACACATTCATGCAATGAAGACACAATTACAGTGAAACAAACGCACAAGTGAGCAATGGGGTTGGAATCTGTTTCAGACTAGCGGCCTGAGCTAACAATGGGTAGCAAGACCTGTGGGACACACAAATGCATGCACACTCACAAACACACTCCCCCCTCTATCTCCCCCTCTCCCCCTGTGGGTAGGGACACATTCTGGGCCGCTGTTCAAAGCTTAGCAGGATTAGCTGCATGATATCGCCACTTTTTTATATATATATATTTTCATATTTTTAGTGGGTTTGGCGCACTGAAGCAGGAGATCAGCTTTAGAGAGAAGTACTTCAGTATAACCAGATAGATTACATCTCTTCTTAGCAAACAAGTTATATGGAGGGATGTGTGGTAGGACCATCTATGGTATGCTATGTACACTACATGGCAAAGAGGACATGGACACCCCTCTACATATGTGTACTTGTGTGTACTGGGGCTGTATTTCATGCTTCAGCTTATGCCCTTAGCCACAATTAAGATAAACCGTAATGCTATAGCATACAGCAGTTTTTAGGCAAGTGTGTTTCCAATTCTGTGCCAATAGTTTGGGGAAGGCTTTTTCCTGTTTCAACATAACACTCCAATGCACAAAGCAAGAACCATAAAAATGGTTTTCTTGGTACTGCCTGCAGGAACTTGACTGGCCCGCACACAGCCATCGAGCATCTTTGACATGAACTGGATCACCGACTTGAAGCTAGGCCTTACCACCCACCGTCAATGCCTGACCTCACTAATACCCTTGTGTCTGAATGGGACCAGCAGCCAGGCCCCATTCCAATTTTGTGAGAGAGTGGAGGCTGTTATAGCAGCCTATTAAAGCCAATATTTTTGGAATGAGATGTGAGTGTGTGATATGAGTGTCCATACATTCGGGCATGTCTTGCTTAATACAGCATAATTTAATCTACTGTAATCTTATCTAATATTTAGGATAATGATTTTTTCTGTTTAAATTGAGTGACTCTCAACTCATCTGAGGGTGTATTTTCTCAGCAGCAGACAGACACAAACCACAAGAACATGTTGCTTGTGTAATAAAGTCATGTAATGGCACTGAGCTCATTCTAGCTCATTTTAAATAGTCTCCTTGGAGAAGGTTGACTTTGCCTTTTAAAACCAGCGCCGGTGATTTGTGACTCTCCTGTGAATTCTCAGGGCTTGGTTTCAGTGAAGCAAGCAGTAGCAAGATGTCTCTGCCTCGTTTTATTTCACATTTTGTCCACTTTGTGTCATTTTTTTCCCTTCTGTATTCTCCTTTTGGTCTCTCTCTCTCTCTCTCTCTTTTACATCTTGAAGCTATCAGTATCTTGGCAGCGAGACAACAGAGAGGCAACACAGCACGTGGAGAGAACAGACCCACAATTCCATGGCCATGTCCAACACACACGCATACACTGACACACACACGTGTCTATAATTTCTTTGTGTTAACTAGCTGGCAGAAAGCCTACTTCAGTGTTTCCAAGGCAACAAGTTTGTAAATTTAGCGACGTTGTGGTGCATTGTGTGCATGCATGTGTGTAGATATTCTATGAAAACAATATTGAAAACATATGAAAAGGCACCAGACAATAACACACTTGAAAATGGAATTGAAAGACTTTTGTCCTGTGTCCTCTTTCTGCTCTGTCAACTCCGTGGCGTCTCACAGATCATTGCTCATGTGAATGTACGGTATGCATACATGAATGCTGATTTGTGTGTTTGAAGTCGTAATCTTCAACTGTGATGTTTTTGCACTCCACCTCCCAGAGATCACTACAGTGAATGGGCGATTGTCTCAAACAATCTACCCATGTTAAAGTTAGCATGAGAAAAAGCACACATAGATATGTGGGGATCTGCATTTATGGTTTTACTGGCATGTTAGAGGCACATGTGCATGTATGTGGGTGATTGTGTTTATGAGAGTATGGATGAGCCAGGTTTGCAGTACAGTCAGCCAAGAGTCCAGTGTGTGTGTGTGTGTGTGTGTGTGTGTGTGTGTGTGTGTGTGTGTGTGTAAGTGTGTGTTTGGTTTAAACCTTGAGGTGTCTTCTTTTCTTCAAGTGGTAGGTAATGGAATTAAAGCAATATCCACACACCACACACAAACCAAGACTCAAACCCATTTTTCTTTGTTTGTCCATCTCTCTTTTTCTCACACACACAGAATAAAACTTGGATTTATCAGGTCTCTGAGAGGCTCTGACACATAGGGATGCTGCAGGCTATTATGCTGAATACTCAGTAAAAACGCAAACACTTCATGATGTGTATAATGTATACCACAGGGATTATGCTGGTATAAAGAAACACACACATGCAATGCACACACGCATACTGAAAGGATTAGACAAAAGATGCATGTGATGTCAGTAAATTGAACAAACAGTCCTCTGCAAAATGTCTTCCCCTGAAGGAACTACAGCATAGGAACCAGAGCTGGAGGGGGGAACATTTGGGGGTTGCGCTCTATCTGTCTCCAGAAATTCACTAAGAAACAGTATGTGTGCATGTGTGTGTGCCCTGTCCTGCCCTGCCCAGCTGTCTTCCTCCTGATCTCATTTGCATCTACAGGCTACTAGAAAACCATGTGTTTGTACTCAAAGAAAAGACTGTTACCACTGTTGGAATAGTTTTTTTTTCCTTTTTTTATCACACTGAGCAGGAAAAAAGAGAAAGAGGCAGAGAAAAATGTTGAGAAAGAAAAGCATGAGGGGAGAGAATGATGAAAGAGAGAGGGAAAAGCGTCACTAATGTTTCCTGCTAAAATATTCAGACTGCTGCCGCATGATGCGTCACCCTGTCCCACAGATACACGTACACTCACACACTCGCACATATACACACAGAGCAAGAACCGTTCCTACCCCTCTACCCAGAGTCCCCCACGGAGGAGCACGCAGGAGCCGGCAGCCATCTTTGACCAGGCTGAACTTCCTGTTCACGCACATTTTCTGACTCATGATTGGTTAATAATTTAGGAAAGAGAATATTCAGTGAGTACAGCAATGACAGCGCATATACTGCCTGAGAATTTAACATTAGATAAACTCTACACAAACTTTCTTCATTAAGAACAGCAGATGCGGACTTTACAAAAACTCTTGCTTTGTTCGTCCTGAGAAGGTGAATGAGAAGGAAGAGAGGATGCAGGGAAAAGGGGAAAAGTGACATATTTCATGGAGATAAGGAACAAGAAACCACTGAAAGATGCTATAAATGGCTCTGTGGAAAGTGAAAGATTATGAAGAAAGGCCAACAAAGAACATCAAAGAGCCACTGTAGCAACACTTGCGTGCTAACCACTGCCTAACTTTCACCTTTCTTACTTTCCTCCATCTCTTCCAACCTTTGACTCAGCATATAAAACATTCAAAGCTTTCAGTCAGGTCAGGAACATGGCGAAGGTAGAGAGAAGGAAGGGGGAGCAGAATCAGTCTGTCACCACTTGGCAGATAAAGCCTCGACAGAAGACATGTGTAACTTGTTGAGTGCAACACTCAGATGTGGTCACTCCAGTCTCCGTGGCTGAATATGCTAATGCAGTGTCTCAACATGTATTTTCTCTAGCTAGAAAGTGCCTTAAAAAGTCAGAGTAGTGATGACTGAACACAACAGAAAACTAATTTGTCTCTCAGAATATGGGCTCGGTAGCTGCACTTAAAGCTGGAGTACAGGATTTTTACATATAAATGAAGTTACATTCAAGCCCTTGCCAAGTTCACACAATGCTGATTAAGTCTATCACTGCCAGGTAAATCTCTCTGTATTTTGCAGTTTAAAATTGGCATCTGTGCTGACATTCCCACACTGGGGCACCAGTAGTGATGTGTTTTAAGCCAACAAGCAATGATTGGTTTACTAGAGATGAAGGAGGGAGCAATCATAGAGACGGAGTAGCCTATATCAGCTAGGAGTATGACTTCATAAGCATCGACAGTGTTGGTGTAATTCCTCCCACGGCCTAATTTTGTGTTGTGTGGCACTTTTGATTCACGTTGTTTCATTTAGGTAATACGATGACTAAAAGAGGTGCGTCAGAAACCTATGGATGACATCATAGATGCTGCATCTATTTCCAGCCATGACTTTTTGACCATGTAAGCTCTGCTGCAGTCATTTCCATATGAATAATGAACCAAGCTCTTGTGTTTTCATGCATGAGATAAAGAAACTCATGACTCACAGTTATGAGTGCAATATAAAAGTGCTTTACAGGCTTGAACCATTTACTTTGTTGCACTTTGCTTTGAAAAGTGCTGTATAAAAATAAAGTTTATCATTAATATGTAGTAATGTGATGCAATATACTGTAGAGTTTGTCTTCAAGAGGAAAAGAAAGCTCAGACTGACAGAATTTGTCCGCTAGCTGAAACCGTGACAAGTACAAAGTACAGAAAGACTATCTTTAGCTCCCTCACTCCACTTAGGTCTCTTGTTCCTCTCATACTGTCCCAATGAAAAGAACTGCTGCTTTAAAATATTACTATTCCTGTCACATGTACCCGCGCACACACACACGCACATACACATGCACATCCACAGTCCTGTCCGGTCTCATGCGTAAGCCCCCTAACCATGGAGTTTTCAGGACTCTGATTGGATGCTCTAGTCCTCCACCCACCAATCCCATGATGGCAGTAAATTGCTGTGGTGCAGTATTGATTTTCAATGGGTATGCATCAAACACACACTCCTATACACACATATACTTGACAGAGTGACAGTAAGGTAGATATTAAAAGTACAGACACACACAGCAGAACGCATTTTTGCATAATACTGTAAATATGTTCAAAGATTTAAATTACAAATAATTAAATAGTTTAAATAGACATGTAAAATAAAGTGGGGGCTTTAATGACCCAGAGTTGCAGAATTTTCATTCATCACATTCATCGGACGGAAAGAGCTTACTTAATATCCTTCTCTGCATTTGGGCTTTCTGCTTTGCTCATTGACTTCATCTTTCTCTGTCACTACTTTTCAAAGGATTTGGAGACATTTTAATACCATGAAGAGAGAAAAATTGCATATCATATACTCTGCTGTAAACATACATAAACATGCATGTACACACACACACACACGCACGTACACACACACACAGTCCACTGCAGCTGTGACGGTGTCCCTCCAGAGACAGAGTGTGTCCAATCCTCTCCTTCTATCTAGGTCAGCCTCATAGAAAAGTCTGCACACCTCTCTCTCCCTCTCTGACCATCTCTTCTCCTTTTCTTCTCCCTCCTCTGTCCCAACAACTGTCTCCATTCTTGCCTCTTCTCATTCGCTCTACTCCTTTCTTTCCCTTCACCCTTTACACTTTGTGTTACTCTGTGTGTGTGTGTGTGTGTGTGCGTGTGTGTGTGTGTGTGTGTGTGTGTGTGATGAAAGACTGAGAAAGCCCACCAACAGTTTGGAAAGAGTTTCATTTATCCTGTTGCTAGGGGATAAGGTTACATTTTTAGGAAAGGAAAAATAACTTCATGTAGAAATGTGTCAGAAAAATTTACTGATATTCATATTCAGCATAGCTGTAAATCACATTAAAGGGTTTTGCCGAAGCCAACTGAAGAGTTCCTGGAAACATTTTAAAAGTATTAAGTCCTGTTGATCGCAGGCCGATCGGCACACTGCTGCAATAAGAAGAGTTCCATTCCAAAACAAAATATCTACCATTTGAAAAAAATCACACCTACGCTTAAAAAATGATTGCTGGCAATGGAAATTAACTACATTGTGGGTTTCCAGTTGACTTATGAGTCATCTCTAATCCTGTGTTTATAAAGTTTGACGTAAAAAGTTATGTGTTTGAGGATCTGAGGTCATCCCTGGTTTGGGGGAAATGCACTGATTTCAGGTGCTTCATTCTGTGTCTCTGTAATTATTAAGTGTATTATATGTTATTTTGTGATACTTCACAAAAAACTTCCTTTTAGAAACAGACACATAGTTTGTACAAGAATGCAGAGCTTAGCTGACAGAGGATGTGCACGTATGACAAATGACAGAAAGAAAGTCTGTTTTGTTTAGTGTAGGCCTACATTTATATAACAAGGTATGAAGTAAAGTCTTGTCTGCCGGACTGTTTTTTATGCCCTGTGGGCAAAACAGAGTGAAGTCAAGGGGAGTGACAGTAAATAAGAGCTGATGGAACAACTGGTCACACACACAGTTACAATTCACACAGGTCAGTGCACATACAGCAGGATCAGACACACACATACAAAAGGCACGCATACAAGCACACAGGCAATCACAACAAACTTTAACTGGAAATATATGTGATGTCTTCCAAGAGCCTTTATCTGACTGCTGACTCAGTGAAAGTGTAATATGAATGTATACCTTATGTGAATGTGTATATGTGTATGTTCTGGTGATCTTTCTTCATTCTCTGTGACAGTCTTCAAAGCCTCAAAGCTTTCTCTTGCAATTATGTACATGTTTGGATGCTTGTCCAGGTTGATCTTTTGTTTTGCTGTAATGATGATGGGTTGGTGGGATGTTTACGTGTTGAAATAAAGCACAGACATGTCGCACTACATTACATCCACAATACATGAGAAAAGAAGGGGGCAAATGCATTTGTGAACAGCACCTATTTATTCTTTATCCAGGAAAACACTGTCTGCACATAGTGTAGGTAGAGTAACCGTGTGATCTCTGTCATGTTTATTTGTGTTGGTGATTGTCGGTACGATGGTGCACTTTGCTCTGTGACTGAGAGAGGAGTTCAGAGGTGAGGGTCCGACACAGACACACAACTTAACCACTGAGATGAATCATTGAGCAAACCACACAGCGTGCTCAGGCACACATTGCCATGCTGCCTGCCACAATCTGAAGCAGCTGACAGAGAGAATGAGAGAGAGAGAAAAAAAAGTAGAAGAAGAAAGCAGATCTGGTACATTCATTTAGTCAGTCGTGTATAAATAAAGCTTTAACTAATTCCTGGCAGATTAGAATAAACAATATGGCTTTGTACATACACAGACTCATGATCTGTACATACAAGCTTGTGATACAGTACACTGCAGCCACAGTATACAGTACTTCAGTGTACATTAAACAGACGGACATAGAGGGAGGCATTTAAGAGCCCCAAGGAGATTGTGTGAATGAGTACTGTAAGTCTGTGTGTTTTTCCCCATGATGATGGTCATCAACAGGCAAATTCAGGCCAGTTGTTTAGGGGTGAAAGTCACTAAAATGTCACAAACTTTCAAATAATTCTGATAACATAATTCATCATTCACTTTTTAAAAACAGCTATGTGATTAAAACAAATCTACAGTACACTGAGTGTTCTAAATCTAGCTAATAAAAATAAGCACATTTGACATTATTAGTCACTCTACTCTCCAGTACATTATGTTAAAAAATACATTCACTTGGAGTTCTCTGTGCAACTTATAGCTTGGTCTGGCTGGCTGAAGGAGAAGAGGGCTCATTAACATAAAGCCAACTGTTGAAATCCTCAGATGTGGTGGAAAATGACTGAGTAAAGGCTCTCCATTTGCTCTATAACTGCCGTTGAAAGGCCCTTGCGCAAGGCACTTATCCACCAACTGTTGTAGCGTCACAACTCAGCAGCCACAGCGATGGAAATGAAGTAGGGAACTGGTGCGTTTCACAAATATTTTTTATCCAGTTCTTCACTTGATAAGGATCCGCCTTACATGGTAAAATGAACATATTTCAATTAAGGAGTGGATTTCCACCAGAGGGCTGTATCATTTCTATCATACACATTCAACAACCATCATGATGAAATCACTGGAGAGCGAGCAGAGAGGGCCGCTTGGCTAGCGGCCTAGACAGATGGACTATAACACCAGGCTAGGGCAACAACATGGCCTACAGGACTGAGCAGGCCAAACACACACACATGTAACACACACATGCAACACGCAGACCACAGAGAGATGGGCAACCATAGCAGCCTTTCTGCCAAGGTCAGTGGCCCACTGAGAGAGAAAGACACAGGCTGCGTGTGGTGTGTGGTTTCGTTGTACAGTACATCTTTTATAGCTGTTTGACGTGATTTCCTTTCACTGACATGCAATGTAAACCTCTAAATTAGTGTAAGAAATATGTGATCTATGGTCATACAATGTGATTCTTTTACTCAACTGCGCTCATAACAAGGAGGCATAAAAGGCTGTTTTACATAATTGTGACATGAAAATGTTTCCAACATTTCAAATCTATTCTTCTCTGTCCTGATCTTTTTCATAAACTGGAGTATTCTGTCATCAGCTCTTGAGCGATTAACAAACCCCCTCGCCTGACTAAGGAGCAGGTAAATGAGAGCAAGCCACTGAGAGGTGTTGAGAGTTTGACTCATTACCGTTGAAGGAGAGAGCCCTCTGTGTCTGTAGCTGGCATGTCATTAAGACTTGTTGAGGTAATTCCTCTCCAATTAGCCTCTCTGTGATATGAGGACCAGTTAAGGAGCGAGCAGTGGAAGACGAGGCCACTCAGAGTTGAAGCCACCCTCACACGCAAATCTCACCTGATCCCTATCAAACATTTCAATTCACGGTTGTTATCAATACAATTGTGACTCTTTCACAACAAAAACTGCTTGTGGTTGTACACTGGTGTTACACAGTGATGCTTCTATTTCAAAATAAACGATTTTTGGCTGACTGCAGACACCGGCTGCAGAGAGCACTTTAACCAGACAACAGTCAGATATTATTTTGGCCTGCCATTGACTTACTTCAGTAATTAACATTAATTACCGAGAGCTGATATAACCTGTATGTAAATTGATTTCCTCCATTTTACCTGGCCTAATATTCAACATACTGGCTTTGAATATGGTCTGAAATGATGCTCCTTTGTCAGATTCATAGAAATAGGCCTCTCCAATTAACTCACACACAGGGTGCAGTCGAGTAGCTCGAAGATGACAATTACAGTGGAAGGACTAGCCAATGTAAGGTAAAGGCACTTATGGAAAACTGTAGAGGCTGGTATTTTCATACTGTGCCAACAATTGAGTTGCCTTTACAAGCTAATTAAAATTGTATGCAATTGCAAATACTAAAGTGGTTAGACTACATACAAATACATGCACATGTGAAGCTATGAAATTTTGCCCATGCAGATTTTGAGTTTACAGACACAAAACCACCTCGTCTCTACTCCTTTCTTCCATCCCTCTTTGCCTTTTTGACTCATTAAAATGTCATCATAACACTAGAGATTCTCTCTCTTGCTCTCCTTCTCTCCCCAAGTCTTTGTGTCACTTGTTCACCTTCTTTCTCCAAACATGGTAAACAGAAGAGAGCTGCACCACCACAGTTTGAGAAGGCGTGTGTAGCTGCTGCTGAGTGTTTGATAAACATCTCTCTCTTTCTCCCTCTCTCGGACACACTGTAGCCAAACCCATCTTCACAGCCCATCTGTCTCCCTTGTGACTACAACCTAAAACTTGAGTGTGAAAGTCACAGAGGGTGATCATTTCTCTACTTCTTTTATACACCGACTAACAATTTCTAAAATTTGCAGCACACCTCTCTGGCAACTGATTTGACAAATAAACCTGGCTACTGTGGAATGAAAAAGGCAGAGCTGGGACACAATCTGAGAGCAAGGGAAAGCAGACAGACACCATATAAGCAGAAGTCACACAATAGCTAAAAAACGGTAGCATCACGTACTGTAATAACAGCAGTGTTTCCCATCAATTACCTCGACAGTGGCAGACACAGTTTGTCCAACCAGCTTCAAAATGATGTGAAAATATTTGTGGTTACATAACCTACACCTCTGCGTGCCATTATCATTAATATCTATACAACCAATGTGTTTATGATTAAATGTTTACTGGATCACAAGGGCTTACAAGAGCACAGGGTTCCTCACTGATGTAGCCTTTTCATTTTGCTCTCAAAGTGCTCCAAATTGATGCATTTAACTTTAAAAGTACAAAATTTTCTTCCGGGGGAGCACACCCTTAGACCCCCCTGGAAGGTCCAAGGTACACCCACCACAGTCTCACAAAATCCTGTGGGAAACACTGAACATATTATGTTATTATGTGCATTACGCACACCACTCAAACAAATACGCTCTCACTCTAGCCACAGTCTGCTTTCAAATTCTCAATTGTGTTGGATGGGTTTGAGGTCAGGGCTCTGTGAAGGCCACTGAAGTTCTTCAACACCAAATTGGGAAAAGCATTTCTTTATGGCCTTGGCTTTTTGCACAACTGTCAAATTGAAACAGGAAAAGGGCTACCCCAAAATGTTGCCACACAGCTGAAAGCACTATTGTCTAAAATATGACTGTATCATGTAGCATTGGCCACATTGTGTGTCTTAACGCATACAATATAAATACCTCTTCCTAACTTTGTCTTGTCAATCGTGGTGACATATTCAGCCTAAAAATAGTGAATTACCTCATGCAATTTATTGAATGATTCATATGTTTAAGAAGAAGCTATGAGTGTATATGTGAGTGTGTGTGTGTATGCAGTCCTTCTCTGTATAGAACTGCATGCATGAGTATGAGCATGCGTTTGCTGCATGCTCTCTGTGTGTACTAGCTGTCACACACACACATGCACATACACACACACACACACACACACACACACACCCATCTCTGCAAATGTGAGGCTACTAAGCTCCATCACCAAGGAAACCAGCTTGTTGCCAGGTAGCAACAGAGAGAGAGAGAGAGAAAGAGAGAGAGAGGAGGGGAAACATGAAAAATTAGTGAGACAAAAAAGACAAAATTAGATAGAGGTGTGAGACAGTGTGTGCAAAAAAATGCAGCTGATTTTCTTTTTAAAGATGCTACCAAAATTAGAATGTTTTTTTTCCACTTACAGTCCTGCACGGGTCAATAAGTCCAGCACCTAGCCTGGCCTCAGCCGGACAAAGTCTATAGTTATTCAGCCTGAGCCCGAACCCCAACTAAATACATCAATATCGCTTTAAACTTTGTCTCATATATACAATGCAATTGGCTGGTTGTTTGTATTCATGGAAAATGCAGCCCTTCCTGAAGAAGTAGGAACTTTTAGAAACTCCCCCATGCTCCAACTTCTCCCTGCATGGTTCAACTAAAATGTCATAAATAATGCATGTAAATAAAATGCGTATGTATATTATCTATAATAGGCTTATTATAACAACATTTCATACTGTGGCTAATGTGCACTATGCATACATATGGGCACAATGAAAGGAGAGAAGTTAAATTAGCTAGAAGAGCTAGTCACAGTCACAGTTAGTTAAATGAGCACATTGGGCCCGTCAGGTCACACCCTAGTGAAGAAAGATGAAGTGGGCGACCAACTGAAATTAGACAACTCCAAAGAAAACTCAAAAAAAAAAAAACTGTATTTGGCTCTCTCAAAACTGCATTCATGCTGTTTTGACCAGAGGTCGTCAAGTATTATACAATTTGTTTCTTTGTGTGTGGATGTGGGTGGGTGGGTGTACATTTCAATCTATCTGTGTCTAAGTGTTTGAGTTTATAATTAAATCTGACTTTGAGGTCACTGAAGATTAGAATTAGATTAGAGTTTAACACTCATTCAACAATGTATTCGACACAGAGACAAGGTTACATCACAGCTCTGGACCAATTGCAGAGCTGCCTCAAGCTGTCAATCTGTCGGCCTTCATTAGGAGCTGATGAGATAACAGCACAGGGATCAGCACAGGATGGTGAAGGAGTTGGTGCATCTTTGTATGTGTGGGTTGATCTGACATCACCTACATGAACTTGGTTGACTTTTGCTTTGAACACTTTTCTGTGCATGTTTACCTGGTGGTGTATGTGTTTGAATGAGGCAGCAGAGATTGTAGGAGAGAAAAAAAACAGAAAGGGAGCGATAGTTTTGATGCAAAAAATATCCATGATATCCGTCACATTGCAGATTTGTGTTACTACACCATTGAAAACCACCTCCATTTTAGAAAAAAACAAGTATTACGGATACACACTATAATGTATCTGAAGTGGGAAAAGAATCCATAGCTGCAGCCTTCAACCTAAACCTGCTCCCACCTCCAATTCAATTCCATGGTGGCAGTAATGGCCCTAAGCATGCCTAAGCATAACCTATCTTCAAAATCCCTGCCATAGTCCCATCTAACATGGCACAGTCAAATTGTCAAACATGGTGGATCAGCCGCTAAGCTTCCACGTCATGACACAGCGGATTCAGACTTTTAATATGACACAGCGTGTTTACACTGCAGCAGAGCACAGAGAGAAGAAGGGAGGGGGCTCACCAGTGAACTGAAGATGGCATTTTAATTAGATCAGGGAGCAGACACGGAAAGAGCGAGGCTGGAAGAGAAGGAGAAGTAAAGAGATAAGAAGCGCAGAGAGGAGAAGACAGAAGCAGAAGGAGAGAAAAGAGAAGGGGGATGCTTTCATGTGCATCATACCCTGTTACCCCTTGGCCATATAATTAGTAGGAAAAACATCTCCTTTCATAGCTACGCCAGCGATAATCAGCTGTATTACTGAATTAAAACCAAACGGGTTAGTTGCATTACATGACTGCCACACATATGCCAAAGATGAGATGTTTTAACATTTCCTATAAGTGAAATCATCACAAAACTAACATGTCCCCTAAAGTAGATAGATAGATTAAACATTTACAAGTTAAAAACAAAATAATTCTGCTATGTTATTTAATTTTTGGCTTAAGAACAAAGTGGCACAATCCCCCAACTTTGATCACTTCACTGTGACAGGTGGTGTTTGTTCCAAAACAGAGTATATTTTTTAAAGCCAGATATTTCTCAAGAAAAAAATATTATTCTAATGTTATGTCAAAAATATAGCCAAGCTGTATACAGAAGCCAAATAAAAGATTTATTTTTTTGAGATCTCAATCTCAATGTGACTACTTGATTAAAGAAAGTATCTTGTGTAAATAGGTGAAAAGTGAAAATATGAAGGAAAAGGAAAATTGGGAGAGAGAGATGTAGCACTAAAATTGGGTCCAGTGTCAACACCTTTGATCCACCCACACTATCTAGTTCCCATGAATGCACAGAAACTTAGGCCAGAATTGTAAAGCAGCCAACCTGTTTCTAGTGTCTTTATTAAGAGAAAGAACAGCACATAACTTGCAAAGGTCACTGGACAGCAGTGAGTAACTAGCGTCCATGACCAATGATGATAACTAGTGTACAGCATATACTGTACAGCACAGTGTGCATATGTTTCTTTCTTCACTCCAATTTTATATCCCTCCATCCATACTTTTTCGCCCTTACAACCCCACCCCTTCACAAACAAGCTCACAATTTGGACAAAACGAAACAAGACAGATGGAATAAGTGAGAGATTGTATAAGAGTGTAAGAGACAGAAAGACAACAGTGTGAGAAAGAAAATGTGGAGAGAGAGAAAACACCTGACTGCAGCTAAAGACAGAGAGAGTTCAAGAGAAAAAACATCGGAAGTGTGAGAAGGAAGAAAGAAAAGAGTCACAGTGACAAGTGAGGTTGAAAGCAAAGATAAGAACAGAAATGTCCATATACGGTCGCTGGTGTCGCTCGAGTTGCCTGGCAACCTAAAAGTTTGGCTCGAATCTCACTGCCAAGTCATTATTGCTGTGAAACAATCTGTATCCTTTTATAACTACAGTGAAGACAGAAAGATGAGAGAGATTTGCAATGAAGCAACTCCACACACTGAGAAACACAGACCGCTTCAAAGACAGGAGGCAGCAGCTCGTTAAAACAGACCACAGACAGGACATGGATGCTTTGGACGAATGTCTGCGCAGTTTATTTATGTCAGATCTGACGTACTGTGTGTGGCACTGCTGTATGCATCCTCAATGCATGTGCAGCCTTGTGACTTACTCTTCATTAAAAGGTTTACAATCTCATCTTAACGTTGGACGTCATCGTCACAGTGTTTAAAAAGCATAAATCAAACTCTTTTAATTGTGTTGTGGTTGCCTGTCTTGTGATCATCACCAACATCAAAACATCTCTGGTCACAATTCAAGTTCTAACAAAACTTGTGATAAATAACTTGTAGTGTTTAAACCTGCTTGAAATGTCAGATCTATGAGATTAGCATTATCTAATATAGTACCAAAAAATTATATTTGAATCATCCTGATGCAATGAACTTCACCCATCTAATAGCACTTCATTTTCATTGCTCCCTCTGTCCTCCTCTTCTACCCATGGCCTCCTCCTCTTACTCATTGAGCCTGTCTCCTTCATATATGTTCTCTTTACCCTCTGAATGCCAATATCCAGCTACACACTGTCTCTGTCTGTCTGGCTGTCTATGTCTCTCTCTTTTGCTGCCCCACACACATCAAAGTCCTTGTTAAGCAGACTTGGTGAGACTAATTGTAAAGGCTAATAGCTAACATGTGGAGCCATATGCTGCCTAACCTTCTGCACCATGTGCTGAGAATGTGTGCGCGTGTGTGTGTTTGTGTGAAGATAAAGTACGTAGAGTGTGTTTGTGGGTGCAGCACAAGTATTACAGCTCATTCTTTCTGAACTCAGGTTCACTAGAGGAATCTAAAAAGAAGGAAATAATGATATGTTTCACTAATGAAAATGAATACCAGACCTGTGCCCCATCAAACCAATTGCAATTAGAATTGTTTAACGTGAAAAGTTTGAAGATGTTACCTTTGGTTCTGGAAAAATGTAATGAGTATTCTTCCCTGTTATATGACATTTCATAGGTTAAACAATCAACCAATTACTAAAAATAAATAGACAGATCAACAGATAAACAAAATATTTGTTACAGCCCTTCAGACATAAGATAGCACTGCCATTTCTGAAAATGACGGTGCCTTTCCTGAGAAGGTAAAGTGTTTATTTGGAATGGTTTAATTGCGATTAGAGACCGGCAGATTTGGTCAGTGTGAAACAGAACTACACTCCAGACACTTTACAACTTTTACCTCCCATGTGAACCTGCATCTCACAGTGACACTCTATCCCCTCTTTCTTTACAGAGGTGCTGGTATGAAACAAGTCATTACAGCCTTACAGCTGGCTCTTTAGGATTGTGCATGTGCAATTAACACACTGAAACCTTTACTACAGGAAAACAGAGGGGCAAGACATGTTTTAAGCCCCCACAACATCTGTTAAGCAAGCATGCCTGGTTGCCTACATGCTGTACTTTTTTCTTTCATTTCTTTTATTGAGCAAATGTATGCATGCCTGTGTTAACTTCCTGCTTTGAAGTAAAAGACTGTGTGGGCACTTTCAACCCTTTGAGATGAAGTAAAATATATTCACAGCAGCCAATGAGAGAGTATTTGGTGTGTGTCTGTGTGTGTTTGAACCCTCTACCGTACAAACTCAATGCCAGCCCAGGGATTGACAGCTCTGACAGAAAGGTAATGGGCGGCCACCTCTACATGCCCCTGTATGTATGTGTCTGCTCCAGAGAGGGAGTGTATGTGTGTATTTGTGTGTGACAGCTAGAGTGCTGCTCAACAGGTGTGTGCTGCAGTCAGCACTAACAGAGATTACCTACAAGCTACACAAACGGTCACAAAACTCATACACACATACACACACACAAACACGTCAAAATCTGTCCCCAAGCTGACTGTATAGAGACCTCTTTAACCTGTACATCTGGCCTTCAGCTTCAAAGAAACTGAACTGCACTACTCATAAGCCAATACTGCCTCTATGACCAGGCACAGAAATAGCAGGTGAAAAGCTCGATGACAATATAGATATTAAGCACTTAATGATGATTTCCATAGTAGTTTAGTATTCCTTAGCCATCAAATCGTTAGTGTAGACATATTTAACTTTTTTTTTTTTATCAGATGCAAACTTTATATTTGTATGCATTGTTTTAAGGTTTTGACAACTTTAATTGCATGAACAAATGACAATGGCAAGGTTAATTTCCATGGGAAAAGCAAGTTTGTGTACTTTAAGAAAAATAAAGTAATCAGTTACTAGAAATCAAAAAAGGTACAGTATTCTTGAGGTAATTTAGATACATTGTATAGTTTGTTCACGAGAGAGCAAATACAACTTTAGCTTTTAAACTGTAAAATTCCAGGCTTAGTATTGCACATAACTTTGTCCCATGACATGTTATCATTTCCTCCTTGATGTGATGTACAGTATTTACTTTAGGAACACCAAATCACAGGTATTGACTGTAGCTTATACAGCAGCACAGACATGATTTTCAACTCGTCATCTTTTCTCTATCCATTCATTTCTCTGACACTTCATCTCGCTCCNTTTCAACTCGTCATCTTTTCTCTATCCATTCATTTCTCTGACACTTCATCTCGCTCCTCTTTCTCTTTCCCTCCTTCCAGTTCAGTTTTTCTGTCTTGTCCTCTCACTTTTCCTCCTCTGTCCACATTCCTCTTCCTCTTTCTCTCCTTTAATGTTATCTCCCTGTCCACTCTCCCTCTCCACTCTTCCCTCCCTCTTACCCTCTCTGTCTAATACTCTGTCACTCTATCCATTATTCATGGAGCAGTCACAGTCGGCATTAAAGGACCGCGCAATATCGCTACGGCAACAACGCAGCAGAAGCAGCCGCACTGGATCATGGGAAACTGGGTCACCTCCCAGGAGCAGGAGGGTGCGGGGGGGTGCAGCATAGGGAGGTCGCTGTCACACACACTCACACACATATACACCTGACAGATGTCCTACAAAGCAGGAGGACAGGAAAGAGAAAGGTGATGAGAGAGAAAGACAGACGAGAGAAAGTTAGAAATAGTTAGACTGATCATAGGCCTGGTCAATGATCCAGATACTGTCACTGGCACAAAAACAACACACTTTAGTGTATGTGGGGCCATATGGTTGAATAGACACATATGCACCTCTTCACTCCTGGAAAGAGAGCACACACTGCTCTGTACATCTAGCTGCCATGTTAGTCATGCAACGTTAACTTAGTGGGGCTGTACAACATTAAACATGAGTAAACTATACAATCACAGCCTTCACTAATGCAATAAAGAGCTTTTTTCAACTTATATTTGGACTTCCATTTAGTTATGTATTATACATTTTCTAGGGCATATTTTCCGCTATCCTATACAAGTTTACACAAACTGTAATTCAAGGAGGATGCTGGATGACATTCCCTTCAACTTATGTTTATTTCTCTGCTTTTCTTTCCTGTAAATTGTCTCACGAAACTATTTTCCGTGCAATAAAAAACCACAATGACATACTGAACTTTCTTGAGCTGTCTGTGCACTTTTACAGTTTGCTGTCATTTGGTGTCCTGTGAAAATAGCTCATGAGCACAATGCTTTTGGGAAGCCGGCCATGAAAGCTCAAAAGTTAGCACTCTCTTAAATACACCAGAATTTTTAAAACCTCCTAAAACATACGCTCTGGAACTAGTTGGCACCAATGTAAAGCTTATC
Source organism: Centropyge bicolor (assembly GCA_037975185.1). Lineage (NCBI taxonomy): Eukaryota > Metazoa > Chordata > Actinopteri > Pomacanthidae > Centropyge > Centropyge bicolor. The sequence continues at coordinate 5,983,430 of JBBMOC010000004.1, read as the reverse complement.
CAATTAGTAGTTAATGCTAAAGCTATGAAATGCTCCTTCAAATATGTCTCCAAACTCTGGCGCCTCGCAAAATAACACATTCATTTTCATGCCTATTGATTCCATTATAAACAGATTTCAGTGAATAGATATGAGTGGAAACAGCACTTTACAGTATTAACAAGGCCACTCTATTGATCATGACCAATCTGCCTCCCACCAGCCTCTCAACAATGAAAGATAAAGACCCAGAAGCAAAAGCGAATGGATATTCATCTTTTGATGTGAATTCACTATTACACTGCAGATGACTCATCGCAAGAATAAAACAAACACTGGAGCTGCTGACTACATGTCAGCTGGGCCCAAATGATGAATGTACAAAATATAAGGAACTTTCCGATGTTGAGATGCAGTCCCTTTTGCACAATTCACATCTCAATTATCTCAAAGCTGAAAACTCCTTTATGGGCTTGTCTTTATCTACATCTCCTGTGGTTGGTATAGATTTAATAATGGAGATCAATAAGGGAATAAAGCCCTTACCTGGTTTCACCTCATTACTCCATTTAATTGAAAAGCATGTGTCTGTATGTTATACTTTCAGGGTATATCACACACACATACACACACATAAGTACACACAGAAACGGTCTGTCACATGTTGCCACCAAGGAGGAAAACGGAAACATCTGTTTCTATGGGAACCAAGCCCTTTGATGATGCAGGCAAACCACACTAGCAAGCAGGTACACACACACACACACACTCACACACACACACCTTAAAGTGTTCTGCATTATAGTGACACACCTTATCAACAGCCTCAAACCAGGATGTGGATGTCTATGTGACCCATCTTCTGTGTGTGTGTGTGTGTGTGTGTGTGTGTGTGTGTAGGACGGAGACAGATAGAGAGAGATAGAGAGAGAGCGAGTGAGAGAGAAAGGCTGCATGGCTGCCAGATCCCAGACCAGATGGCTAAATGTCAGTGAATACCACACCAACATGACTGCTAGTTCTCCCTAACAGAACCAGTGCACACGGCAACACAGCATCACCTATTAATTCAGTGAGCAACTGAGGCTGTGGCTTCTGTACTGGATGGGATTTGAGATATTTTTGCTTCTTGTCTTTCATCTCAAGGCTTTCAGAAGGCATTTCCAAACAGGACTGCCGGACCATTAATTCAAACGTCAAAGTGACAACAGTTTAACACTGCACATCAGTCTATTATTGACAAGTCTGCTTCGTCCTGTTGCTTCCAAATGTCAATTTTTGTTAGTTTACTTTCTCGCTTCTAGTATGAAAGAGATCTAATGCCAGGTTTTGCATTAAGCTCAGTAGTGATTGACTGATCGGAGCCTTTTAGCTGAAAGTAGCTGGTGTGCAGTTTGCTTTTCTCCACTGGTGATGTCACACCGGGCTTTTATGGCTGGTTAAATATTAGTCTGGAATGATGAAGACACATGCACACACATGCACACACAGAGTACACATTACACCTGTTTGTCACCCTAATTTGCCAAGAGATCTACTGTGCACTTCCATTACCTTTGTTGCCATGGCTCTAGTGTTTGCTGTATAAGCAATTTGTTGTGTGTGCCTCTGCCTAATACTGGGATGCCAGCGATGGGATGATCCGACATATTAAGCTCGGATTTTCCAGTATGGAGTTACTAGGCTGAGTATTAACCATGCTGTGAGATGAAAAGGAGAATGGGAAAGGAAAGAAAAAAGCCTTATAGCATTAGTTGTATCAGTATTAAACTATCTGTGTTTGCAATGCCTCCACATTGACCAACAAATCTTTGTATCTGGGTCTAACAACCGCAGAAGAAGAAATCAGTTTGATTTATGATGTAATAGGCATACTATGTAAATATGTAAGGTGTATAATGGAGTAAAATTTTTTATTTTTTTTATTCACTCCATAAACATTTAGTCTAAGCTAGAGGTGATTTTTGATTGCCTTTTCACTTGTTTGTACATCCTGGTATTCTGAAAAGCTTTTAAAGCAGCAACTGTGAAAAAAAAAGTGCAAATTGAGCTACAGCTACCATTTTGTAATGTTTTGAGCCAGACAGCAATCCAACAGATCACAGCTTGGGTTTTAAAAAATGTAAAATAAAGAGCAAAGTCATGCTGCGGCTGCCAGCGATGACTCTTGCCATTGTCCATGATCAAGGGGAGCGCTGCGGCCACCCACTGCTTCTAAATAGTTGAGATGGGTCAAATGCTAATTTTTCTGGATTTAAATGTATAAATAACTTTCAAAGTTATTGCTCTTTCTATGATGCCACCTGTATGCTACCGTATTCACAATTAACACTAAATAGGTGTTAAAAGTGAGGCTGTGGTTTGTTTTTAGCCCAGTATAAAATGGCTTTCTGATTGGGCAGAAAACTTGCCTTAAAAAGTACCACTAAACTTAAGTCAACTGTACTTGCCATAACAGCAAACTCCAGTATGACCAGAACATTTCAAACTGAAATGGGGACGTTGAGACTGACATCGCTCCCTGTGGTAAGGTTGCATTGAGAACTCTGAGTTTCAGTGATGGACAGAGACATTACACTGTCTTTCTCTCTGTGTGCTCTGTGGGAGCAGTAATGTGGGTCGATGTGAGGCAGAGGTGGACACTTTTAGCTCAGTAAAAATATCCTGCTCTATCTCTTTCTCTTCTTTCTCTCCCTCACCGCCTCTGTCTCTCTCTCTCTGCTTTACCACCGGCACATCTGGAGCGTCACACGCACGATCAAAAATTCACCTCTGCATTACTAGTCTCTTTCAGACAGTTATGTAATGTTAATAATTCTTGCCTTGGCGTCTGCATCAGGGAAACTTCATTTTAGTTTCATAAGGCATATTTGACCTGATTTAACATGACTTGTTTGCCAAATTGCGCTAGTGCTCAATACCAATGCGGCATCACACAAATCCACATACATATCCACAGATCCTATATATCATCCTCCCACACACATATACATACAGAAATATATACAATCATAGCTCCAGAATCACAGTGGTCTGGTATGCAGGTTTGAAGTAAACAGGGTGCGTAAGATGGGACAATTTCCAGGAATCTTCTCATAAATCATGGGATTCATGCCTGGGACTGTGTTCTCACAAACCCCTAAAAATACTGGTGTGATGTTTTCAGTTTGGACTGGCAGACAAACACACACGCAAAGACATCTTTGTTTCTCTGGAAAGAAAGAAAAATGTATGTGATGAAAGAGGAAACAAAGAAGAAAGATAGAGAGGTCAAGAGGTTTGTGTGGAAATCTCCCTATCTTTATCACCAAAATGGTACTATTAAAAAGCAAGGGAGGAGGGGAGAGGGAAGAGGAAATGGCGTTGTAATGAATGTGGTGCCACAGCTGCCATCATTTAGAGTCTTTATCTTTCACTTTTATTACGTGGAGGAGAAGAGAAAGGCTCAGAGAGAGAGAGAGAAGAAGGGAGGGAGGGACCGCCCGAGACAACAAAGAATAATGTAATTTCTTGCTTATTATGTATTTTCAATTCAAAACAATTACACACTGATATCACCAAGGCACTCAAATGAATGTTATGCTTTTGCCATTTTGCTTCCGTTTCACATCCATTCCAATGAAGTCAGTTAAAAAAAACTTCAGTTTCAATCCAAGTATTTTCATGCTTATTACAATGTCAGATTAAACCGGTAGAAAAATAGTAAAACTTGAAATAACACAAGCTTAGATAATCACCCCATAAATACACTAGTTCAGTTCTGTTGTACAGTGATTCAGCAGCAGCTGTATGTTTCCTGTAACATACAATCCACAAGCCATTATTCCTTCCATGCGGCTTTGAGCTTGTGAAGTAAAATATTGCCAGCAGCTTTTAACCAGTAGATAAAAACATGAATATGGGAAACACAAAAGAACAATAACAACCTGTCCAATACTAATCAATTCAAGGCTTATTTATTCAATTAAACCTTGCTGATGGGGTCATTCCTGAGTTCCATTTTAGATTTGTGACATTTCACATTTTCAAATGGCATAAAAGGGGAGAATTAAAAGAGAAAAAAAGGCAAAGAATGAGACTGAGACAGATGTTCTGGTAAAGCAGAGAAACTACACGGATAAAAAGACAACTTTAAATGTAGATTGTGTTCCTTTTTCCCCATGTTTAAAGCTCATTTTCTGTTACACCGGAGCCCTGCAGCAGTGAGGAATTGGTAGGAAATGGCTCTAAGATATGGAACCAATGGAGCAGAAACCAAACAGCACTCTGAAGTAGTAACTTTGGAGTTGGAAAGCACCCATGTCGCTAACAGAAATGGTAACTGGGGTATTCCTTGTTTCCTCTGGGAGCTGAAAAGGGGAACAGAATTTATAATTTCCACATAATGACTCCCCAGGCTACAGCATGGTTGGAGCTGGAGAAAACTTGCAAGAGATTTGAAGTTTCCCATCTGTGCAGAGGGGCTCGCTAATGCGTAACACCAGATATGATAAGAGTAGTGAATCATATTAATCTCTGTCTGTTTACAACACTCTCACACTCGCTCATCCTATTGATGAATGTAATATACTAATAAATGCAGTAAATGCCACTGTAGCTATTCACACATACACCACTAAACACACAAACACACACACATCTACGTCCTTATCCGGATGAGTGAGTGGCTGCATTCCACTGTGACTATTCAGAGGTGCACACACTCACGTCAGCAAAAGAAAACACAGGCCAACATTGTTTAGATAAGTGAACGTACAGATAGACGCTGATCGTTCCTCTCCATCTATAAATAGACACTCCTAGCAACCAGCAGAGTAGCACCCAAAGGAACAGCATGTTAACTTGATCCACTACAGCACAAATGATGGGGAGAGGGAGAGAGAGAAGCTGGAGGACAAGAACAGACACCAGACAAGATTTGGAAAAATATATTGGTAATGCAATCTTTATAAGGTAGCAAACTCAGGTTATTTCATCAGTTTCATGAAATTTAACACATTGGATCCATTAGTGCTACTTCTGAATTCAAATGTGAACAATGTCATAAAGGTAGTAATGGTAATAATCTCAATCCACCTAAAGATCAAGATACAGTGGCTATAAAAAGTATTTTACCCCAGTGGAGGTTTTACAACACTGAATCAAAGTAGATTTAATGTGGCTTTTTTTTTTTTTACACTGATCACCTAAAAAGGGCTCTATATTAACTGCACATTTAGACTAAAAATACCTGTTTGCAGAGGTATTCACCTTCTTTAATAGGACACACCTAAAGCATCAATGGTGTAGCCAATTGATTTTAGAAGGCACATAATTAGTTAAATGGATACAACATGTGTATAGGGCTTTCAATTGACTATGGTATAAGTACACCTGTATCTAGATTGAGCAGCTTGTTATCGCAAAACCTACAAAATAAAGACAACATAACACTTCAAGCAACTCCAGGAAGATGTGACTGAAAAGCACAAACGGGGGATGGATAAACAATAATTTCTTAACATCCCAGAGAGTTAAATTAGTTATTAAGAGATTCAAAGAGTATGGCACAGCTGTAAATCTGCCTGTTTGAGTTTAACCAACTATAACTACTTAATTAAAAGTAGGCAAACATCTCCTGCACTGTTAAAAGAAACCTTTGTAGGCTGTCATATAAGACAGGGCGCTAACTGCAGTTGTCTATGTCATAGTCACATGCTTTGTACCTCCAAATAAACCTCATCTCTATTACTGTAGGTCTTGTGGGAGTAATGTTAAGATGCGTCTGTGGTTGCTACTGAGAGAGGGCATTCACATTCACACTGCAGCAAGAGGTCACTTGTCAGGATAATGCAAACATAAGGCATTTTAAATAATTGACAAATGACCAATTCTATTATGTAAAAAAGAGACAAACACAAAGATCAGACAGTGAGAAAGAAGCAGACTTAAGTGTTGTGATGGGGTCCATTAACCTCTGAAAGGTGATTCATTGACTTAAAGGTGCTTGTTTCACATGCCTACTGCAGAGCCAGCAGCTAATTCATCTAGCACTAAACACCCTGTCACCTATCTCTGCTACACACACACACACCTCTTCACACACAAATGAGCAACCACAAACTCAGGACGTCACACAATACACACAACACAAATGTATGCACACAATATAGAAATCAAGTGAAACCTGAACATGCACAGACGCAGTATCACACCAACATTATCTCCAACCTCAATCACTGAGAATCCTATTAAGCCTCATTATTGCTTACAGGATTTAGTGTGCATTTCTGTGTGCATGAGTGTGTGTGGTCTTGCCTCTACATCAGTCAATGTCTAATCAGGTGTATTGATTACCTAATTGCTTGATTATGACAACATTATTCTGTCAATCTGAAAGTATCCATATTGATCTGATTAGATGGAGGACTGAAGGGAGAGCAAGAGGGAGAAAGTGATTAAGGAGTAAAAAGGGGAGGAAGGGGAAAGAATCAGAGTAGAAAAGAAGAAAATAATGGGCTTAGAACAGCCAAAGGGACTGAACACAAGATTTACACTCAAGCTTCAGTCTACTTAGAGAAAATTCATCTAGTTCTACCATTTTTTCACAAAAAATGTTGTTGCTGACCTGAACTAGTCAAAGTGCAGCATATATTTCCTCCCTGAGAGAAGTGACTTTGGCACACTTTGGTTCCTACCCCATCTTTCTTCCTCATCCAAGGATGGACGAGGAGCATCACTACGGTTACCATATCCATGACAACCTCTCCTGCTGCTATTATTGGGCATGTCGTCAAGGAGACAGAGCTGCACATTATGGGATGCAGACAGAAATAGAAATCTTGTACTGGAAGCAGTACAACAGATCTGTGGTATTACATAAGAAAGACTAGCGAGGGGGCGCCATATTGATTCTAAAACTCCGGCTCGATCACACACAGGGTCAGGGGTAAATGTAAAGAGCATCATAAGGATACTGAGGCACAGTCGTGATGCAGCTGTTCTGAGCTTATACCACATGAAAAGATAAAACTTTGTAGGAGTTTGCACAGTGTTCGAAATTAACTTTTTGACTCATGACCAAAAAGACTGCTAGATAGAATTTTACCTACCAAGCCTATTTTTTACCAGCCAAAATGGATGCATTCTGGGAATGATTTCAGGATTTAATTATTTCTAAAATGCTGGAGTAAAACAACTTCAAACTATCACATAGGCACTTGGGGACCTGTTGTACAAGAATATTGTGAAGTCTGCTGATTGAACAATTTTATTTTTATGTAAGTTTTTTAAATATTCCTAGGTAGTCATGAATTGGATATTGTTATGTTCTTAGCATCTAATTATTAAAAATTCTGGAGTGAAAGAACAAGACAGCACAGATGTTGGCCTATGTATTTCAAAAGAGGGAAATAAAAAACTTTCAGAGGTGACAAGGTGCATTTGAATGCATCATGAAGTCTCCCCGTGTGTGTGTGTGTGTGTGTGTGTGTGTGTGTGTGTGTGTGTGTGTGTGTGTGTGTGTGTGTGTGTGTGTGTGTGTGCTAAACTCACACAGACAGCAGAGGACAGAAGCAGTGCGCCAGTAAAACAATACCAAAACGCGAGAGACTCGAAGCACATTTTTTCATTACATGGCTATTTTGGCACAAACATTTACCTGCAAGCTCCAAGATTTATTCACCAGATGGGAAATCTACCCACATGGCAGGTGTCAATTCCAGACACAGAGGCTGTAGTTTATTTGGAAATGATAAAACTGGCAATGGGAAGAAATAAAAACTGCATGTTTGAGCAAATAAAATCACAAGGGGCTAAGCACAATGTGCCACCACAAATGACTACAATACTGTGCAAGTGGGGAGGGTGAAACAAAAACGTGAAATAGCACAAGGGGTTTAGAGTGAGCTGCGTTAAAAGAGCTTTGAAGCAGGTAAAATCTGAAACTGTCATGTAGCTCAAACTCCCATTATATTTATTGTCAGACACTGTCAGACATAACTTACAATATAGTGTGAGGATGCATGCATGTCCTTACACTGTAACACATTCACTGTAGACAGCGCTGGATAAATACATCATCTAAATGTCGAAGACTTGAACATAATGAGAATCTAAATTGACACTAGAAAATGAACCGATGGAAAGTAATATAGATTCTGAAAGCATTGGGTTTAATTGCTGTTTTTCAAACACAAAAACTGAATAGAGTCAATTCAAATATTGCAAACACAATGTAAACATACTTAAGATGTACTTCTGGCAATGTCAGAGGAAGGCACTTTTGTGAAATTCCTATTCATGTTTGGTACATAAGGCAGGTAAAAGTTTAAAGTGAATGCTGGGGTGGGTGAGCTCAGACTCAGGCTGATGCATCAGTTTTGTTAATCAGCAGCTGTTATGCACAAAAATGTACAAATAAACACAAACACACACAGAGATACATGGTTCAACCATATATTTAAGCCTCTGGTTCATCTGCACACCGCTTCCTGTCTGTCAGAAGGTTATAAAACTAATGGACCACAGCTGTGGTGGTGGTGAGTAGATTCTGTGTGTGTTTGTGTGTGTGTGTGCATGTGTGTGTTGTATTCCTTCTTTAACTATGGGGGTCCCAAATAACTCTGTAAGAATAGAAGACCTGAAATAGGTTCATTTAGAAGGCCAAACATTTTATTTAAGTGTGTACTTGTGTGTGTGTGCATGCGTGTGTGTGTGTGTGTGTGTGTGTGCGTGTGCGTGTGTGTGTGCATGCCAGTGCTGTTGTATGCAGTTTCAAAATGGCAAAGAGAGTAGCATTAAAATTCTCCTCATTGTGTTGACAGACACCAAGAGACAGTAAGAACTGTCACTGATAGTCAGTCCAGACAGTCCGGTGAGAGAATAAATAAATTACACATTAAGCATTTTTTTGCCTTAAATGCAATTATTTAACTTACTTATCTTATAGGGGCAAAGTAATTATTTGCACATTTTATTTATATTTGTGCTACAACCTTAAAATGGCTTTGCTACCTGTTTTCAGGAGTGACCTATCTTACAAGTCAAAGCTTGCTTGAGTTGTAGAGAATTTACTTGTTGTTCTCTCTCACCTGTAATTTCAGTATTTCTGACATGATTCAAAGATAGTACAAGTGGAATCTTTCTCAAAAAATTTAAACTAATTAAGACCTTAAAGAAGCTAAAGAGAACTTTAAATTCTTTAATCAGTAACTGTAATGTGATCATTGAGACTTGATCTGTGAAGTCTTACTGTACATTGGCTCTGCTACAGAAAATTGCTGTATGTATCCCTCCTACAGAATTCATAGAGATATACAGAAAGGCAGACAGACTGGGTGATGGACACAGATTAAGTAGCTGAAAACAGCTGTCCTCCCTCAGTCCTATTTACTCTTCCTCTGACTCACCTGATCTGAGACTATATCATTAAAGGAGAAATCAGAGGGTAGAGACACAGAGAAACAAATCAAAACAAATGTTATTTCTCAACTCGCAGAGGTACAGTGAGAACAAAGTGACTTTATGCATAGTCAAGGTCAAAAAGGTCAAAAAATAGTCCTTTGCTTTTAAGTGAATGTAACACATACACACACAGCAAGCAATCTGACTCATGAGCTCCCAGGAATTAGTAAGAATTAGTAAATGCAACAAAATCATTCTTAGAAAGAAAGAGGGACAGAAAGAAAGAACAACAGAGTGACAGATGTTACATGGCCTCAGAGGGATTAGTGTCCTCCTCACACTGATACACTAGCACACATCTGCAAGCTGACAAACACACACACAGATGGACAAACACACACATAAATTACACAGATATATGTAATCATATTGATTTATAGCTGGGACTGGCTCCAGCCCTCTGCGGCCCTCAAGGATAAGCAGGTACAGTATAGCTAAATGGATGGTTGGACAGTGATTTATATAAACATAGAGCAACACTGCTTTACACACACACACACTCACACTCTGGTGAGCAGCCAGGTTAAGGTAATTAGATAAGAGATTTGGCAAGAAGCAGTCAGAGAAGCAGACTTTTTAAGCAACAGATGTCATTGTTTTGCAAGACATTTTTGTTTTACTTGAAAAATATTAAATTATACTTCATCGATCAAAACAACCTGAGTCAGTTCACCAAAAGAGCTCACAATTCCTCAATCAAAACAACAATTTTCTTCATAGCCACATAATTTCTGTCACCAACGAGAAATGTATGCGTTGCTTTTGATCAAATTAATTTACACGGCTGTATTTGATACAGGTCAAATGTCCTCACTCAACATAACTGAAACCTTCCATTTTCTTCAGGCTTCACAGTGGAACACAACAATTAACAACTCTGTAGCATCCAAACAATCAATTAAAAGAGCAAATGATGCTCAAAGAAGGTAAAGCCTATCCTTACTTACTTCGCGCTTCGTTTCTTTATTCATTCATGTTCCTTCCTGCTCTTTGCCTTTCACTCTTTTCACTCCACCCTTCTTGTCTTTCACCTTCATGAACCAGTCACAGTGTCATACAGTATCCCCCGCCCCTGTCTCTTAAAAATATGGCAGCAATTCTCACACTTGGGGGAATCAGCCGGAAATGTGCAAATGACATGTGGCTCATGAATGCTAATTAACAGATCTGCTGATGCAATCTTTCATAAATGGATCACACACCTAATAACATGTGAGTCAAGATTACACATCCACAAAGGAAACTCATATGTTCAACCACAGCAGCAAAAAAAAATAGAAAGCCTGTCTTCCAGGAGCAGTTACTTAAATGAGCAACAATTGGACCAAACAGTGACAAACAAGCGAATCTTGTAGATTACTCACCAGGTTGGAGTTGGTGGCGTTCGAGTCATCCTCGGGAAAGGGGATGTAGACGGCTAAGGCCACACAGTTGGCGAAAATGGTCATCAGGATGATGATCTCAAATGGTCTGAAAGGAGGGTTAAGGAATATACGAACTGGAACAGAGTGCACAAAACAGAAGTGTAGAGATGTTTACAAAAGAGAGAGTCAATTTTGCTCTTTTTAGCAGACATTCAGCTGAGGATGGGTCTAAAATATATTCCGTCTAATTGTGTGTCATCCTATTTCTGCTGGTTTTGGGTCTGCGTAACAATGTCTAATACCTGAGTGGATCAAACTGGACTTGGAACTCTGATCAAGTCATCAGTTATTTCAGGAAAAAAAACGTGATTCTCTCCATGTCAACCATGTTTTGGATCAGGCCTGCTTGTCCTCAGGTTCATTTTGAAATTGTATGAGTGTTTTAAATATTAATCTATACACGTCAGGTTCATATAGGTTTTCAACCTCTAGTACAAAATAATACAGAGTCTGACCTCTGGCCTTCCCGATTAGAAAAAGTCTTCATATCGGCCATGTTATTTCAGCAAAGAGGTATTTTTAAACAAGCTAATACATCCTGACATAAGCAGAGGTATATATACACACATAGCAGAGTGCACAAGCAGTGTACACAATGACAGAGATCAAAGCTGGAGAGTTTGCCTTTTCGTTAACAATAAGACATATTGGGTCACTTAGGAGGCTCTTTGTGTGTGCAAGGGGGGTTCGAGAGACAGTGCATGCCCAAATATGGGTGCGGCGAGGAGCAGGTCTGTCGCGTGGAAGACGTGATGTGGACGGAGAAAGAGTGAGCATGAGAGAGAATGAGAGAGAGGAGAGAGTTTTTATATGGAACGGTCCTTGAGAGGGGAGTGACCTCATTATTTTTGGACTCAGAGAGAGAGAGAGAGAGGGAGAGATATAAAGTGAGAGAGAATGGCAAGTGGAAGGAGAGAGAGAGAGAATGTGAAGGAGAGATAAAGGAGGTCTGGTTTTCATCAACACAATTACTAACCGCCACTGCTGTCACCTCCCTCCACCTCCTTTTGCTCTCTCTCTGCACTCATCCTCCATTCTTTCCTTCCTTCCTTCCTTTCTCCCTTCCCTCATCCCTTTTGGCTGCATGTCAAATGAGTCTAGACTCCAGACCTTGTAGTATAACATAAACAGCAATGTACTGCTGAGCTGCACTGTCAGAACCACAAATCCAGAATACAAACCAACAAATGTGCACTTTTAGCTGACATTCAGGTTCAACACATTCCATGACACCATGAATGCAGGCTTTCTGAGCTTGAGAACAATAATTTGCTGCACTCAATCCAACACAAGTGGCAGTTGTAGCAGGTGGGAAGCCAATGAGGGATCATGCCCTATTACTACACTATAACCACTGGTAATGGATGGCTGTTGAGCATGTGCAGAGGATGCTGGATCTGGGTATGCTGAAACTTCTAAAACACCACTGGCAGTATATAGTCTACATCATGCTAAGGCCAACACATTAGCCATTTTGGGACCAGATGAATACATTCAACATGCTGGGAACAATTGGGATAATTGCCTTAATAGAATTAAAATTTGTTGCTGTAATGTTTATTAAATTACTCTTGGTTACTTACTTGAAATGCATGAAGGTTATTATGGCAGCTAAATACATCAACATCAACTTTTCCACAGCTTCTAAGTCACAACTTCAGATGATGATTGCCATCATTACATTTATAAACAGACAGAAACATCGGAAATTCTTGTTTTTTCAGTTTGAGTAAGAAGTAACAAACTTAAAATTAACAATCTTTTAAGACCTAAAATCACTCCAGCGATCCTGCTGTGTGCCCCCTCTAGAAAGAGACCTGCTATCCACATTAGAGCCTTGTTTTAAGAATAGTCTTGCAGACAGAGAAGAATTCTTAAGCTTTTTAGGGTGGTGCTAATTCTTAGCTTATGTTTGGATTAAAGATTGACCCTTGAACATCATTGACCACAAGATCATTCAGCTCATTCAGCAAGGGACCGAATGCATCAAAGTAAACCACTCACCCTTGTACGGGCTCATTAAAACACACTCCAGACACGCGGGGATTCATAGAAAAACAGGCCAGTGACTCATTCTAGGTTCCTGACCCACAATTTAAAAAAATCCTTGAGGTCTGCTTTGATCGACATGATAATCAGCATAACAATAGCATATATCCATTTTTAACAGCATCAGAGAAAAGACATTTCAGTGGTAAGGATTTTGCCCAAAGCTAATTGTGGGGACTGAGTCAAACAGCTCTAAAAAGACAGCAATAAATAAAACACAACTGAAATCAGCAGCCAGTTATTTCAGCAGGTTTCACAGCAGACACGATGTAGTATTCACTGGAGCACTACTGTCTGCGGTATTTTGGAATTTAACATATACATTCAGCATTTTAACAAGCTAAATCTATATGCTTACAACAAATTGTCACAGTGGGATTGCATCCACATGCACACCGGGATGCTGTTATTCTCTGAAATACTCTGCATTCAGCAGTGGCCTCACATAAACACCACATGCAACAGCACAATAACACATCCCAATCTCTTATCCTGACAAACCCAAATAAGAAAGCGGGGATGTACTGATATTATCTAGGAAAGCAAGCTCGACACTCTTCTGTGTTATGCTGAGAATATTTATCTCTTCTCCTGATTGAGCTGAAAATGCATACAAATAGTGTAACCCCTCATGTGACCTGATGCAATACATAAGCTGTTAGTCAGGAAACAGACTGCGTGCATTTGTGTGTGTGTGAATGAACTCAATGACACATTTCAAAACTATCACTTACGATGATTTCATACGGAGAACATAGTAGTTAGACGTACACCTGCCCCCGCTCTCTCCTTGTCTCTCACGCTGACCTTGCAGTGAACAGGTAATGCTTAAATGCTATAATTACACCGCATGTGAGTGCTGTGTCTCAGTATGTGTGTGCCCTCCGAGAGTGTTTATGTGTGTGTTCTCTCATCTAAGTGTGTGTGTATTTGTGAGCTCAGATGGGCCCCGTCGACCTGTTGAGAGCAGCAGCTGTTGTCATGGTAACAGAGGAGGAAGAGAGGAAGATTTTCGGATCTGGTATCTCTAGAGACAGAGTTACTCACAGAATACAGGACACACGCGCGCACACACAAAGCGTATAGAATAAAAACAGCACATGAATGCATAACTACACACGTGCACAAAACTAATGCACACGACAGAGCACAAAGTCACCCACAGAGTAATGTTCAACCACAGGCTGCATTTAAACAGGCCCACACTGCAGGTATGAAGGACATCCCAAAGTAGACTGTTTATGTAGACAAGCAGGCAGATTGATGGGGATTTTTGAAAGCACTGAAGGACAAAATCTACTGTAATTTTTCTACTGTTTGCTCTGTCCATGTTTTTTGTTTTGTTGTGACTCAGACTCCATCCTGTTTACGTCTTCCTCCTTTGCTGCTCTCACTCTCCCAAAGAGCCCTCATCTCTCCTTCACTCATCTAATTCCCTCACCTTTCTCTCTCTGTGTCTCTGACTCTCTCTTCCCCCCTTCAGAGCTGTTGAAATGAATGATGCTGGGAATTGTGGGTAATGATCTGAACGCTCATCAGTCACTGGGTGTGATTGTGTCAGTGACCCTGAGGAATCATGCATGCTTTTTTTCTCATTAATTTTCTTTTTTTACAACATAAGCACAGCTGGACAGGAGATCTTAAGGTCTACTGTTGACATTTTGGCTTTTAATAATTACTATAAATACACAAGGTGATCAGAAGGATAATTTGTATTTACCCACTGCTGTACTGCACAGAGGGAGATTACACACACTTTAAAAGGCAGGGCTGATCCCATGGGAAATATGGAGATATTGCTACGAAAACATGTCTTCTATTTGACTGATATGCCTGAAAAATACACACAATGGGGGGCTCAAGACCCTGGCTTTTCACATTAAACTGAGCAAAACCATCAAAACAAATGCCAAAGCTAATTGAACCAAACAGTAACGTACTTCTTTGATAAATACACACATTCGTAGGGAATGTCACAAAGAATTATTCCATCATTTATCAGTGGATTTTAAAAATATATTCCTACTGCTGTGAGAATATATTGGCTGCAGAAACAAAGAATGGAAATCCAATAGAATAATCTTTTTAAACTATCTTCTTGTTAATAGTTTAAAACAGTAAATGCAATTCTTTAAAAGTCCAATTAGAAGTTGTTTGAAAATGTTTAGATTAAAACATATTAGTCTTACAGCAGCTTGTGGCCTGGCAGACCAGTCCTGGAGCTTCTGATATGCATGTAGGTAGAACCTTTGTGTGGTGTACATTTATAACAAACAATATTTTTCCACAGAGCTTTTGCTCATTTATAGCCTATAATGTTTTCAACGCTGATTTATCCTACTTTGATAATTCCCTAATACAACCCTCTTTAAACACACACATAAAAGCACACACTGCCTCTAACTCATCTTCTCTTTGCTCACCAATTCGTTCTCCTCTCCGTTCTCTCCTCCCTCATGATCCCCCTATCCTCTCTCCTCTCCTCCCCTCACTCATTATTTGCCCTCCCCCTGCTCTGTCATTTTTCTTGTTTACCTTTCCCATCCTCCCCTGGATCCCACCCTCCCTACTCAGCTACTCAGCTCCATCATCTCTCCTGTCGACATCCATGTCCTGCCCACATCCCTGCCCCAACCCCTCCTCTTCCTCTCCTTCCCTCCCTCTCAGGACAATGTGTGACTCTGCTCTTGCTGAGTTCATGCTCATGTGGACCCTCTCCTATTATAGATCACTTTGACTGTGACACTGACCATTTCTGTCTCTCTCCCTTTCTCCCTCTATCTCACCCGGAGGGAAAACCAAGTCATTATGTTCCGCAGCTTTAAAAAAAAGAAAAAAACTCAGAGGAGAGGAAGGGTAGAAGGGAAGGACGGCTGGAGGAACAGCAGGAATAAAGGGATTTGGATGGACAGAGGGAGGGAGGACGGATAATAAATGAGAGACAGAGGGTTGGGGAAGCAAAGGAGGAACAGAGGCATGGATGGACCAGGGGGAGAGAGGATGAATGCAGTTAGAAAGAGCTGGGGGAGAGACATATGCTGGGAGAGGTGTGAAGGAGGGATGAAAATTACACAATTTGTTTTATCCTCCTGTGAGAAAAGAATGTAAGATGAAAGAGGGAGAGAGGAAAAGATAGGACAAACAGAGGAAGGGGGAAAAGGATTAAGACAAGTGAGTAGGGAGCACAGTAGGACATAGGAGAGAAGAGAGAATGAGTAAGAATGAAAGAGGAAATGTGATGCATTCCTAACCTGTTTATGTCCCACATTACCTATGCCCTTTTTTTCTACTCCTCCTTGCCATGATTTTTTTCGACCTACGCTTATCTAGCAAGCATTAATCCATCCATCCATCCCACACAGGAGGGATACAAGTGGTTGCAACACATACAGTACTACAATATATATATGTGATTTGCAGAAAAATATGAGAATTTTTTAACAGATGTAAGCTCTTAGTCCATTAAGACAGCACCTGTACTAAAGTTTTTCTACTCTGTGTTACTCCTCCAAAAGTGTCTGCTCATTCTCAATTGCTTCAAGGTAGGTTTATTTTAAAAGACCTGACTTCGTCATCCACCTGATTTGAATGTCCCCATCCTGTAAGTTCTAAATGAGGGCAACCTAGAGCAAAACATGTAACTCAGAAAACTAGGAGCTTAAGAGGACACATTCTGGACAGGTTTCCTTCAGGCAACCCAACAAAAGTGAATTAATTGGGAATGTCAGGTGTCTGCCTTTAAAGACACTGTCTCACTGCATCATAAACAGTATGCAACCAAATCTGTGGTGGTTAAAGGATACTTCCACTCCACGATGCTGATGCAGGCCCTGCGAATAGGGTTCTTGAGTGTGAGACAGAGCAGGGCCCGTGGCGGCCTTGTGGCTGTCGTCGTTGTCTGTTTCTTGGGCTTCGAGCTATAATGTTGTCTCTTCCTTTGCGTGGAGCTGGCCGTGGAGATGGGCCCGCCCCCTCCCGTACCAAGCCCCGCCCCTCCACTCGATGCCGCGTTGCCCATCATTTTCGCCTGCCGTGCAGCATCGATGGCCGCCTGCCAGCTCAGGGCTGCCCCCGGTGTGGGGATGTGCTCTGGGGCCAGGCCCACCACACCCACCCCGTGGTTGACCCCGCCCCCTCCTCCATCATGGTCGCCATGGCTAACGCCGCCGCTGTGCTCGTTGGTCAGGCCGGGGGGAGGAGGGCGAGGTAGGGGGGGAGGAGGAGAGTAGTCGGAGCCTGGAGTGGACAGAAGCAGGAAGGGAAAGAAAGAGGAGAAATCAAGTTAGCAAACAACAAGTTAACTGTCAGTGAGCTCTTAAATCACCTCCTTCAGTCAGTAAGTCATTCGCTTTTTTGTTTTAATACACCACACATGGTTCCTTGAAGTTGATACAGAATTTCAGTTTTTTTACAGTTTGGTAGTTTACTTTGGAGCTTCAAGGGTGTTTGAATTGTTGACACATCAGTTAGCCCTGTATATTTTCCAGACACTGAAGTGTCTCCCTGTAGAATAGGCTGATGACTAATATACTCCCATCTGTCAGGCAAGTACAACAGAGCTAACTGTGTGCTGTTTAGTTCCTCAGCATATTGTGTAGGTTATGCAGTCCATTCACTTTGTGTCAACACACACACACACACAACACCACTCATCAGAACAGCAACTACTGGCTGGTGTGATGATGATGATTCTCTGTGCTAACATCTCACAATGGTCATTTCATCTCACAACTCTTCTACATTGCTAAAGATTACAGATTTTTTTTATCTAAAAAAAATACAAATATCTGTACCACTGCAATATTTCCTGTTTTACTTTTTCATAATATAAAGGCAGATATTTCTCCAAATTTTTAAGCCCTACAGCAGGTGCATGCTGCTTAATTTCCCTACAACTTTGTTACCTTGCAACAAATATTTTTCATAACACTAAGGCCAGTGACTTCGTGCAATCAAAAGTTTAGATGTCTATCTAAATGAAGAAATTTGTATTAGTAGAGTGCTAGCAAGGTATAATGACAGACCACACATTCACTCAGTTGGGGGATATGCAGAGCGTGTTCAAGTCATAGAATAAAATTAAAAGACTGCAGACGACAAGTGTACGAAGTGGAATAATAGAAAAGACGAATCTCAGCAAGGAAATGAGAGTCAGAATTACAATAATCTCTGTGAGATTACACAGTTGTATCACCCAGACAAATTGCAGGAATAAGACTAAGTGAGTAAAAGTACTGTAAGAGAGAGCGGATTATCCATACTGTATGCTTAGCCAGATTAAAGACAGTTATAACATCCTCTCAGTGCCCTGCCAACCCTCTGACATCTGAACAAGGATTACACACGCTGTGATACAATAGACGCTTTTCAGGTTTATGGCTCATGCTTTATAAAAAGGTACTGATACCATCAATCCATTTCAACAAAACTGACACAACAGATGTTGTTTTTGAGTAACAACCAATCTTGAATTTATTTATTAATTTATTGACTTATTGACACTTTTGCAGTACTTGGAGGACAGAATCACAGCTACAACTTGTCACAGTCATATAGTATACTATAAGTTGGACATATATGAGATAGTATATGCTACAATGCCATGAGTCAGTATATTTTTAGCACAAGTAGCCCCCCAGTAAAAACAGAAACGTTAATCTTGCCTGCAACAGTAATACAAGCACAGCATTTGCAGTAATGCTTTAACCAACATGCCAATTTCAGTCAAATTTGACCAAGCGTAATTCCTGATGCAAAAATTCACAAATCTCATGAATGCAAAGCTACTTTGGGCAGAAAAAGAACACAAAAGTTTAAGAACCCCTGCAAAGTTAATCCAACCTGTGCTGTCACAACACAGATAAGAAGACAGAGAGAGGAAAAAAGGAGAGGAGATGTACAGGGGTTAGGGAGAGGAGGCGGAGAGAGATAGACTTATCCTGTATGCTTAGTACGATTACAGGGCGGTTACAATATCCACTGAAATCCCATTCCTCTCTCACTTCAGAGTATAAGTTTCTACATATGAACTCACAGTGGATGACGGCCTGAGGAAATATTACATCACATCCTGAGGAGTTCTATATCACATGCACAGTTTTATTCAATTTCATTTTTGTATTATTCTTAATTGTCTGGTTTTATTTGCAGTCCTGAAATATTTGAATCATATTAAGGCATTGTAATGTTAATAGAATTGCTATTATGAAGGTATCATCCCAAAAGTACAATACTAAAGTCAAGTGTGTTTTCAAAAAGACAACTGCAAACACAATATTAATTTAATTGTACACAGTAACATCTAGCCTGTGACCTCTGACCTCTCTTCACTGCTGACTATAAATTTCAACTGTTACTCCAGCCACACAATGTAATGCCACTAATGACTCAAAAAAATGCATTACTTCCTAAATTACACCACAGCAAAGGTATTTAGTTACATTAATTAATAAGGCCTACTTTAGTCTCTGCTCCAAAGCCACCTGACCCACACAGTCATCTTCTGTGTTTAACATGTGCAGCAGTGAAACAAGTAATTAGATATTTCACTTAAAAATACTCACTTAAATAGAAGTACAGAGGTGTTGCCAGCAAAATGTACATTTCTTTACTCATTATAGTAGGAACAGCACAGGTGGCACTAAGTAACGATGCCATGATGCCAAATGTGACAACCAACATGCAAAATAGGATGAAAACCAAAGCAGCTATTGCATTAATTACTTTCATTATTTACAGCTGTGCTTTTCTACAGCAACATGTCAAAGCGTACTTCATCAAAAAGGCCATTTGTGAAGCACAATGGCTCCTGACAGTGTTGTATTATTATATGTTGACGATTGAATTGCATATGCATTCACATACAGCTCTTACATACTAATACGGAGTTAAATCTATAATATAAATATAATAATATAATATATGGCAAGTTTTTATGTGTTTTGGATGAAAATTTAGCTTTAAAAAGTGGCTAACCTGTAAGCTAGCTCTCGTATAATGTGCAATATTTGTCTTTGAAATGCTGTTGTGTTAGTGACAGCAGTATATGGTAAATACTTAAGTTAAGTAAAAGAACCTGTACATTACATTTTAAAACAGTACATTAGTAGCTATATATATATATTTAGGTAAATTTCACAAAGGACAGGTTTAGAAACAAGTTAGCACATGAGCAAGTCACGCTAACAAGCTAACAGTGCAGTTAGTCATTAGCGGTTAGCTTAACCGACACCAGCACATCCAGAGCTCAAAGTGAATAAAAAAAATTACGCAGCAAACAAAATAACTTGCTAGTCAGTTAACTGAACACTACATAACATGTGAAAATGATAAATTTGAGGTTTACCAGATAGATTTTTCCTCTTTTAGCGCAGACAACCAGGCTCCAGTTTGAGCAGCAAGATAAGTCCCAATGAACTAAATATACAGGAAATGACAACCAGCAAACATCACTGGGATTTTTAACTCTTATGCAAATGCCAACATTATATATTTTCCTTTAGTGGAGAAATGTTGAACTTCTAATACTGGTTATTCGACTTTTATGCTATTTCTACCCTGATTTCTTCTCCAGGTGTGACCAGGTAGAGATGATTCACCTGCCTCATCAAACAGCCTTTTAATAGTTTTATTTTATTTTAATATTCCCAATATTAGTTAATATACTCACACTCATTTTGGAGTTTTATGTTACGACTTGTTTTATTGATATCGTCGATTTTATTCCTGCAGTTTCTCCGACTTTATTTCTGTTTTACGTCAAGCATGTTGTAATATTTGTTTAGACAAGTGCTTTATAAATAAACTTTATTATTTTTTATTGGAGCCAAAATAAAAACCAGAATGCCCTGAAGGTAACGTTAAAACAAAGGCGCTGACTAAACGACAGCACACGATATGTCTGCAAATATTTAGGAGCGGTGTGATTTGAATACGGCGCCCAAGGATTTGTTCTTTACATTCATCAGCGGTGAAGTCACTTGGTATCAGATGCAGCTGTGCCTTATGGGAAATACCACTGTGGTTTCAATTTGGAACATCTCATTACTTGGATGGAGCCATATTTTCCCCATTTTCTCTAAACTCTGGGATTGATTTGAGAGGGGTTCTGAGCTTTTTAAAAGCAGCGAACTTAGAAGTTAATAGCATAGTGTGCTTTTATCATACATACAGCACAAGCATGAAAACACACACACACACATCCGGGTTCGGCATCTACTGTAGTGCTCCGAGATGACTCTCTATACTCTCTCCAGTGAGAGTTAATATCTGCTTCCTGACTGCTGTTGCACATCATCATCTCTCTCTGTTGCTCACTATCGCTCACAAACACACACACACACACACACACACACACACACACACACACACACACACACACACACACATAATCACAGCATATTGTACTGCTGCGTGATCAGTTTATCTCACACTGCCTGCCCCTCTCGCAGGGTATACCCCATTGAGGCTGTGTGTGTTTGTGAGTGTGTGTGTGTGTGTGTGTGTGTGCGCGCTGCATGAGTGAGAGTGTGAGGATTAGAAGAGAGTAAAACTTTAATAATANCTCACACTGCCTGCCCCTCTCGCAGGGTATACCCCATTGAGGCTGTGTGTGTTTGTGAGTGTGTGTGTGTGTGTGTGTGTGTGTGTGTGTGTGCACGCTACATGAGTGAGAGTGTGAGGATTAGAAGAGAGTAAAACTTTAATAATACTGAGCTCACTAATCTGTCTGACCGCGCGTTTCTCTGTGTGTCTGTCCTGCCGCATGCATATGCACAGTCATGTCGTGTGTGTGTGTGTGTGTGTGTGTGTGTGTGTGTGTGTGTGTGTGTGTGTGTGTGTGTGTGTGTGTGTCTGTGTGTGTGTGTGTTGTATGATAGAGTGTGTGTGGATATGAGCGACTTTAATTCCATGAGCCGCTCTTTATGCTACAGGACAAAAAAAAACAGAAGCCTATGGAAATATGATTCTGACTGAAGAGGAGAGGGAGGAGAAGGGAAGGATGAAGGGGTGGAAGAAGAAAAGGAAAGAGGATGAAGATGATCAGTGAGAGAAGAAACGGATGATAAAGAAGTGGGAAACAAAAACAGACAGGGAAAGCAGGAGGAAACAGGAGGAGGAGATTAAAATCAAAAAAGAGCAAAAGGGGAAAGAGGGAAGATGAAAAAGGATGGAGGGTGAGGGTGCTTAACCAAGAGTGACAGGACTTAATCCAATAATTTATCCATCCATCATATGACTGTACAGCAGAAAATATTTCCCACTAATTCACTCTTATAGTATTACTGTCAATGCAGTCAATGGTGTTCGTGCACACAAAGGTTTCCACAGTACTTCAACCTATCAATTACAGTACTACAGAGAGAACTGTAGCTCTACTGTGTTCAGTGTTATTAGGATTACATTAAATATATAGTTCTAATACTACACTATACGATACTGTGTAGTTATTAAAGTACTGCAGTCAATGAATATACGAGTGTCATGACAATCAAGTACAATCAAAGGATCATTTCCATTAATTGTTGTTACATCACTTTTGAATCGTGCATTGGGCCTTTTTCATGGCAGACAATGGAACGTGTTGTAGCAAAGGCACAGATGTTACAAATAACATCAAGCATTAAGCAACAGCTTTTACATGATGCTTTGTGCTGTTGTATGTAATGACTTTAAATAAGAGTTGTGTGTGTCTAGTTAGTGGTGTTCCACGCCTGATGCTAATCACTCCACAATTGATGGATAAAAGATTTGCTGATGGCCGTTTTTACAGCAGACGTTTTCACTTGCCTTAGTAGGAAAAGCACAGGTGGAAGCAATAACGTTAATGAACGCTCAATTCTGTACAAGTGTCCTAGTCAGCCATAACAGGGAGCCGGCATGCAAAACACCAGAACCCTGAAACTGAAGCAGCTAAATGGAATCAACCATCATTAATTTTATTATTTACACCTTTTCCTACTTCGACAAGTCCAAATGTTGAAAAAGAAAAAAAAGGCTAAGGACATTTTCAGGCTCCTCCACACAGTTGACTTTAATGATTTTACACCTCATGACTGCATAGATGTGCAAAAGAGACTGTTTTTGACTGACATCTCATTTTAACTGTGTCACACCTGTTAGGGTGGGACAAATGAAACCATTAGCATGCTAATTAGTAGTTCAACCTGAGCAGACGTCTAATCAGCCAGAGTAACGGACTCCTGTGTGGGCATGCTCTTTAAAGTCTCTCCTACTCTATACAAAATGTCTGCAATATGCACATGACATATTATATGAATATGATGCATTTGATAATAAACTACAGCTGATGGTACAAGCTAAATAAGAATAAATCCATCAATATGAAGCACAGGGATATTTTAGAGACTCCACACGTTCATCCATATCATGTAAAGAATTCACTCTCACTGAACTTGGAGTGAACCTAACTGAGCCGAACTTCAGTGTGAACTCAACTGCAGACTGTAATGAGCTGTGATACAAACCCAAGTCAGTGGAGTTGTTATCTACTTAATGATAAAGACTGGAGAGAGATGCTATCACCGCAACTCCAAGTACTCTGCCGTAAAATGTCATTGCTCCACACACAGAGAGTCTGCTACAAATTCTTACAAAGTCTTTTATTGCTTGACAACAAAAAAAAACAGTTCCAGTACAAACACAGCAGGAAAAACTGCCTCACTTTAAGGCTTTAAAAAACTTGCTTTCTCTGTTCATTTAATTGGCTCAGTTAGATAACGGACAGTGAAGGTGACCAATTAGATTATCCCACTTTAAATCAGTCTCTCACATCATCTCCTCTTTGCACCGGTCTCTTTTCTCTTTTTTTCTTTATTCATGTCCGTCTCATTTCTCCCTCCCTCCATCTGCCTTTCCTTCTCCTCCGCCGTCCTCCCAACAGGGATCTATTTGGGTGGACAGTGATGATGTAATTACCAGTCAATTAACTGATGATGACACCTGATCAGACACTAATTAATGGGTGACGCACGCATGCAGCCACACACACCGTGGGCCCTCACCTTGCAGCAGCTCTAATTCAAAATCTAAAAAAAAAGAGAAATCTTATTAACAGCCTTGCTGAGGTCCAGAAAATTGGGCCTGACCAATGGGCCTTTTTTTTTTTTAGTACGTAAGTCACACACACACACACTGATACACACACACACACACAACAGAGCAGTCATCTGCCATCCCAGCTGGATTGTCGTCTCTGTTGAAAGATGACCTCCTTTGCTCCTGTACCTCCTCTTCCCCTCTGCTTCTACATCTTTATCCTCCTCTTCCTCTCTCCCTCCTCCTTATCGTCCCCAAATCCCTCATCCATATCTTCCTCTCTCCTTTGTACATCCTTCTCCTCTTCATCCCTCCATACCTATTAACAGCCACCCTCCCTCCCACCCCCACCACTTCTCTTCTTCATCCCCCTTTTTCTCCCTCCTTACTCTATAATCTATATAGCTGTCACTCCCTCCACTGGTTCTCCAGCAGCGGACAAGTTCATTTTCAGCCGCGCACCCTCCCTCCTTCCCTCCATCAATCTACCCCTCCTCATCCCTCCATTTTTCTCTATCTCTCCTGCTTCGCTGCTTCTCACGCTTTCTCCCATCACTTCCCTCTCTGTCATTTTCAAATAGCTGACAAGTATTCTCTCTCTGCTATCTCTCCACCATCTATATGGTTGCTTCCTCTCTGCCCTTAACAACCACTTTCAGACTCTGATATAAACTAAAACAATAAACCAGAATACGGCATAATGGAGACGAGCTCTTGTTTCATTTTTTTTTTTTGCCTAGAAATTGTGACTGCCACTGTTTTCGATGCTTTTCAGGGCTTGTCTGACATCCCATTATGCTTAACCCTCATTATCATTGTCATCATAAATACCGGTTGTAAGCCTAATATTATTTTTATCCAATTTATGCATCATCCACTCACTCACACTCACACACATGCATGCACAAATTCCAAAAGCGGACTAAAAGCTTGTGTGTATCAGTCGTGTACATGTGCGTGAATTTGGTGTGTGTGTCCGTGCATACGTGTGGGTGTCTCTCATTTGTCTCTTTCTCTCTCACTCCGTCCATATGTGCCCATTATCTGGCCGAGTGAGCACACCACACAGACACACCTGCTCCCCTCGGTGCTTCACGTATACAAGCTCGAACACACGTGTGCACACACATACACACACCTGCTCCCCTTGAAAGATAAGAGACACACACACACACACACACCTGCTCCCTTGATCTATGACCCCCGCCCCCCCCAGCAGACGATTACAGTACGAAGTGCACACGCACACAAAACCTGCACAGCATGAGCAGGACATACATGCAATTTACAAGGAGAGCACATGAAGAGGGAAATCACACGCTTGTGATCGGCCTGCTAAACGATTCTGACAACCAAACAAACTGCCGACTTATCATCCTGTGCAGAATACTCATTTTTAATGGACAAAAGGACAGTGTATTGTCAAGGGAAATTCCCGCTCATTTACTGTACATTGAAAATAGAGTGCTTCTCATTTATCTGAATACTAGAGAGCAGTAAACACACCTCTGTTACAATTGAGGTTGTTTGTCCCATTTTGCCCCGTCAATAAAAAGACGTGACAGGACGGCACATTTTCTTTTTTGTTATAAAAGAGGTCATTTGAACAACAAAACATAAACAGGTATTTGTGCTGCTCATCACTTATTATTATGCTTTTCACGCTGCCCGCAAAAACCCTATTGTATATAGATTTATTCATTAAAGTGTAACATACGATCTGGAGTGGGAAGCGAAGTGGAGGGGAAATGAAAAAATGTGTGCATGTGCGTGCGTGTGCACGCTCCTCCACACATGATATAGATATGACAGTAACATGCCAAGGGAATATGTGTGTATAAATATGCATTCGTGCTCTGCATTCAACAGCACATTCCTCACTGTCACCTGGACTTTCTGGTTTATTACAGCCCAGCCTGGCCTTCAAGCTGTGAATCATGGCTCTCAGGCACTGATTGGTTGTAGTTTTCCTGCCTCCCAGGAGGTCAGGATAGTAGGTAGACTGCATGTCTTTGAAGCACATGGTTGAAAAAAAAAAAAGAGACTATAATGTATGGATTTGCTCTTTTATATGGTACCTACTGTCAAAAATAATGTGAAACACAGAGGTGGTTGGTTACAAAAATTACAAGTGTACCCACATACCCAAAACCCATAATTTTTTTAGGTTGCATATTTTGTTTCTGTCTATATTTTCTGCCGCTTCTATCCTTTGTTGCAAGATGATTTGTGCACAGTGTGAATTTTAAAAGAAATCACATTAAATGCTGGAGCTTCAGGAAATTCATCAACGTAGCTCACAGGGAGTGTAAAACATAGCTAATTGTCACTTATCCCTCTTCAAGTGACGATTTCTATAACAATGACATGTGATAGAAAATCCTCAGGGGGCTAACTTTGAGCCAAAGATAAGACTGCCTGGTTTTAAGCTGTTTAATACTTTTGAAGTCAAGTCAAACTTCCCCCCTTTGGTGGGCTGTCGAATGGCCTGAGCCAAAACCAGCATGGTCATATTTTTTGGTGATTTTTCTTTGCCTTACACCAAAACCTAAACACATGACATCTGAATATGTT
Source organism: Centropyge bicolor (assembly GCA_037975185.1). NCBI lineage: Eukaryota > Metazoa > Chordata > Actinopteri > Pomacanthidae > Centropyge > Centropyge bicolor. The sequence continues at coordinate 5,956,902 of JBBMOC010000004.1, read as the reverse complement.
TAAGTTTAATCTTGAAGTTTGATAGAATTTGCAACATGCAGTACCTCATTACTGCGTGAGTTGAGGTCTACTGATTTTCAAATTCCTCAATGCTGAAATTTATATAAAATATATAAATAAATAATATATAAAATAAAATTTATATGGAAGCAAATAAGTACCTATCTCTTCCCAATCCTGTCTCCTTCAAATTTAGCTTACTAATGAGGGGAGAGGTCTGTTTTTTGCCGCATTTCTTTCCCAGACCACAGAAAAAAATGCATCAACCCAATGTTACAAACAACCCACAAAGGCTGGAAATCAATGAGACAAATGTCATCTAACAGCCGTGCTGTATCACCTGCTGCAAAAGATGAACGACTGCAGCAAAACTGATTTCACTTATGATGTCAGGTCTTCATACAATCAGCTTGGTTGCATTGCTGTTTCTGCATAGAGCAATTTATCAATTCTGGTGCTTTATTGTAGATAGAAAAAAGAGACTGACACATGATACACTTTCTCCGTTAGATAATAAGAGGACATGTATCACATAGCTGTCAAATAGCTAAAAATGATGTCACTGCGCTGATTTATGACAAAACCAGAGCTGGCGTCTGTAGAACAGCATCCATAACATGATCGTCATATGGAGGAATGAAAGCAGGGATGAAGCGAGTGAGAGAGAGAGAAAACAAAGAAAAACAAAGAACTCAAGAAGAAGTCAGTGAGGAGGAGGAAAGAAGAGCAAGAAGCGAGATGACGGCTTGTGTGGAAGAGGAGGAGAAGGAGGAGAAGCGAGAGGAGGAGGAAGCCTTGTTCACACTGCGCCTCCGTGCCGACCTTGCATACACACATATTCACACACAGTGCAGGCAAGCAGATATTAATAACTCCTTATTAATATTCATCTGCAGTGGAGAGATGTGAGGCCAGAGTAACCCAGATACGAACCGTCTCTCTACCTGTCTCTCTCTGCGCGTCGTTCCTTATGTTCGTGATCTCCATCAGCTTGTCTTTGCGTCGCACATATTAGCATATTAGGTCCCTAAATTGTGCATCTGACAACTTTGTTTGTGCTATTTGACACAGAAGCAAGTTGACATACAGTATTTGTTCGTGCTCCAGAGAGGACGTGCACTGTTTGTTAATCCATGTTAAATGTTGTCTTGTTTCATTTTCTTTCCTTTTGTCAGTCTCCCTCTTCTACATGCTTCCTATTAAATTCTTCCTCTTTTCTTTCCATCCTGTACAATAATGTATAGCATATGCCATTCAGACCACGCTTTCATCCCCCCGCTAAAGTAATTTCATACATCCCCTGTATGTGCAGTCCCTTTGAATGGACCCTGCTAATCTCGCCAAGGTCACTGCAATGCAAAACCAACCGAGCTACACGTGACCACCTGTGCGGTACAGAAGCAAACAGTGTGTGGGAATTTTAATCCTCCATGCACGGGCCGTGTGTGTCTTATGTTATTTTACACAGGACGACAGAATAAGGTGCACACAATGAAAGTCAGTGGCACACACGTTCTATAACTCCCAGCTTTCTCGACACCATTTAAACTGTCCTTAGGAAGTGTGAACATATAGTAGCACAAGTACAAATAGTGCACATACACAATGTACTGAACCTAGTAGATTTCACATCATCCAGCAATGTAGATTCACACTTCCTGTATGTATCATGCTGTAGACTTTATGTTCTCTTATATTTCACATCACTGGTGCACAGGAACATATCTGCTTCTTCAAATTTGTACTGTTAAATGTTCCTACATGTTATATTTGCACACGTTACTGAATTGTGCAGACAAATGTTTTTGCCACTTACTGGTTTCTCATATCATAAATCAACAGGAGTAACCTTTAAAAAAAATATATTGCCACTTTCGATTTTTATATTTCAGGGCTGATTGTTGGATTTGTGTCGACTCAACGGCCGGGCTTTGAAAATATCACGAGCCAGAGTCCAAACACTGATGGATATCTGCTTTGGCTGCTAACGCTGCCATTTTGGCCTCAAACCAAACCCTCGCTTGCACGTTCAGTCGCTCACTTCCTCAAGCTATCTTGTGAAAACACACCCCTCGACGATAAAATATGGAAAAATCCGGCATGAAACTTTTCCCATCTCCTGATTTCTCTGGGCGACCCTGGCAGTGTTGTCGAAACGAAACGCGCTCCAGTGCACTTTAAATAAACCTTCACAGTGGAAGGGTTACCAAGGAAAAGGCACTTGGCTGAACATTGTGGCCTATTTCAACTAACTTTGAACTAATAGTTGAGCTCATTTCCACTTAAGTCCACATAAGAAACAAAAATGCTCTTGAAATAGAAAGGATCCTTTTATAGAGCGGTTTCCCTCTGAATATACCATAGATATTTATGACCTACATATGATGCAACCTTTAAGGAACTAAAGCACAGTTTGAGCATATTCTGACTTCGACCATGCAAATGCAAAGATGAATCATGTCCAAAATCCATACTGCTACAGTTCATACATAGCCAATGTATTTTTGGCACAAATTACTGACTGTTAATCCACACTTTTTGTTAGTGGGACCCTGTTCAACAAGCTACCTGTTAGTTTCTTTGTGGCACAAGTAACAAGACCAAAAAAAGCCCTTTAGTAGCCTTTGAAATAAAGAATCAAAATGGAAGGAAACAGCACACTTTCAAGGTTGTTTCTTTGCTTTTCCTGCTCTGTTGGCTAGTTTACAGTCTTTGCCAAGCGTGCCAGCAGGACTTCCCGACCTCGCTCCCAGAAAGAAATACTGCAAAAATGAGCAAAGCATGTTTCTACCAACTGTTACAGCTGCTGCAGGGTCAACGAGAGGTGAACGTGTGTAAAGGACAAAGCTTATCACACGTTTAAAAAAAAAAAATGCAACAATATACCAAGAAAATCTGCATGGACAAAGCGATTGTCTAACACTCTCCCTTCTGCCCTTGAGCAAGGAATGCAGCCCTCATTTGCTCCACTGGGATCATCCAGCAGCCAGCAGTAGGAGACTGTGGTTGCACTGGGAAGCTGCCAGGAGGGAGTGTGTGGAGCTGTATTAATGTGAAGCAGAGCATTGATGAAAATGTAGTAAACATTCTTGAAACTACTTTCCCTGGATAAAAAGGAGAAACAGATTTTACCCAGGGTAACCCAAAAAAACAACAAGGTACCAGTCTTTTTTAAAATGCTTTTAATCACCTTCATCTTAGTTTCAGAGTCTCATGTGTTGAGAGAGTGAAACAGTCCCAAGACGATAACAATATAATTTGTTAAATCTGAAGAGAGGCTTTGTTGATTTTTATTATCGTATCACTTTTAAGAAAATATCCCTCATGCTCCTGATGTGTACTGATGTTTTGATCCCTGCTGAAATATCAGCTCTGCATACTAATGGAAGAAATAAACTACAAGCAGCACATGCAAGCCTCTGCAAAAACACAGACGTGACACACACACACACAGTAGCTGTTTCTGAGAAGCACATTTGAATGTGTAATATGCATTTTTGTCAGCTTGTTATGATGTGAGCCATATTGACTTTGTATATGTAACATATTTGGCTGCCTTAACTGTTAACAGATGGTAAAGTGTTTATATTGATATTTCAAAAGGAGATTTATATTTATTTGGGGAAAAACATTACTATACTTTGATGCATGAAACTGGGGCTACTTTGTTTATTTCAGCAGCCTCCTATGGGAAACTTACTTTTTGTTAGCTCGGCCAAAGCAAGTCAAAAATCAATATTTTGTGTTTTTCTAAGGGGCAACAAATTAATAATTCACAGCGTCACATTCAGCCTTCTATTTTTAATTTTCTATTTAGAGTATAACACAGCTACACATTCAAACAAAGCGTGCATAAATTGAGTGAGCTGGTTTGGGAGGCTCAGGAGGTCACAGTCCCTCCGACTGTTATAGTCTAGACTGCCGGCTCCTGAACTTTAACGGGCCCCACCGGAGGAGTCTGGAAAAAACACAGCCGCTGTTTAACACAATACCATTAATAAATAATTTTCAACAGAGCCATAATATTATCAGCCATAACCCTTTAATATGAAGCTATTTTCAAATGAAATGCAAATTTAGACATTAAGCTTTTTGAGAGAAAAAAAACAACAACCCTACAGCAGAATGATGATTGTATTTGTCCTTTTCATGCCTCTGTATGCGCTGCTTAACAAAAGCATGTTGTACACAGATGCTCTTATGCAAATCCACAAGCCTCGCAACTGGCACGGAAACACCAGATAAACCACAAAACATACAAGAAATGTAATATGTTGATGAAGCCGGTGTGGTAGAACAGCAAGCAACCGACTCGGTCTATGCAATTAAGGTATTTGAAATATGCACTGCATTGACATGATATGAAAAAGTGCTCTGAAAGTCATGAAGATTAACACAACTACAGAGGTTTTGCAGAGCGGTGGATTATCATTTGCCTTGACATTGTGCAGCCTGCTCATGTCCACAGTTTGCTCTCATCGCACTTTTGGACAATTGCTTAACTCAGAAATGTCACAAAATGTCTTACAAGTAACTGCCACATTTCTATTCAAGTTCAAGGTTCAGTGTTATTGTGCTGTGCATTGGAAATACAATGAAATTCTTGTGTCCTCGCTCTCTGCCACAGTACACACAATAACAGACATTACTTTGACGTTCCACCGCCTCCAAAGAAACGTCAGAAACCTGAGCAGAACAAAATACTTCTCTTTCTGAAAAGTGCCTCCAAGATGTGTTGGTGCTTGAGGGTAACAATGAGCCACTGAAATGTGGTGCAAGATAAGTTGCTCCCATCCACATCCAGCAGACAAAACAGGTGCATTGTGTGTATAGGCTCACATAATTTCAAGAGGAAGAGTAGCACACAAATGTGACACAAGCTATTAGTAAGAAACAAATTAGTCAGGCTGAAAAGTCCAGTCACCCATTTGCTGAATGGTAAAACAGGTTGAATGAAGAACAACGGTAAGCTATGTGTAATGTTGTATCCCACGACTTCCGATGTTGAGGACTTTGCTTCATTGAAGCAGATCAGAGTGAAGAGGTGCATCTCGTTCATGCGAAGGGGGGAACACAGAGAATGCAGAACTATAATTCAGGAGTTAAGAGCAAACTCTGCTGAAACATGGGGGCTCCTCTATGATGGATCGGCGGACATCACAAAAACCATCTTGTAATTTAACAGAGTGAGAGAATGGATGCGCTTAAAGCCAGCAGAAAATGCTTGGCAGCGTCCTCTGTGAAAGACTTGGTCCAAACAGTAAAAACAAGCAATCCAGCAACTCCAACATCAACAAGGTGGTTAAACTGTTTCTTACACTGCATTTGATCTGCAGCATGTGAGAGAGGATTCTGACGTCTCAACATAAAACAAACCAAGTACAGATCTCGTCCGTCACATGCTTGTCTCTCAGCTCTGATGCACATTCACCTGTGAAAGATGACCACAGAAACATTTGAGCCAAAGCCAGCTGTTGGCCGGTGGATGGAGACAGCTAGTCAGAGGCTTGAACAGGGACTGGAGGGAGCATCTTCATCATCTCCCATGCAGGCCAGCACAACAGCGTCGGCTCACAAATCACCATATAACAATCAGACCACAGTCATCAGTTCACACTCTTCTTCTTTCTTTGTCCTTTAAGCCAACACTCTGAGGTGAATATGCTCCTGTTTAATACATCATTCGCTACCATGACTCCACTCAGCACTGATGCAAGCAACATGAATGAATGAATGAATGAATGAATGCAACATGTGTGTGGCTGTTCAGTAAAAGTAAGTGTAAGTTCAAGTCCTCGTGTGTGAGGACACACTCACAGCCACAAACAAGGCCAATCTCGAGCATCATTGTGACTCTGCCTTCATGGTGGACATTACCGAGTACCTCTCAGAGCTGAACCTCAAGCTCCAAGGTCCCAACCAGCTCCTCAGCTCTCTGCTTTGAAATGTGAAATGATGTGAAGCATGCTAAAACATCTTAATATGCTGGTGAGTGTACAAGACTCCTTCAAGCATTTGGTGTTTCGGGACATGAAAAGTAAACAAAAGAACATATTTGCTGCACTGTTTAATGTGGAATCAGCTGATGTGCCTGACAACTTATAACATGAAAGCTCGGTACAACAAACTCCCTCAACTGACTCTTCCAAAGACTTGAGATTGAAACCTGTCCAGATGTGGAAAAGCAGCCACGAGTAGCATCATCATCATCACTACCATCTGACATTAGACTGGCCTGTTCAAAGACAAACAGTTCCAGCCGTTGCATTAGAGGTTAGTGTTATCTACAGTACATGTTCAATAACTTAAAATGGCCCTCGAAGGATGCTGTAAAACTGAAATGACTCTTGATGGGATGATGGTTCCCCGCCCCTGTTCGAGGCTATCCTCACATGACATTATGGCATTGGCTCTTTGTTATCCATTAAATTTAATTTTAGCCCTTCTCCAAAAAATACACAAGTTATGAGTTTTTAGCCTCAGGAGTCATGTTCATGCTCCTCTATGTTCAGTGTGACCATCACATGATGTCACTCTCATCACTATAGCTCTCTAAAGCCACAGCCGACAGCACTGAATATACAATTACAGTATAGTCCGGTAGTCAAGTTTGACAATTTAATACAGACATTGTACTTTCTGTTAGCATCAAGGACAAGGGATGAAAGTGCAGTTAAATGAAGCAAGAATTAGACAAACCCTATTTTTAAACCGATTTCAAGTGATCCCTGCTCAGAAATGAACATCAAGTCTTTTTTCCTGGTGTGTCCTACCATTTAACACTTGATCAAAATAAGCCTTGTCTCAGTAGCAGCATCTTATTCTGAGAGATGAAAAGACCATGCAACCAGATGAGAAGAGGAAACAAGGGCAAAAAAAAGATTCATGTATTCGTTGCCGTTTTTGAGATTTTGAAACAAGGTTAGATTTGAAGGTAGGGTCAAGAACACTTGACGGTATAAAAAGTGTGCACACGGTCTAAAAGCTCTCGGTTAATTTATGAAGAGAAAAAAGGAATAACTTAAAGTGCACATAGGCACCTTGAATTGTGAAACTCATTAGGGCAAAAAAAAGAGATAAAGACAGAATATTGCAGTGCAAATCAAAAGTGTTGTAAAATGGTTAATAACTTTGTTCTGCTACTAAAGTCATTAAGAAGAACACGCCATAAAATTCCTCTTGAAACAGTCATTATCAGCACATCCGCCACAAATACAGACGCTCCAGAAACTATAAATGAAACTACAATTAACCACAATTAAGATTCCTTCGATAAAACCTTCATCAACAGAGAAGAGAGGAGTCGAGGTGACGCCATTTAACCGTCGAGTCAATAAGTGTCCTCACAGGAGGAACAGATACATTACGTGTGTGAGGGTGCCTCTAAGTGATCTCAGTGGAGCAGATATATGGACCCGGAGAGAAGTTGTGGTCTGAAGTACAACACACCAGGGAGCCATCAAGTGAAGCACATGTGTGGTAATGTCTTTGTGCATCTCAAGAGTGCGGACGACACACAATGCAAGTGTACTGTACGACCCTCCAGGTGTTTCTGTGTTTGGAGCTGTAAAAAAAGTGTGTGCACGTCCGTGAGCGCGCCTGTGATTAATTGACGCGACTACAGAGCAATAAAAGGCTAATGAATGTGCTCTCATAGTTTAGCTCGACAGTCTGGCATCGCCACAGTCTCAGAGGGAGCGTTAGGTTTATGACTCAGGCCCTGCCCACCCTGCACATCCCCCCCATCAGGAGAGGTGGGGCCATGGGAACAGAGGCAGGAGACTCAGCACCTTTTTAAATTAAGTTGTGCAACAGACAGTTGGCGATATGAAAACTGAGAGAAAAAATGCTACTGTAGGTCTTTTTTTTTTTTTTTAAAGCAACAGGTAGCTCACAGGTTGACAGTTTGATTACAGTCTTACTTGATTCTCAGCACGATGACAGGGGCTATTTCTAAAGCTGCCGAATATGATTCTGAAAACTTCATGTGTTGAGATTATTTTTAAATGAATATCTTTCTTACTTGTGTCTTTCACTTGCTGCCTGTTTCTTTGTGGATTTCAGGAGTTATCATTTTTTTAATGGTTATCTTTAAGGACTTTTATGTGTTGTTAATGCATCAGAGCGGAAGAGTAGAACAAACGGTGCTTTTTATCTAGATTTGCTTGAGGAAATATAATTTTTGCTAAATCGCTATCATCTTTTTAACCACATCAAAACACCCCATTCGGATATTCATCTTGCGACTTGTTTTATTGATGTTGCAGGTTTTGTATTTGTGATATTCTTGTAATTTATTGTTTTATAAGCAGCACTCTTAATGTTTGCTTGTTTGAAACTATTTCATTACCAACAGTAGTAATATTAGCATTTTATAAAGAGTCACTCCATAATCAATTCAGTTCAATGAGCTTCACATAAACAGCAGCATCCAGACATGTTGTTTGTCTGGTTCAGTAAAGAAGTAAAGAAATGACACTTATATATGTATGTTACAATTAGATAAAGGTTGTACAACTTAACCAACCCAAAACCAACCCGTTAAATTCATGGTAGTGTGCACAAAATGAACAGTATATTACCGACATGAGTCAGTCAAAATCAAAAATGGCTTCACCAAATCAATAAACTGTGACAAACACAGTGAGAAAAAAATAGCAAACACCATGTTTTTTTCTACATTAGCTGCATTTCACCAGCGATCAATGTGTACTTCCACAAATCCTGACAAAGCAGAACAGACACATGACAAATCTCATGTGAAATTGCCTCAGCAAAGACGAGCAAAGTGTTTGACTGACAAATACAAAGCAGCTAATAGGTTTTCTTTTTTTTCTCAGATTTATAGTTCTGAGGCTTAGTGGGTGCTGGGTTTACAGCTCAGCCCCTCCTTGCGCTTTATACCCCCACCCTACTGGGACATGTGGGGCCTGGGCAACAGAAGACGAAATCAAACACCCCTTTGATGAGAGTTTGGCTGCAGAGTGAAAAAGGCATGTGTGTGTATGTGTGTGTTTTTATGGATATAAATACATCAGAAAGCGCTGAAGTGGAGCACAAAGGGCACAAACATGCATACCGCCCACATTTACACTTGCACAGAAAAACCGGTAGATATGACGCAACGAAATATAGGATGATTAGAAGGATTAGGGATGAGGAGGGGAGGGGAGGAAAGACAGGAGAGGAGGACATATGTTGAGTGGGTGGACAAGCAGAGAGGCAGGGAAGGGGGTACGACTGGCAAAAATCACACACACAAATGCACATGCGAGTCTCTCTGCCATCTGCATCGCTCGCTACCTTGCCAGTCGTCCCGTCCAACCAAATCTCACCAACTCCTTTTTCTCTTTTGCCCATATTATGTCTTCCTCTCTGTCCTGCTCTCACATGTCCCTCTACTGTCTCTGAAAAATAACTGAGTAGCACTCGTGTGTGCCTGCGTGTGCCCGTACTCTATGTATACAAGACAATCCATCTGTGTTTGCATGCCTGAGTGTGTGTGTGTGTGTGTGTGTGTGTGTGTGTGTGTGTCTCCTCAGTGTGCAGGGACCTCTCATGGCTACCATGAGCTAATGAGCTCCATTTAAATCCAGCCCCTCTGATCCTTCCTCTCGCCCAGTTTCTCTGCCCCTGGGGCCGTTCCCTGCTCTGGCCTGGAAACTGTGGCGCAGCAGCGGCCATTTTGGCTCATATAGGAACAAGCTGCTGAACCAACACGCATGTCTACATGAATCAGTATCAGACTAATGGATGACTGGTGTACTGGTGTGTGTACCAATGTGTGTTTGTGTATGTGTTTGAGCGTATGACTAAATATTTGTGTGTACTCTGTGTGTGTGTGTGTGTGTGTGTGTGTGTGTGTGTGTGTGTGCATCTGAGGATTCACAAATCTGTGTGTACTTGTGTTTGTGTGTGTGTGTCCGTGAAGCATCACTAGCTTATGGATGAGTCATCCTCAAGTGCTCCAGTAGCATCATCTTTCTTTTCGTCGCACATCTGACTTTCCCTTTTTCTCACTTTCTCCGATTCTCCCTCTCTCCTCATTTTGCTATCTCTCTTTTTTTTGTTTCTCTTTTTGTCTTCTTTTCTAACACGGTTGCGGCAGTGAGACCAAACCAGCCCCTCCCACTGTGTAATCAAAGAGGTTGGCTGAGATCATGTGTGTGCTGGTTTCTTTTATTTGAATTTTACATGGTAGTAACCTTGCCTGAAGCACAAGCTGTGTTTCCAGGACCACACACACACACACACACACACACACACACACACACACACACACACACACACTCACACACAAGGGAAGTACGCTTATTTGTTTTCTTGCCAAGAGTTATATGACAAACAACAAACAACAAAGCAAATACGGATAATTCCCAAAATGTTGAACTGTTCTTTTAAGAACCCGAGTTAACCACATGTGTACCGGGGTTTGCTCTAATTTCCAGTTTTTCTCCCTTAATTGCACATTTATGAAACCATAGTCCCACTTTTAAGAGTAGGGTGCATAAACACACAAAAGCCAGCAGTGATTCAGTCTGAAAAACTGCTTATTGCATGATCGAAATGTGTGTTTATTCACATACACAGAATCATGCAACGGATTCTAAAAAGAACAAACAAAACTCTCAGCAGCAACGAGAAAATCAACCTTCTGTTTCACCACACTACAAAAAAATCACCCGTTCATACCTGCAGCTGTTTAGTGGCCATCAAACAGAAATAAAGTTAACTATTTAAGATGCTGTCGTGTGATACAGGAGCCTGTCATTTACCATAAGTGATGCTTTCTTAGACAAAAAAACGTCCAAAAGAATGAAAAATGAAAAGCACACCCACAAAATACCACGAGCGGTAAAAGATTACTCAGACACGACTGACCACATAATCACATAACTCAATCTCACACATACACACACAGGCAGCAGAGGTTCTGATTCGAGGAGGCTTGAGCAATCGAACATCACAGTTATGGGCTGAGCAGATCCTCTTGGTATGAAATTAGTCTCCTTGGAGCACTTTCAACACACAGTGAGAGTCCAAGGCGAAAACACCCCCTGCCTGAAGGTGTGTGTGTGTGTGTGTTCCTTTTTTCTTTTCTGCACATTAGCGTGATATTTTAGGACAAGAGAAGAAAACCACAATGTGTCAGTATGAGTTGTGTATATGTGTGTGTGGCTCTGTGGTTGGGAGGTAAGATGTCTCAATAAACAACAAGTGACTTCTCATTTACCGCTCATGTGCAAGCCTTGACTGTATACACACACACACACACACACACGCACACACACAGAACAATTGCACCTCATGACTGCCAGTACTTCTGAGTCATTAAGCTATTAGATAGCTGGCCACGACCAGACTTCTTTCTATCCTGCATTCCTCCTTTCATAACCAAAGGCTCCCATTGTAAACATTTAGACTGAAGTGCCATCAGCTCAGCCATCTCACACACACATTTTCTTCACTTTCTACCGAGGTTTATGTGTGTGTGTTTAAAGTTTCTGCTGCTCTCTGCTTTTGTGTTCGTTCTTTCTCTCGTCGTCATGAGTTCGCCCTGTTTAAGTAATGGCAAAATTGATAAAACACACGCACGCAGGCTAAGGCATTTTTTTCCCAGAGGCATTCCTCGACTAGAGCTGTAATGGTACGACCGAGCGGCGTTTCCACTGGAATTCGACGCTTCCAGTCGGAAAAATGTGGAATACTGGGAAGCCATGTGGCGTTTTTGAACTGGAAGTTTTCCCGGACTGACTGGGGGGAGGGGGCGGAGGAGGGAAGTCAGGGAAAACCACAGTGGATGCTTGGGAAGAGAAGAGAACTTTATCTACTTCAGGAGATAAAAATCTGCTCTGCAGAATTGAATAAAACAAAATTGAGAGCAATGATTCACTTGAACACAAAAGCACATAAAAGAAGAAAGCTTGCTGTATATATAACAGCCCCGACTGAACTGTTGCGTAAGTCTTTTTTTTTACAGCATAATTGCCTTTCCATTCAAGACACTTTTTCCCTCCGCTCAAGGAATACACTGTAAGATTGGTAGTTTGACCTCGGTCTGCGCAACATTTATCTGCTCCGTCTCGAGCAAAGGCCTTAGTGCATTCACCGTGTTTTAGTGGAAGGCATGAGCTTGCTCAGCGTCATCTTGACAGTATTGTAAAGCGGCGGATGCAGCACACGCAGAGGTCAACCTTTCACCGGTCCTGTCACTGCACAGCGAGAAGAGCTTAATGCCAGAAAAAGTTTGGGAATAGCTCCAAGGCTTTTAAGGAAGGTTCAGATGGGGATAGATTGGGAAAATCAAAGACTTTCGAAAAGACCCTCTCATCTACCAAACAGTGTGTGTATGTGTGTGTGTGTGTGTGTGTGTGTGTGTGTGTGTGTGTGTATGTGGTCACCCTCATTAAGCAACAACATATGACACAATACCACAACACCCACAGCCTCTGACCTCTAATCCTCAGCATTGTCTGCTCAGATCAATAATGATGTATTGACTATGACCCAGGGTACCCCCCCCCCCCCCCACACACACACACACACACACACACACAGACAGACAAATCCAAAAACTGCTTTTCTTCTACTCTGTATTAATGTTGTCATGATTCCTCGTAAAACTAAAAAAAATCCTGTCCACAGAATTTCAAAGAAAAACTAAGCTTCATTATAGTGACGAACAACAGAGCTTGTATTGTTTTTGAATTGAAGCTGATTTAAAAAATAAATTGTAGAAATTGTGTTTGACAAAAGAAATATAAATTTTTGGTCAACAACTATTTTATCCAGAACTTTCAAATGTCAATTTGAACCACTTAAGTTTTTTATACTGACAGATGACGAATTAAAACTCAAATGAGTGAACGTATTCACACTAGCATCCCAGTTATGATTGGGTTTGAGTGGTTTGTTAGGCTCATATAATCCTGGTTTACAGAGACCTGGAAATGCACACAGCTGCATGAAGAGGATCAGAAATCTGGACACTGTTAGACATGGATATGAACAACCAGCTTTCTCATGTTCCAAGTAACTGTCATGTCCCATAAAAGATCCAAACCAGGATAAGAGTCACAACTGAAATACTAAGTGCACTACAAATGTCGCTAGAGTTTCCACCTCTTCACACTAATGTGCATGTAAATGCACTCAATGAGCGAAGCACGACGGGGTAATTGAATGGTTGGAGGCTTATGGAGGTGATGTGAATCATAGGCTGTGGTCTTAACAATCACCAGATCCAAACGCAACCGAATAACTATAGCAAATTTTAGACTGACTGAATAGTAAATTGACTGCATTTTTATGACACTTTTCTACTTTAACACACACAATAATTTCACCTCTCATTCACACATTCACCAATGGCAGTAGAGATGCACCAAATTAGACCTTTTTTCTTTTTTTTTTTTTTGAAGACTAGAGTTCCAGAGACATGGAGAGTTATTGAGGCTTGTGTGGCTAAAAATATTACAAAGACACTTAACCCTTTATCGGGCTATTTTTTGGTAAATTCTGCACAATTTACAAATGTGAAAAATTTTTAAAAACAAAATTTTGTTATGTCCTCCAATAACACTCTAAGGTTGAAAGCATGTAAGGGCTTCTATGTGACATACAACACACCCACAGATGATCATGTTAAGCTCAAACATAGATGCAGTTTTAGACAGTGACAGTTAGACAGTTAATACAACTTCTGTGTTTGTCCTGCAGCTAAACCACTGACTGGGCCTCTTGTGAAGTCACTCCTCATGTGGCATTAAGTGAAAAGTAATTAGCATTGTTGTTGTGAGTTATCAATAATTTGTCGGGCCTTTCTGGGTGATTTGCCAAATTGGGCCGTCACGGCAAATAAAGGCAAAGTGACAGAGAGAGCAGGAGAAAGACAGAAAGGGAGCGAGAGAGAGGATGAAAGACAGGTAGAGAGAGAGTCAAATAGACAGATGGGATAAAGAACAAGCAGAGGAGAGACAGAGAGACTGGAAAGAGAGACTAAGTTTAGCTCCCCCCTTAGGACTCCTCTCAGGTTCCTCTGCTCTTTTCATTGTCCTCCTCTTCTCCCTTTCTTCCTCACCTCCTCCTTTTTTCAATCCATCACAAAATAATTAACTTGCTATAAGTGAAATTAATTCCACTAATTGGTTTTAAAGGTATTTTTGGACACTGGTGGAAAAAAAGGGAGAGGAAGAGAGAAAGAAAGAGTGTGTCTCTCTCTGTGTGTGGGTGTGTGTGTGTGTGTGGTGGTAGGAGAGGATTTTCACCCAATCATGTCACAGCAGGGAGGATGTGACCTCGCCAAGCAGGAAGTGAACTTTGTGAACTTCCAGACAGAATGAGGAGAAATTGAGAAGTCGGACAGAAGAATTGTGACAACAACCAATCTCCTTCATCTCTTCTGTCTGCTTGCTATTTTTTTTCTTTCCTTTATGCTGCTGATAGACCCTGTTTTCTCTTGTGGTGCATGTGAATGTGTTTTCTATTTGCTGTGCATTTGCAGTAAAGTGAGTATTTGAGGTTTGATAGAGAGAGAAAATGCTTTCGTTCTGAAATGATGCTTGCGTGAAGAAGGAAGAGAAAATGACAGCCCGGTCTTTTCAAGTGCTTTCAAAGCTAAGGTGAGATGCAAACTGACTGAAATAGCATCTTAAGTCATCCAAACAGATATTTTTATCTCGTCTCTCCTTTCATATTTGACATTTTATTGATGCATTAAGGACGCAAAATTGGAACACAAGCGCGGCAGATCGTCCCGAATAGCCAAGCAGGCCGATCAAAAACAGGGAGAAAATTATACTTGTGATCTGTGAAGGTATAAAATTCTCGAATGTGAGCGGGATAAAAGATGTCATTTCTGTTTAACATCATGTTCAACTTTCAAAATTTCAGCGGTTAGCTCATGCTCATATCCACAGTGACTTACAATGAGTGAGCAGAGAAACTACAGGACTAATATAGACAACTTGCCAATACCAGATATGCACAGTGCATCCGCCGATCACACCACAAAACAAGCACAACCGAAGCTCCCAGGTGTGAGTGTGTGTGTGTCTCGCTGTGTAAATGTGAAGCAGGGAAATGAGCCTGTGTGACCCCAACTCCCAGCATTCCTTGCAACCACACCTCCTGGCCTATCATGGATCCTCATCCAAGCCTCTGTTCATCCCTGTGTGCTTGACCACATGTCACCCTACCTGCTGTTCCCCTGATGGACAGGTAAGATGTGGTCTCAATTCATGAAGCATCCACCAGGTTTTTAAAAGAAAAGAACACACATGTATGGCAACTAACAAACAAGCAAAATGTGGGGAAAAAAACAAACCCAAAATGAAAGTGGCAGCTACTTTTTTTCCCCTTTCATTTCCTCCATCTTGATGATTGTACAGCACAGTTACAGAACAATAATCTACCAAAGTGTGAGCTTGTACATGTTTGATGGCAAATGTGGTGTGTTGGTATGGTTACCAGATGACATCACACTATCAACCTGTTTTTTTTTTGCCTGGTGGCCTTCTGTTTGCAGAGGTTGTGCGACTTCTGATCCGAACGCTAACTTCAAATCCTTCGTGTGTGGTGAGAAAGAGACTCGAGCAAAAAGTGCGACTCCAGAACTCTGAATGCATCCAGCTGCTCCGCCGCCCAGGTATGACTGTAAATGTGTTCTTTGACAACCATCCAAACATAACTCGCTGGCTCGCTTGTTAATATTATGCACTCGAGGCCTCCCTGTATCTTGGCACCGAGGAAACGGAGAGATTGAATTTTGTGTATTGTTTTTCGTGACCAGGTTCTGCTTGCTGACCTCGATCAAGGGTACGAGAGAGAGAGGCTGAAAGCTTTGCCTTCATGCTTTCACCTGCACTCGCTATACTTTCATATGGTCACTGCATTCGTGCCCCTATCTGTATCTCCATCCTTTTTCCTTTTCTCTTCACGTTCTCCATTCCTTTAAGATCGCTCTCTCTCTCTGCCTCTCTCTGTCTGATTCAGTGCAACATATGCTGCCACTTCCCTCACACACAGAGACTAATTACGGGGGGAGGAGAAAGAAGGAAGAAAAATAAGAGAGAGTGAGAGAGAGGGGGTGAGAGAAAGGGCAGAGGGAGAGAGAAAGGGGGGGTGGGAAAGAGAGAGGAGGGTGGAGTGAGGGGTCCTTGGGGTGAATTATTCATCTTACGCCATGACACCTGAGGGCAATCTACCTCTCTGTGAGTCACCAGTTAAAGCAAGAGAGAGAGAGAGAGAGAGAGAGAGAGAGAGAGTTGACTGTGTGAGTCAGACCTGCCCAAGAGGATATTAACACCTGTGTGTGTGTGTGTCTCTGTGTGTGTGTCCTGCAGCGTATTGTCCCCTAAGCCGATCATGTGCCGCCTACATACGGAGACCATCTAAAGTGTAACCTGTGGCTGTCACTCACACACACACACACATGCAGTTGAAAACACACTCGCACACAGACTCGCAGAGTCAGTAATAAGCTAGGTCAGCGCAGCACACAGCGTAAATCTTACTCACGCTGGGCCACAGCCGTAAGCAGAGCTAGCATTAACCAGCAGGTAATAAACACACACACACACACACACACACATACAAACACACACACATTATACACAGGGACATACAAAGGACACATGTACACATGATAAACACACACGGCTCATGTTCTCGAATGCAACACACACGCCTGCCATCTTTCCATTAGCTCTTATTAAATGAATAAGTGCCATCATCCTCTTCGCCTGTAATACAGTCTAATCTGCCGTCTCCACTCAGGCGCACCACTCCAACTGTTGACTGGATCACCCACATTCATTAGCATCAGGCCCGCTGCCAGCTGAATTATTAAACAAGCGCACACCAAAGTTTTGGTGCCACCAAATCAGGAGAGGCGATAAAACTGCTGGATGTTCATCTGAGGCGTTTAATTGTCCGGAGTAAATTACAGTGATTAAACGAGGTGTCAGAGTCTGGCCCAAGGACGCTTTAACATGTCGACACAGAAGCTGATGGATGTATTAGTTGACAGTCAGGTTGTGTAGGATGAACAGGGTTTGGATGCAGATTCAGTCACGTGATCTTGGCTTTTATATTAAACGTTCAAATGTTAATAAGATCTTGAGTCTGTGCGATCAAATGGCCTCTTTTTAAAGGTGTTGTTCAAAAAGGAGAGAAGTTAATCACATTATTTAGCTACAAAAAAAACTTTCCAGCCACACACACACACACACAGGGAGAGAGAGAGAGAGAGAGAGAGATACTGCAGACAAAGCTTCAATGCAGTGTCTTGCTGAGAGGCTGAAAAAAGATGAGGAGCTTTTTGATGTCTCTGTTTGTCTTTTGGCTTCTTTATATGCGTTCCACTTTCTCTGGCACTGAGCTTGACTTCCTACTGAAATTAACCAGGCAGCCCAAAAATAATCCACCGCAAGAGAGAGGGTGGGGAGAGAGATGGGAGAGAGGAGAGATGGAAGTTAGAGGAAAAAGAAGGAGGGAGAGAAGAGACGAGTAAAGCAAAATGTGAAATGGATAGAGAGGGATTGAAAAAGGGAAAGAGATGGATTGACAGAGAGAAGTAGAGGAAATAGACAATAACAAAGATGTGCACATTCACGTTCCTGTTTCTGCACCTTTCATCAGTCAGCTGACACTTTTCCACCAATGCACAACCAAACAAGACACAGTCAAATATTGATTCCACATTCTGGCCTTTAGAAATATTCCATAGCCACGTGTGAAGATGAGGATGCATGTTGAAGTCGGATGCTAAGCCTGGAGGTATTGCATATGTTATATAGCCTGGGAAAGGCCTCAGGATTTAGCAGGTAGAGTTGGAGGACGCAGCCGAAGAGAAGGATGTGAGGACATCTGCGGTACTTTACTTGCTCTGCCTGCTGCTACTGCTCCACAGACTGAGATAAGAAAATTGTACGATTGATTATTCTGCTGGTTCAATTATCACACAAAGAATGGGGCCTCGCACTCAATAGGCTGAATATTGATGACTGCATATTCTCAGGGGGACATGGGAACATTTACCCAACACATATTACTTGCAGAAAAAAAAAAGATGAATAGCACATGATCACAAAATGGACGTGAACCAAAGAAATTGCATTATAAAAACCAGTTGAGGTTCTGATTAGTTTTAGAATTTCTGAATTAACTCCTTGCAAAGAGATTTATTTTAAAAGTCTGACTCTAATTGAAGCTTTTAACCTTTAACCCTCAGTGACTATTTTCAACTAGTTCTCAGAAGCCAAAAGCCCAAACAGCCCTCTCAAATCACGACTTCAAGGGTCTTCCTCTTTTGCCAGGAAACAAAAGTGACGTGGGAGCTCACACGCCCTCACACACACACACCTCCTCAGGTGAACTCGGCAGAGCTGAATGTCACCTTGAGGAAGGAGCAGGCCAGCTGTGGTGATTTGTAATGAGCAGCTAGGTCTGCCTGCATGACCACTTTCTATCAGCCCACCGCAAATTACATCCACTCTTACTTAATAATGTATTCAGCACACACACACACACAATTACGAAAACATACTATGAGTTGCTACCAATTTTTCCATACATACACGCATAATGTGAACACATACACATATACATGGTAAGCACATGCACTCAAGCACATCAGCACACACATATTGTTCAGTAACAATCGAATGGAGTTTTCTTATAATTAATGGATTAATCAAGGAGTAATGAGAGTGGAGTGGCGCCGCACGGTGCTGATTAACGCAGCCGATGGAGGGGCATGGGGAAAACTCTGCAAGGGAGAATCGGCCATGTTTGATTCCTGCGGTGCAGCTGAGAGAGCGACGGTGAGATAAGTGTGTATTTGTTGAGCGGTGACATAAATGTTAACATTGTCACATTGGAAGAGAGAGCGAGTCGTCCTCTGGCTTCTGTTTCCTTTTAATTAAAAATTTTGAGCTTATTTGTGAGTTGCAGACCCCGGGGGTGAGGACATTTTTGAAGACCTTCAAAAAGGGTTGAGGGTTCAGACTTGGTTTTAAAGGTTACATTAAAATTAGGTTGAGGTTTGGGTTCAGGTGAGGCTTTTATTTGTGTTGGTAAAGTTTAGGGTGAGGTGCTACGGGATGCATCATACCAATGAGGGTCCTCACAAGTATTGACATACAAACATGTGTGTGTGTGTGTGTGTGTGTGTGTGTGTGTGTGTGTGTGTGTGTGTGTATGTGTGTGTAATCACAGTGACTTTCTCTTCCCAATTATGGCTTTAATCCATCAGCTGGCTGTTGCTATGGTGTTTCTCTCTCCACCCAATCAAAGGCAGGCGAGCGAGCACGCTCAGAGAGGACAATCACGTAACAACTCCAACAACAGTGTGATACAAGGGACAAAGGGATGAAGGAAGTGGCTATTGAAAAATAATAATTTAGGACTGATTATAAATGAGAATGAAGTAAATAGAAACAGGGGACAGAAACAAGTAATGTGGACACGCTTTGTTCAAGACGTCCAAATATTAATAACATATAAACACACTGAATTCAATATTTTAATGTGTTCAAATGAGTAATCATTGTGTGCAGGTTGGTTATTGTGAGAGCTTCAGGTTCTCTCATGCTTTTTAAAAATCATGACCAAGAAGTGAAAATGAATCAAATTAAAGCAGCTCTACTTAAGTGACTTGAAATAAATCCACATTTTAACATTATTATTCTGAAATCCCATTAAGTGCTGCATGTCTTAATTACACAAGACACTTTGAAAAAACTTTTATGTTTTAGTTGTTGGTATTTTTTTTTTTGACTTAAACAAACACTTTCCTCTCTTGGGCTGCTCATTTTTTCACTATTACATGTATTAAAGCAGGCAGGTCAACGTGGAGAAAAGTCTGATTTACTACGACGGCACTGCGAGCACAGCTGCTCTCGCTGATCCCAGGAGGGAGCAGCACGACTGGGGGAAGCAGCGTGTGTGTGCGTGTGTGTTTCTGTGTATCTTTCTGTGGGTTTGCGTAAGGATAAGCAGACAGTGGACAGTAAGTGATGGGACCAGTTTTTCTTCCATATTGTGCTCCCACAGAGTCCCTCTGGCGATGTCAGCGTGTCTGACTGTGTCTGTCTGTCTGTTTATCTCCGATATAAGAGGAGCACTCGGAACCAAATCAAAGACCAGTACTCCCATTGACTTCAGTGATGACCACAAAACAGACTCAAATTATTCTTTATTTTTCTGAGGGTCTTTGCCAGGTCTTTTATCTGTTGTTTTGGCTGCCATGCATATGATTCAGGACTCATCTATACAAACAGATATCTGCACATGAATGTTAAATCTGTATGCAAGAGACAAGGTTTTATTAAATTATTCTGGTTTCTGTTTGTAGTCCATTTGTAGTCCAAGGAGTACTGACCAATCACGTTTGAGCGAGCTTTGGTTGTATGCAGGTAAACAGCCATGTGGAGCTGTTGCTAAGGTTTTTTTATCCTGAATTATATGGAATCTTTTGAGATTGAACTGTAAACAATGACTAGTGCAGGAACAGGAAGTCATGGCCCGGATAGTCCTAAAATATTGGCCGTTGCCCTCAGAAGGTAAATTATTGTAATTGGTAAGCCATGGTTACGGAGATCACCATCACACACACTCGCACTACACACAGGGGAGGAGATGACATCTGCCACATCTGACCAATGAAAGCTATTGCTCTAAGGTCACATGATTAGCAAAATTGATTACACACGATTTCCTGTCACGTTGTGCTGCTGAAACACAGAACAAAATATTTATATTATTCTAAGCATGATTATAATTTCAGATAAGAAAGCAGGTGAATTTCATTATTTTACAAAGGAAACATGTTTGGGTTCATTTAAAAACTTCAAAAATCACTAAATGTGGAGAAACAAGGTCATAACTGACCAGTGAATTTATTGTATGTATGTCCATAAAATGTTTGACGAGACTGCCTTGAGTTCCTGTCTCCTGAGATGTGGACACGCGTAGACATAGAGTATATGAGTTAGGCCATAAAAAATACATGACAAAGCTCTCACTGTAGCCCCAGAAATGTGCGGCATGTGAACCTCCCCCTGTAAACCTGGATACGAGAGGAGGAAATGGAGAACATGACAGCGAGGAGGATGAGGCGCGCGAAGAGAGAGAGAGAGAGATGAAAGGAGAGTGTCATAAAGCGAGACAGAGTCAGAAAGAGGGACAGACAGTGAACCAGGTGTCCTGACCTTGGCTGTGTCACAGTAAACATTTTAGATGGGACACAGCTGTCTTAACTGAGGCTGACGACTCCTCGACATCTCAGTGTAGACAGAGCCGCGTTACAGCTTCGCTAATCAATAATGGAAAGTTTAACTCAGGACTGCTGACAGTGAAAATGAGTACACACAAGAAAAGTAGGACAACAGGCTTTTTTCCCCCAAATAGAAAAAGAATGATTTGGAAAAAAACATATATAAAAACAACATAACAGACGCTGTTTGACCTTTGACCTGCAGCTGTAGAACACTGTCCTCGTGATGATGGCTGTGGTGCAGCTCGACTCTGAGACTACAGAAGGCAGCAGAGCGTCAGTGGAAAAGAACAGAGCAGAGGAGCCTGTCTCCCTCTCCCTGTCTTACTCTCATAAGTGGATTTATCATTTCCAGGCCCTGACCTGTCCTCCCCGACAGGACAGCCCTGCCTTGACTCAGCCCTGCAAATTACTTCTAAGACCTGACCATGAAAAGTCTTTGTCCAAATCACACAGGCTGTGATATTAAAGTAAAGCTGACTTTGACTCTGACCTCTGCTTATGGATATTTTTGTCATGTTTTGATGATCAGAATGTGACTGAAATTATTACTTAACCAGACATGAATTCATCTGAGAGGGAGAAGAGCGTTGACTCTGTTGTGGCCAGTGTTTGTTTTCATGTGTTTCTCTTTCTGACTCATTCACCTGCCTCCAGCGCACTCGCTGTCCGGGCATTTCACACCTCCCGTTCACATCTATTTAAGCGGTGCAGCGGTGTCATTATCGAGTCCTTCTATTCTTGAATGCCCAAATGTGTGATAGCCCGTTTCACACATCCCTGCCTCCTTCCTGCCTTTCCTTTCCACCTTCATTTTCTCCCTCTTCTCATCCGTCATCCTTTCCTTTTTTCCCCCTGTCCTCTCGCTGCCCTCCACTTCTTCATCCTGCCACTTTGGCCACCGCTGTGCCGTCCATGTTTCTTTCCAACGCCGTCTAATGCGCCGTCATGTTCAAATGAAACGCCTTGTGTGCGCCACTGTGTGCGTTTGCGTGCGCCTGTGTGTCAGGGGCAGTTTTAGGAAGCTTGGGTGATTAACTCTGATCGCCACCAGATGCCTGACTTTGAGGTACAGTCACACACATGTTGCACACACACACACACACACACACACACACACACACACACACACACACACACACACACACACACACACACACACACCGACTTTTAGGCAGAAGACAGACAGAAAGAGAGCAGGACAAAGACAAGGTGAGTGACAGCAAAAGCAAAAGAGGAAGAGAGCGAGTGTTGCGGTCCAACATGTGCACACAGTATGTTTTTAGTATGTATGCACTGAGCGATGACTTTGTTCTTTAAAAAAAAAAAAGAAAAAAGAAAAAAGGCTGTGTTTTTCTCCTGAACCTGATTTTTGGTGAACAAAACAACACATGAGCGAGGACAGATGACCGTCACGTTTCTCCAAAATGGCTGCGATGTGACCTCAGATCAAAGCTTTGATTGGCCAGATGCTGCAGATGTTGTTTCCTCTGGTATTTGTGCATGTGTGTGTGTGTGAGTGTGTGTGTGTGTGTGTGAGAGAGAGAGAGAGAGAGAGAGAGAGAGAGAGAGGAAGAAAGAGATTATAATGCTGATTTTAATTTACCTTAACTAATTATTCTACTGTATTATATATATATATATGCATTGCATTCATGTGCTTGCGTGTGTGTTTGTGTGTTCATTGGAAACCCTCTATCAGTCAGGCCTATCAGATTGGGCAGTCAACAAGCAGCTGGCTCAGACTGTGGGACTGGCTAATGTTGCCTGTCTAAACTGCCAAACACCAAAACCCTGGGCCCACTTTGTCACAACAACTGCTATATAAAAATTTCAATACAACAACTATATATATATTCTGTACTTACAGAGCTATGAGTTATATTCAGCAGAGAGAGCATATAATGACAGATTCAATGCAAGCTGGGAAATGTTAAACAACATTTCCAGCTAAAGGAGAAGATTCATATTTATAAATGGCCAATAGTTGGATGTCATGTTGTCACTGGTTGAATGCTGGAATACACATCCATCAAATTTAGCCAGCTGTGGTCTAAATCTGGAGCCATTTAAATAACTTAAGGCAGTGTTTAAAACATGGGTCAAGGCCTCAAGTGCTTGTTTCTGGCAGGTCCTCCATATGTCAGATACTGGTGTATTTGCTCTGAGTAAAAAGTGCATCTATGTTGACCCTCTGTTTCAACGCTGGCCTACCCAGAAACATGCTCTATGTCTTTTGAACTGTTGCAGATTGTGAACACAAAATTAATATTTGTCTTCTTGTATGACCATGTGAGCAGCCTGCTGTTGGCAAATATCACTGTAAGTAGGCGACATGCTTGCTGACCGGCAACGCAGGACTTCCTTTCATGGCCCGGTCCTCCTCAAAGCACCACGTCAGTCGCAGCTTATCACGAATGATGTGCGTGTTTTAATGAGGCCGACTCCTTCAGTGAAAGTCGACCATATTTAGGCACACTCGATTTCAGATCCCACGGTGATGGTGCTTCAAAGACCATTGATTTTTTTTTTTTTTCCTGGTTCAGGTCCCAACACACCTCAGGAAAACGCCTTACAAACCAGTCTACCAAGTTCCTCAACATCTGCGCTCCAATCAGCCCTACTGTGCTGTGACACAACTACCTGCATCATTAACACTTGGCGGCCTGCTGACACGTCGAGCTGTTAGCGCTTGCAATAATTTGCATTAGCATAAGTTAAATGTGGGGGAATTAACATGTATTACACTGCTGTTACACTGGGCTTTGGTCATGCTATGAAAGCTGAGTGGTCCTACTTAGAAAGCAGATGTTATTGTGGGGAAACAATAGCAATGCAGCTACTTTGAGACGTGCAAGTGACACAAGATACGCTCTCCCATCTGGAAGAAGGATTTAAACTTGGGGTCTCTTGTTAAAAACATTATCACATTTGTTTGTCTTTTTGGAGAAATTATATCAAAGAATGCCCAGCAGAAGCAAAATGTAACTGTTAGTAACAAGTTCAACCCACAGCCAATGGTCCTATATGAAGGAATTAATAAAAACAGTTGCAAGAATAAACAAAACATTGGCAAATAAAGCGTTAAAATCTCCATCAAGAATGCACATTTGAGGGCATATTTGCAGTTCATCCCATTGAAAAGGTGCCTGAAACGAGTTCAGCGATCATCAGCAATATCTCAGGTTAAGTAGTTACTGGATTGAGTCATGTAGTTTCTAGATTTAAGTGAAAGAAAAGATGTGAGGTCATTTGGAAGCTTTGACAGCAGAGCTTTATAAATGAATAACATGAGATGACAATTTATCGTCCAATTTATTGTAATAGCTCTGCACAGCCAAAGGTGGTCAGCACCCTGGCAGAATAAAGTGCCAGTGAAGCCCTTTGTGGGTCACATGACCCTTAACGGTCCCTCGAGAGTCTCCCAGTGGAAGATATTAAGCTCCTTTTCACATGTATTTTCCCAGATGCATCATCTAATCAGAGTTAATCATAGCGAGGAGAAATTACATGCATGGCCTATTGGCATCACTCACACACACACAAATATCTGTCAGTGCGTGCATATGAGAGGCTTTGTGTGTGTATGTGTGTGCGAGGTAACAAGAGGGCTGAGCAGTGCGACATGGTTCCCTGTGTCAGTGTTAATAACCCAACCCTTGTAATTGGCATAGAATATTGATAGAGAGGAAAATGGCCCCAAGCAGATCTCTGCTTCATTAGCGAAGACCAGGGAGACGGAAAAAGGAGAGTTGGTAGCTGTCGGAGGAGGAGAGAGGAGGGACGGAAAGGAGAAAAAGGAAGGGAGGAAAAAACGAAACCAGAAAACAGGAAGGAGAAAAGGTGATCAGGAGGTTGATGGATCGATAGAAGATCAGAGGAAGACCAGGGAGAAGGGAATTGTATTAAATCATACTTGGGTTTTGCAGCAGCTTTCAGAAACCACAGCATATTGAATCAATCCTTAGAAACAGTTCCAGTGAAAAATAGAAAAGCAGTTATGTCATTCCTTCCTGACAAGTCATTCATTATATGTGACTGAGGTGACCCTTTAAAAGTCTGAACTCTGTTCTGGCCCCCGCTATCAGGACATTACAACAATCACAATGAATCTCACAGAAAAAAAAACATCCTCCTCATCCTCCACTCTCCTTCCCTATCTTTATCTCTCTCTCCCTCGGTGGGAACACAGTGTTTGTTTAATCTAGTCGTGCCATGGTTACCCGTCTGCCACGTTGAGGTAATGTCATTAATCATCAACTTTATCACACTGCAACCCAGACGCATGCACGCAGGAGACCCACTATGACATTTTACACAGCTGAAAACACTGAAGGCAGCGACGTTTGTAGGTGTTAACAGCAACAGCAAACAGACTGAGGTGTGTATTTAACAAGGTAGCGTTAAAGTGTTTTTACGTGCAAAATGAGAAAAAAAAAAAGAATATTTAGATGCCAACAACTGACACATACTCTCCTTGTTTCTCTTGTCCACCCCTCCTTCTCTCTCTCTCTCTCTCTCTCTCTCTCTCTCTCTTTTTATGAGCATGTTGAATCTCTTTTGGTTGACATGACAACAGACGATGTCGCGCCTCCTGTTCTGGTGACATCACTACAGGCGCCAAACCAATCTCCCAAAAAACCTATCATCTCCTCTCCCCCCTCCTCTCTC
Organism: Centropyge bicolor; assembly: GCA_037975185.1. Taxonomy (NCBI): domain Eukaryota; kingdom Metazoa; phylum Chordata; class Actinopteri; family Pomacanthidae; genus Centropyge; species Centropyge bicolor. Next base: position 5,930,954 of record JBBMOC010000004.1, on the reverse strand, counting down.
TCTCTCTCTCTCTCTCTCAGACATATTGATCTGGAATACAAATCACAGATGCGAAGAGGAGATGAGCTGGAGTAAAAGAGATAAAAAAAAAGGAGAGAAGAAGAGCAGTGGAAGAGAGAGAGAGAGAGAGAATGAGGAATAGCCACGGTTACGTCTGAGTAGCTGACACGCCCACTGTCTCCCTCCAGCCGGGCTGAAATGGAGCGTGTGCTTTCACTCTCATTTCCATATCGGGTGACTTTGGTATAAACCACATGCAGAATCAATTTTGTGCAAGGAGAAAAGCCGACATGAAGACGTTTCGTGTTCTGTGATTGAGAGGCTAAGAGACTTTCTTCAGAGCGTGTGTGACATGAATGAATAGTAAATGCGCGACAACGTACAAGAAAACTCAAAATGAAAAGGTGTCGTACTTAAACACACACACAAGTCTGCCATTACACTTTCAAAATAAAGCTTCATGAGGCACCAAAACTACTCAGTTTTTCTTCCTTAAAACAATCAACATTGACTTTTGGTTTCATTTAACCTCAGTCTCCTGTGTGAAAGTCCTGTGCTTTGTTGCATACTTTATCCTATGTTCATCTTTTATCATCATTAGCACCCTTTACTTCTTACTGCACCTGCATACATGAGTCCACCTCACCTTGCCCAGGTGAGGCAGGTACAATGACAATGCTAACACACTGATGTTCACCAGGTAAACATTGTTTTAGTATAGTGTGTTAGTCAGCTGCTATTTACCAAAGTATGGGGCAAATTTTTAAAAAAGTGAGTTAGTAGGATACATCCTCAGGGAACCATGAATATCTCCTAACTTCTGTCAAGTAGTTGTTGATATATTTCCATCTGGATTAACCAACATTGCGAAACACAAGCGACCCTAAATAGTTAAACCAGCCATTTAAAACCCCCTCCTCTTTCTGGAGCTGGTTATAGACAAAGATCTGGAGATGGAAACACACACACACACACACACACACACACACACATACACTGTGGAAGGAGTCCTGTAACAAGCCTGTTTTAGCCATTATGATTCCAGAGTGTGAAAGTGAGTCTGGTCTTTTGGGAAGTGGACTGCTCTATACAGACATACACACTAACTCTTTCTCTCCCTCACTCACACACACACACACACACACACACACACACATACAGCATGGTCTGTGGGGAAGTGGTCCATGGAGCACACACATCAAGACTGGCCTAGATAGATGGGATGGCAGGGGACACACACACACCAGCCTCTTCTCTTTTACACACATAGACAGTCAAGGACACTCTCATGGCCTATATAGTTGGGTCATTTCATAGCGGAACACCTTACCCTTGTCTTAACAAGAAAAGAGGGGATCGAGAGAAGAGAGAAAATGAAGGCGAGGAAACAGGAAATACTCACAAATTTTGAGGAGGAAAGAGTTGGCTGCACAAAGGTAGAAAGCTTCAAACCATGAAACCATAATATAAAAAAAGAAGAAAGGCCAGAGAAAGCGAAGGAAGAGGGAAGGAGCAAGGAAGACTTTTTGAAAACTCGCCTTCAAACCTTAGTCTCATCCTCTCAAGTCCAGCCCTTTCGAGAAAGTAACAACTAATGAAAATAACAGAATGCGACAGAAATGTAGAAAACAGAGAACAAGAGCAAACATAAAAAAAAAGTTCACAAATGTGGATGGATTCTGTTCTAGCACAAGCCAAGCACATCTTAATCAAGTTAAATGACAGGTCACATCCTTCTGTGATGTTTCTTTTGGTTGTCTGCAGTGGAGAACCATAGGAAAACGACTAGCAGTGATCCTCACTATTTGTTTCACAAGAGCCACATTGACAGAGTAAAACCAAGGGAAGAGCCACTTTTACAACAACATACCAAGTCACTTTTGCAAATGTGCATTTCTACTTCTAAATTGGACATCCCACAAAAAAAGAAACAACACAGCCAATACATTTTCAATTAACACTATATTTACCTTATGCTGCGATGAGCGGAAGCTGGCATGCATGTCCTTCACTTCCTTTATGTTGTATTTGTAGTTTGTTGCACACACAGTGAGGCATTCAAGATGAGTATGGGTCAGTCTGTTTCTCTCCTTTGTTTTCTCTGCTTCGAATCTTAAGTTTTTTACTGGGTACACCTGACGTTTGCCTGCTCGTCCCCTCTCCACCATCCTCATGTTGACTTCCGTTTGCTGCTTCCTCAGACTGTTTTTCCTCACTATTCGTTACAACACTGAGTGTCTGTCTGCCTGGTTTTTGTGCTGGTTTTTGCCCCTTTTTTTAAAATTAAAAATCGATCCATTTTGTGCCGGCTAGCGGAGCTAAGCTAGCCTAGCTGCAAGCTTGCACTGCGGTCAAGTGTGACGGCGTAAAACAGTGCCAGTGCCGTACACGGGCTGCGTTGCCAGGTTTGACAGTGCTCCCTTTAGGAAACACCATTAATTCATCCTTAACTAATACTTCTCTTAATAATTAATATGAAGGGAGAAGTATAATGCAGAGGTTGGCGTTTTTGTAGTACAGCGTTCACTGTATGTTTATGTAGCACATTTGAAAAAAATGTATTGGCTGTGTTACCATATTGTTATAAGCTAACATGCGAGCAACCAATTAAAGCTTGAGGAGCCGCATGTGGCTCGCGAGCCGCGCAATGAGTAGCTCTGCTTTAAAGGGACACTCCACCAAATTTACAGAAGATCAGATTACTTGTATCTAACCCTGATGATTGTGTTGATTTCTGCTTGAGCTTTTCGAGTTTTAAAAGAAAGTCTGAGTTTGACAGATGTGGAATTTATCAAACTGATATCACACTGAATTAAGGGAACTTAGCGATACAGTGTTTTTGGAGCTTTTGCCCTCTGCTGCACTGATTTTAACCTCTTCTTTTTGAAATCCACCTCCGATAAGTCCTTCCAGCTTTATGAAAGCATGCTACTAAATGAAACCTGAGTGTGTAGTGTTGCTGTACATTCAGTGGCCTGTCATGAGATACAGCGACCTGTGAGATGAACAGAGTGATTCAACATCAAACAAACGCATTACGAAGGGCCCCAAAGGAATTATTACTTCCTCTTCAACGTCTTACATGCAGGCAGAGCCCTGCTATAAATGGAAAGGTCTATTTCTGATCAGAACTGATAAGAAGATGACAAACCTGCTGCATCCAGAGTTTTACAGATTTTCTAGTGTGGTGAAAAAGGTTGTTCCAAAAAAAAAAAAAAAGGCATCTTCAGACCAACTGAACTTCCATCTTTCATGCTGAAGTGTTACTTAACCTTTTCCTATCTGAGAGTATAATAAGAAAACTAACAGAAAGTGCTCGGTGCCCCAGGCTACACAACAGGCTTTTGTTACCCATGATTCTTCGCTGCAAGAAGTGATTTGACAGCTATCGGCCCGAGACACGCGCACAGAAGGAAGTGCACATCCACACACACACACACACACACATACACACACCCAGAGGCATAAAGACACACAAACAAACAAACAAATACACAGAGCCACATCACTCCTCTCCTGGTTTAATCTATCTTTCCTGGGTGCTGTCACCCAGCAGGGTGGCGCTTACAGCAGAGAGCGCGTGTGAACGTGTGTGTGTCTACAGGCCTATGGCGACAGACCACCTTCTCTGTAGTGCAGCTATCCATCCATGACAAGCCCACCAGAGGCCTGACTAACAAGACGGCCTGAACCTAGAGCCTGATAGAAACACATGACTGTACATCCTTTGTGCTTCAAACCTCACTTCCTGCGAGACTCCAGCGCCTTAAAGAAATAATGCAGAAGCAAGAGTCTGGAGTCGGCTTCTTCAGGGAGACAGCAAAACATTTTTACATCCGAAAAACACAAGCTGCTGGAAAGACACACGTGACACCAGAAGGCTCAAACCTCTTGAATGTTAGGTACAATCAGTAGCAGCTTGTTGGGAATAAGAAGCCTCATTCCTTAGCTTCAATTTTACAAAATCCCTCGTTCTCTACTGGGAAAACCGGGCTAAAAATACATGCACTCATGGTACTGTAAAACACTCTGCTGTTCATAAAATAGAATTATTTATGGCGCCTCAATTAGAAAGAGGAGCGTCAGTATTCCAACTCTAATCTTCTGCTTTCTATTAGCCGCTCTGCAGGTAAGAGCCACGTGTAGCTGTTAGGACTCATTTCCTGTCAGAGACAGGTCAGTGTTTATTACAGAAACACATCCAGTACACGTCTACCCTCGTCGCCAAGAAGAAGGTGGCGTTCCTGCTCAGAGCCTGAGGGTGAGGAACGTTCCTCCCTCCCTCTGCACCTTTGTTTCCTCTCTTCCTCCCTCTCCATTTTGCTCCCTCTTTCTCTCTACCTCTTCGCACTCTCAAATTAGCCTCATGAAAAATAAATCGGGAGAGACGGTACGGCCTCTTGTCTGGTGAATCTGCTCGTGCATGTACTGTACTGCATGCGATGGGATGAGAGCCACTAATGAGGACAGTGGTTTCATCATTCCTGCAGTTCACACAGTTCAGCCCCAAAAGGCCAAACGCCCAGCTAGAAGAGAGAAAAAAAAAAAAAAAAAAGGCCGGGGCTGATCTCGTAGATACAGTTGGAGTAAGACTTTCTGTCAGGAGCGGGTGTGAAGCATTGACGATCCATGCCTGCACAGCCAAGCGTAACGCGGGTCAAAGCTCTAGTTAAACTTGTCATTGGGTGCAAGAACGGGAGAAATACAGTATGTGAAAGAAAAAATGTGGCCAATGTTAAATCCAGCCATTTCAAACTGTACTTGTAGCTATGATGTTAAAACAGAAATTATCCAGTTACATCAAACACGACAGTCTGAAAAAACCTGATAACAGTGATTGCGCATATTTTAGCCAAATCATTTATACTTTACAGCACATTAAAGGCCCTACAAACCCATTTCCTCAATCATTATCTTACTATGAGCAAATGGGTCCAACTGTGGGAGAACATTTTCTACCAAAATTGGATCAGTTTTGAGACATTTCTGGCCTTTTTTGTCCGAACTTTTCTCACTGATTTGAAGTGGGCGGAGCTCGGTTGAAAGAAAAAATGATGTCATGAACTTCACGATGAAGCAGATTAGCTGAGTCAGTTTTGAAGCCAAGGTTTTTTTTAAGTTTATCATTTTGTAAACCATGGTGCTGTGTTTGGATGTTGTTATGAGTTTTTACTACATTCATGTCTGCATGGCGAGAAAAACAATTACTAGACTCATGAGTTATATAATCCATCACAGTCAACATCAAGCCATCATTTATTTGTGTCAAAGTTGTCATGAGGCTAACACCCCAAATTTCAAGAGTCAGCGAACTGAATTTGATATTCAACCAAAAAAGAAAGTGATGGCTGTCAGATAGGAAGAGAAATGCATTTAAGACTCAGGAGTTCTGCAGAATGAATTGGAAATTGAGCCATAATGTAAAGTGTACATTTGCAGTTCAAGAGATCAAACTTAGAAAAACATCACTATAGTATTAAGTTGATTAAAAAAATTGAGATATTGATGTTGCCAGGTGTCAAACACGCTGCTGTCTTCAATGGAGTCAACATGCTTTTTTGGTGATGGAACACCTGAGTGATGCATGACAATGACAAATTGACACGTGTCAGGCTCGTTGAGTGGAATGATGTGTCTCAAGCAGACAGTGGACTCACAGTGTCTAATTGTGTGGCGCTGCAGAAATCAAACATCTCCATCATCTTTGAGGCATGTTATTCCCTCTGTCGTTCCGGTGTAATTATTCAGACTCAGCTAGTTGAGATTCACTGCTATTAAGATTCACTGTTACATAACTGACGTGAGACAAGTATTCAGATGTGGAACTTTCTGTACAGTGACACACACCCATCTCTCTTAAAATGAAACATTGGGATGATTCATTCATTGTTTCTCTTCCTTCTCCTTTGTACTACAGGCCAAAAAGTCCCCACCAAAGAACAGTGATAATGCCTTCTTTTTTCCCCCAAAAATCACATTTGAATAGCAGCTTTTGTATTGGAAGCACTGGTGCTGACAAATGGAAAAGACAACATTTATTCAAACTGTACCTCAGCCTCATGACCTCAAAACAAAACTATTACTACTTGCACACAATCACACACAACAGGCATGTAGTCAAAGTGTGACCCTAACCTAGTTTGGTAACAAAGACTCACAAAACCTGAACAAAGAATGCAGAAAAAAATCATGAGAACCAACTATTTTACAGCATCAAGCTCACATAGTGAAGCATTTCACATGAAATAAAAACAGAAGACAAGATGAAGTAGATTTATATAAGGCCATGATTTACTTACTTACATTCCTAATACTTATATTGCTGAAACAATTTTAGGATGAAACCAGATGGTTCCTAATGCCTAATGTATGAAAACTTTGGACCACCATGGGGCCTCATTCTTGCAAAAATATGACATATACAGTATTTTTTGATGCTGTTTGAATTGTGCCAAATTACACATATGATGTTTGTCAGTTTAAAAGATAATTTTGCAAGTCAAGAAAGTTGCAGTTTGTCATGACTTGTGAAGTAAAAGACTGTGAGAAATAGAAAGACTAAACACCTAAAAGACACATTAGTGACACTCACTGAGCTCTCCACATGGCCTAACTTGTAGTGACTTTCACCTCTTTTAATACTTTTTCATTTATTCTGAACAGACGAGGTGTAATGGGCCAAGCTGACGGCCATGCTGGTGTGGGCGATGTATATTGTGCGAGACAATAGACACTGTGTACTGAGTGGTTTTATTTTAAAAAAACAAATGACACTTTACTATCTTTATAACAAACTTTGATTTTCTTAACTCACAAAATTATCTTTTAAATTGACAAACATATGAGCAATTAGAGGCACAATTCAACTATGCACATATTGTTTCTTAAACACACTCCCATGGGGACCTATGGAAAGGAAAGGTCTCTCTATAAGACATGTTAACTTCAGCTCTTTCTGCATATAGAACACCAGTTGTTCTTGTAAGTGCATGGAGTTGTGGGTTGTCCACTTTGTGCTCTGCAGTGTTTCCTGTCTTCAACTCAAATCTGAATTCCCCGTTGGGACAATAAATGGTGTTTTGTATCATGCTTTTCTGTGGTCAGGTCTACTCCGAATGCTACAGACTGTTACAGTAAATGCAGGCAGATGGACTGATTAATTCATAGAGGGAAGGAAATGCGGTCTCACCGAACGATAAACCTTCAGATGAACTGACGCCGAACGGCTAGCTGAGGGATGGAGAGGGAGAAAAGTGAAAGGGGGCAAAAGAGGGAAACAAAGGAAATTATCTACAGGGAAAGACGGATGAAGACACTTTGTGACACGGCGAGAAAAAGAAGGGAAAAGAGGACAGACAAGATAGAGACAGAGCGAAGGCAGGGCATGAATAATAAAGACTGCTTTCTACTCTCGTCTCTCTTCATCCCTCAGCTTCACACACGTGCACATGGTTGTTGTTTTTTTTCTGTGCATCGAAACAGTGGCATCATTTTAATATGGCAGAATAGGAAGCACACTGTGGACAGCCTCTAAACACACACGGAGCTCTCCTTAGGGAGGTCGCATGAAACATGTAAACGACATGTAAGACTGAAATATTTAACACGTTTCTGTACATCCATGCAAGAGCGGTTTGGTTTCAGAAGCAAGAGGGCCGAATAAAATCACTGAAAATATGTTGACATACTATATACTGGTAATACAGATAAATAATGTGTTTATGTATTTATTTCATCCAACATATTCAGAACATTATGAAATAGGTTAATGGTACTTTGTATTATACTGTTGTATTATACATTAAGACACTAAGCTAACATGCTTACAACAACAAAGTACATATAATGTTTAAATGTTACTAAAATTTTTCTGTTGGGTTTGAATATGTTTTAAGGCATGTTGTCGTATTGATCAATTCTAACTTCTTTTATGGCGAATATTAAGATTTAAGTCAAAATATAGATTGGATTATTAATTTTCTGAAAAATATATAAAACTAGTTGGCAGCGTGAGAGTTGAAACCCAGGGCAAAAAAAGTCCACTCACTCCTGCTCATAAAGCTTTTCGCTGTGAGCTCATGGTAGTAAATGAAGGCGATCTACAACCTAGTGTAGAGTATCAATATTTTTATCAACTCAAATCCTCCGAGACTGTAACTTCTGATGGTTTAATGAGTCTCTTTTCCAGCAATGATCTTCTTCTTTTGGGCCCTTTAGCACTTAAACCTTAATTTGATCCTCAAACAGCTCCATATAATTTGAGGGTTACCTAAGGTGAACAATTAGAGACGGAGTAGAGGGAGGGAGAGGATGAGGTGGAGAAAGAGAGGGAGAGTATAAAAGAGGATGCTACAGGTCTGGAGTCATTATTTCCACTGGTGGTTTCAGCCAGATCAATAGACTGGGAGGGTGTGTGCTTGTGTGTGTTAGAGAGGTAGGACACATAAGCACATGTCCAAACTGAACGGAGATTGGACACACACTCAAAGACAAAGCCAGCCAAGCAAACACAATGCATATAGGCAGGTGGCCAATTGCAACTGCATACACTCTCTCTTCCACACACACACACAGTGCCGCCGGTGTTGGCGTATTGTCCCACCAGAAATGAAGACTGGGGCCCGATAGCACTAAGAGCGGAGGACAGCCTCTGGATAGATTTCCAATACGCAACCAGAGGCTTAAGCAAGACAGAGTCATGGATAATCCTGCCTCCTCCTCCTCCTCCTCCAGCGCTCCCTCACTTCTCTCTGTGTCCCTCCGGTCCTCCCTCTGCCTCTGTTTCTCACTCATTTCATCCCTTTATTCCTCTCTCTCACAGGTCCCTCACTCCTCTCCACTGGCCGCCTCCATTTGCTCCGTCCTGTCCCTCTCTTTCCTCGCCAGCTTGTCTTTTTAACTCTGCCCCTCTCTTTGGTCTCCACACCTCACCGTTTTCTCAGCTCTTTCCATCTCTCTGCTCTTTTATCTCCTTTAAAACAATCTATCATTCTGGTCTCTTATTTCTCCTTCGATCCGCCCCCCCCTCCTCCCCTGCTCCCCTCTCTCCTTCCCTCCATGTGTCTTATTTGTTTCTCAGATGGTGTTTTACGTTAAAGAGCAGCTGTTGTTGAGTCACATCCTTAACTTAAAGCCATGACACACTTGGAGGCACTGATATTAACTTCATCAGTGCTTCGTCTGCTACAGCTGCTACAACCTGGCTTTGACTATAAGGCCTCTTTAAACACACGTACTGCAGCTACTATATTTTGACCCTATACAAGAAGTGTATTGTATAAAACCACTGACAGTGTAAGGTGGTGTTTCAGAGCCTTGATCTTCCTTTTGACAAACTATTTGGGACAGTCACAGCTTATACAAGTGACTGATTTGGACCTCTCAGGCTCTTCTGAGCCATTTTCAGAAGTAGTAAAACAATATTATATTGCACAAGAAAAGGACAAAGATGAGAGAGAGGAAAAGACAAACTAAGCATGAAGTATCAAAATTAGGTTTTTGACCATAAAAATCATCTTGTGACCCATTTCATTAATTCATCCGCCACCCTTCGTCAGGGTGCTGAACATCATACTGGGAGTCATTGGTGTGAGGAATTATGGGTACTGAGGTCCAGTGAAGCATAAAATCACTGTGGTATAATTAAGTGACATTACTGATTTCTCAGCCAATGGGGCAATGGAAACAAAAAGACTGACATACAATGACATGAGATGATGCTCTTTTCACTCTTGTTTTGGTCTCCAACGACTCCTGCAGCACATATCCGACTGTTCAGCTTCTGAATCCTCCAATATGTTCACTAACTAGTCACTAACATCAAAAGCAGTAAAGTTGTGAAACCAAAACAATGAGCTGAAAGACACTAATGTGCTCCTCACTACGAGCCACCCATTTCACCAACACTCAATTGTTAATATAAGAAATATTGATTGTTGCATTTTCTTTTTTCTTTTAAGTGAAACTTAATCAAATCAACATAAAAAGCAACTCCTGAATTAACAACAAACTGATCTGGTGGAGCAGCTCAGTGGGCAGCAGCAGCAGGAGACTGTGGCTGAATGAGTCTGAGAGACGGCGAAGTCGAGAAAGAGCACAGAGGTTAAAATACGCGTGCAACAATTTTGCCTTATTACTTCAGCTTTTCTGCCTCTGCACTGAATTATTGAAGGTGATAACATCCTCTGTGAACCATGGCGAGGAACAATCACTGAAAAGAGACACCGTGTCTCTCTGTTACTCACAGGCATGGACACAAACAGGAGAATGGAAATGGACGGACGTGCACCAGATACGAGTGTGGGAAAGCAAAGGCAAGTTCATTTGGCCGACTTTTGCTTGGCGAGTGAGGGTGGGGGGGTGAAGGGGGGATATTGTTTGATCAAAATGGGTCATGTTTGACTGCATGGTGGGTTCTTTACTGTTGGATATATAACAAAGTCTATGATTGTTTGTGTTCGCTGCCCAAAATGTCAATCTTAAAATCGTTAATGAATCAGCGTTCCTGGGGTTGTTTCTTCAAATGCCAAGGCCTCAAAGAAAGGACAGTCACTGAAACTAACATTTGATTACAAAAGGCTTTGGTCTCAAATTAAGTTACCTCATTGTTATTGTCTCTGTCTCCACATTGTATGTACATATACCACGTAAACAAACAGGTCAGAGAGTCCATTATGGTGCAAAAAATAGCTCATCAATGTCAGATACATGAAACAAAATGTATATTATTCTTCATAATTTTGTAAGAAAATCTTCAAAGCTGACACAAGTCAACCAAAGCTCCATTCCTATCTCTTCCACCTCACCAGGAATGAAGTCCAACCAGGCTGAGTAACGGTAGATTGGTACTTAATTGCCCACATTTCCATCTATGTCAAGCACACTGATAGATGCCTTAGCTCGCTTTGCTACTTCTCTCCCCCTGTGGATTCCAATTAAAACACATTTGAGAGAAATCCTTGATGAGTTGTTGCTTTTATTTTGAGAAGGCAACAACTTTGCCACACGCAGTCACCCATAAAACATATTAGGTCAATTGGATTTTCTTGATTGTAATCACTTAGGACTGTGTCTAACAAAGGTCCAGCTAATGAGTGGAAGATTTTTTTTAATGTGCTCTTAAAAGTTGCTTAGCCGCTTCTTCTGCACTGCTGCAAAACCTCTGCAGACGCATTACGTGGGAAGCTACACATGAAGCGAGCGCAGCGGTGGTTGTTGCAGCAGCGTGTCTTTCGAGGTGACTTCAATGGCATCAATGAGCATATCAAGTCAAGTCATTAGAGTGAGGTGATTTGGCAGGTGGCCAGCACCCCAGTGTAACCATCGGAAAGCAATTAATATCCTTAACGGAGGTATCATGCCTCTGGCACAATGCCCACCGGGAAAATCAACTCACTGATTACACTGCTGAAAACTGCTGCTGTAATGAGTGTGTGTGCATCTTTGTGTGTCCATGGTTGTGTGTGTGTGTGATCCAAAACATTTCCCCGCTACATGCAATAAGATGCCACAGGTACATGTGGCGTCTCGTGTGCTGTGTGTAATGACAGTTCTGCTTGTGTGTGTGTGTGTTTGAAAGATCCAGGCACGAATATTCATTTAAAAAAAAAAAAAAAAAGTTGATTATGTAGACGCAGTGTAATTGGTTCATTCAGCGAACATGAGCTTTCAGTGCAATCATGTGGAACATCAACTCTGTTTGAATTACAGAGAGGATGTAAGGATGGAAACTGATAATGGGGAGAAAATCTAATACAAGTGACGAAGCTGGTGTTGAGTATCAGGAAACCGCAACAAAAAGCCTCAGAATATAAAACATCTTCTGCTCTGTTTTTATGTGTAGGCAGGACTTTTTCCTGAATCCCTCACGGAGATATTTGTCTATTCTTTAGCCTCCATTGACAGAGAGAAGAGAGGTCAGGGTCAGCTCCAGAGCGGTGTCTGAGAAGTTGGTGGGGAGTCATTGTCTCGGCAAACACCGCAGGTTGGAGTCAAAGCGGAACTGTTTAAACTTTTGACACTAAATCAGAGCGCTGTCATCTTTCATTTACAGGAAACATTAAGTGCCTCATAATATACCCCACCTCCCTAATAGCCGGTTCACCATTACTCTTAACAAATGAAAATTAAAAAGAATCAATTTTTCGCTACTGTCACGCTCATTATTAAACATGTGATCAGCCAAACCAGCCAGGATACAAACAGCGATGCACCAGCGTCAATGTCTGCCTCTTTATCACTTCATTAGTCGTCAGGTAACCGTCAATAGACCAATGACGAATGAACTGTCCGTGGTGCTGAAACCACCGCCCAAGTTGACGTCAGCCTGACATATATTTACTACAGATTCATCTATAACTGGGCCTAAACCAAACCAACATCACACTGATGAGCAAGAAGTTAAAAAGCTTGTCCAGACATGATTATATCAGCTTTATCAAATACAGTTATTTTATCTATTTTGGCTGATCATGAGGCGTCTGTTTCACTTTGACTTGAACAGGTGCCACTAGTCGAGTTTTGTGTGGCCACTAATTTAATGTTTATTTGCACTGTTGCTCTATGTGTTCAACCACCCTCTGCTGTGGCGTTTTCTTTTTCAGACTTTTGAATGGCATAAAGTATCAATCACCTAGAAGGAGGCAGCCAGAGTGGCACTGCTGATTTCAGTTTTTTGCTATGAAAAGCCACATGAAGGATTTACTTGTTAACCATAAGGCTCTATTTGTGTCTGTCACTTTTCCTTTTCCCTGACTATATAGCAGAGGTTAGAATGATGGTGATGATGATCCATGACTTTTTTGGATAACTTGGACTTGGAAAGCCCCTTTCTGGTAATAATAAATAGAGATGACATCATGGTAACAGTACACACACCTGCCCTCCATGATGATGCCTTTCTGCCTGAGCTTATCGCTGCATGAACATGATGGCAGCCTGTGCAGGTAACATCCAACATATGATTAGTTGCTCCTAATAAACTGTTGGTGAATGCGACATAGATGCACACGCACACACACACACACAGTAACACATACACACACACATACACATAGCCACCCCTCTCCTCCTCATCCCCTGTTGCTATGGAACCTGTCGCCAAGGCAGAGAGGTATGTGATTGTGATGATGGACGAAGGCGACGACGACGACGATGATGATGATGATGGCCACGAAGATGATAATAGTGATCGGATAAATAGCCCCCCTGGCTGAATTACAAGCTCCGGCTGTAAACCAGTGCATTGCTGGGCTTTGCTCTCTGCAACGTGGGTGGAAGGAGCGACGCGTAATACTGCGCAATGCAAACAGACCCTTTCCTCACCGTGAACCAAAGCACAGCCCTGGATCTCTATTAACTCTTCTCTCATGTGTTGCGCTCCAAAAGTCCTCAGCACCCTGCCCAGAAATAGCCCACCATCACCCCCAAAAGCCTCAGCAGACAACATAAGTCCTGCAGGCCCTCCCACTGCCACCTGTCATCTCTGAGCCGTTTGCTGGACAACTTGGATTAAAACGTGACAAATACGACTATTGATTATAAGAGAAGAGGGTGGCTGATGGTGATCGAGTGTGTTTGTGAATGTAGATGCTCGATTTCCTACTCCTCAGCTGCTCATTTCTGACATGCGTCCAACAAAACCCACACTAATATGTGCACTTTAGTTCATTAAAAAAAGGACAAGATGTTGACAATAATGCGCGCTTTTGGTGCCATTTATCTTATATGTCTTAAAAATGTTCTTCAAGTGTTTACTGGCTGAAAATGTGACCACCCATTTGGGCCACAGCTCCGTGATGGTCAGGCCCTGTCAAACCCACAACAAGCAAGAGAATACATATTAAAAAAAAGGGCCTCATCCATATCTGGTACCTGCAGCCTTGTTGCGCAATTACGCACAAGTTCACTTGGTGCGCAAACTGCACACAGAGGAGGGGAAAAGTGGAGGAGAGCGAGAGAGAGAGAGAGAGAGAGCTGCATCTGTCCATCTGTTGAAAAGGAGAGAGAGCTAACACCCCTTTCCTTCCTCCCCCTCCTCCTCCTCCTTCATCCCATCCCCATTTCCAGATCATCATCCCTCCCTCCTTCTCTCTCATGCACAGTTATAAATAAAAAATAATAATAATAAAGACAACACATACCTTGATGGTTCTCAAGGGTGTCCTCCGGGATGTACATGTTTTTGCTTTCATTTACCATAAATGTAGTCCGGCTTTATCCCTATGGGTGAATGGAAGAGAGAGGAAAAAGGCTGGGAAAATAACAAGAGGGGGAAAAAAGCCCCCCAAAAATAAAGAAACTAAAAAAGGGGCAAAAAAAGAAGAAATAACTGTCTGGCACTGACAGTTTTTGGATATTCCTTTATTCTTATTTATGGGGAGGGTCTCTTCGGATGGAGTGAATATTACCTAATCCCCATGATGGAGGTGAAGGCGAGAAAAAAGAGAGAGCTTTCGGCGGAACCGGTTGGGAAAACGCACCGGTGCATCTCTCGGTACATCCGGGCCCTAGGCGAGAAACATGAGACCAAGCACCGCGTTCAATTCAATTCACACCTCGCTCGCTCCCCCCTCTCTTTCTCTCTCTCCTTCCCCCCTCTCCCTGGTCGGATGTTGGATACAAAAAAAGGTTTTAAAAGGTTATAAAGCTGTCAGTGGCTGTGCGCAAAAGACGCATTCGTGCGCATCTTCAGAATGTGAGGTGATGAAGAAGAGGAGGAGGAAGAGGAGAAGAGGAGGAAGATTAGAAAAGGAGAAGAGTGTAAATATTCCATCACGGGGTTAAATCTCCCATTGGGTTGTCGGTTATTCCACGAATCTACAGCAGAGTCCCCCCTCAAAAAAACACCAGAAACCAGGCCGTCCTGTTTCATCCGGAGACGGGCTTCTCTGTCCTGATCCAGTCCATGATGGTCCGGCGGTGTGTCTGTCTGTCAGTCAGTCTGTGCGCCTGTCTCTCTGTCTGCCTTGCCTGTCTGTCTGTCTGTGTCTCACTGAGTTGGAGCTCTCTCTTCTCTCTGCCTCTGCTGCCCCTGCAGCTCAGCTCTGCAGTGATACTGAGAGAGAGAGAGAGAGAGAGAGAGAGAGAGAGAGAGAGAGAGAGAGAGAGAGGTAGCCCCCCCTCCCTGTGCATGTAGACGCTTTGACTGTTTCCAGATGTGTGTGTGTGTGTGTGTGTGTGTGTGTGTGTGTGTGTGTGTGTGTGTGTGCCAGAGAGAAAGGAGAAGAAAGGAGGGAGGGAGGGAGACTGTATAGGCAACAGTGGAGAACCAGCGGCTGGTATCCAGATGATGATGATGGTCATGATGAAGATGATGATGATGTTGATGAAGTGAGAGGAGGGTTCACAAGATCTTAAAAGGAGCAGGGGGTCGGATGAAAGATATAAAAAGAGAGGGAAAGGTGGTCGGATCAAATGAATGTAATCCACAGAAGAAGACAGAGAGCATGAGGACATAGAAAGAGAAAGTGTGTGTGTGAGTGTGTGTGAGAGAGGTGGAAGATAATGATCCATTGCAGGCTCAAGCGTTGCATAGACTCTAATTTTAGCAGGGAGAAACAGAGATCGGAGATGTTGTACCTACTTCTGATTTGCCCCCATTCCCTTCACATCTGGACTGCTTCAGCCCCATTCTTTTCTTTGGCCAAGTCTGTGTTTACACACACACTAAAGATCTGGTTTTTCAGCTCTTTTATGACTCAAGCTCTGATCTTTGCATGGCTCTCTTAAACAGGGAGAAACCACAAGGATTCTGATTTTTCAGATCTTCGGATGCTGTGTAAATACTGTAAATCTTATGAGGTGGACGGGCTCAGGAAGGTCGGTGCTCAATGACTCAATGTGAACCTTTGTATCTAGAGGACAACAGACAGATTTTCAGAATTCAATTATGCTTTTTTGTTTCTTTTCACCCTCAGGACAGTGAAGTACGTTACGACATTGTTCTCCATCGACAGGGCCAAATTTGTCCTGGCCCCTAAAGCACACAAAGTAATTTTCTGGAGACACGGGCCCATTTTCTTAGGTAACACAACAATGCAATGAAGCTCATTTGGGAGTAAAACGTCAAACAAAGTCAACAACATCAGCTCTTAACTAAATAGCTCTGGACCGAGCTTTGATGACACTGACTCAGCTCGGCTCTATAGCTCCGACTGAGGCTTTTGGATAGAGCTGTTTGCACAAATAACATGTCGGTTCTTAAATTGAGCTGTTTTCTTAAAACTTCTCCACAGGCAGCTTGAAAAGAAATGTTTTCCATCAGCTGCTCTCCAGAAGGATCTTGACCTTATTTTGAAAATCAGATCCTGTCTTGTTATGGATACGCTCACAAAATTCTGTCCCATTTTTGGACGACAAAACGGACAAAAAAAACGTATGGAAATGCTTCACAAAACAGTACAATTGGGCTCAGGATGTATTGAAGACACTGAACAGCACTTTCAGACTCTAATTATGGTACCGGCCATCCCATATAATTGTATTTGACACTGAATACGAACTTCACAATGTGCAGGCCTCATGTCAATCTCACTGCAGGCTATAATCAGGAGGTGAATCTGATGACTCAACCCAGCCTGTATTCATTTGTTCAGTGACATAGCACAAAATCACCACCCACCATCCTGTAATAGAATAAAGCTTTTTGTCTACATGTGTCACTGTAGACATAGTAAAGACAGGGAGACAGCTGATAAACGACTCCACTGATGACGTTTGACAGATGAATTGTCTTCTTTCCGAACAATATATAGTGTTTTGTGATGCAGACGTTATGTTAATATACTGTATATTTGGAGGAAAAGAAAGGATTGTTGAATATCTGCGCTGATGAATGCATGGTTTTTGTTGTACAGACTGAAAATTCAGCAAGTAGGAAGAACAAATTCTGCAGAAAAATGTCTGACATATTATTATATTATACATCATTATATTCTTAATACTGATGCGTCAAAGCATTTGTACCATTTTACTGTGAAAGCTCTTTATGGTGCAGCTTGTTTTAACTACTTTATATGCAGTCTGAGGGGTTTTAAGATGATTAATGTGGTAGGAAATACTAAAAGACATGTGTTTATATTATTTCATTAGTGCTTTTTATTGTGAACTATTAGATACTTCTACCTCTTTGGGCCTTAAACAGTTATTAAAATGAAACCATTTGAGAGACATAGAGGGGAAAATCATTATTTGGTGGAACTGCTAACAACTTATAGATGACAGAAACATGACAAGGAGCTCCATCTAGACTCTACTTTTTTGTAAGGTTAGAAGGTTGGATACCACTAGTTTAATCTTTTGTCATGTGTTTTTTATTTGATTCGAAATCAGAATCTGGAAAGTAGCTCGTAACCAAGGCTGTTCGATGAGTGAAGCAGAGCAAGAAGCACAACATTTCAATCTGAAATGCAGTGGAGTGGAAGATTAAAGCAGGAGAAAATGTCTGTGGGCAAAGTAGTGGTACCTCAAAATTGTACTCAAGTGTAGTACTTGAGAAAATATTCTTTCTTTATGCCGTCCACTGCTGTCGATGGCTGCCTTGTGGTGACAGTGAGACAGATGGACCTGGAGTGGCATAATGGCCGTCTGAGTCTCCCTTTCACTTTCGTGCCAAACCCGCCTCTGTTTGATTACACTGGCCAGTGAATGGAAGGATGGACGGAAGGAAGGGTTGAAAGAAGGAAGAACGGATGGAGGGCAGGTCGTGGGAACAGACACTTGTGCCCAGGGGACACGCAAATACACAGACTCACATACACAAATGTCCTCTGTAATCCAGCCTGCACATGGAATATCTGTTCTATTTGTGACTGTTCTATATTTGTAGTTCCAGACCCCTTTGTATGTGTGTGAGTGTGTGTGACTAAAGCTCAGTTGGTCTCTGGGAATCTCTGTGCAGACAACCACATTCAGATGTATCCCATGTGGGAAACCAACAATCTGCCGGTCAGTCAAAGGGGAATCCCCTCATGACAGAGGGAGCTACTTTATTCAGCTGTGCAATGTGAAACCTGGACTTAGACCTTTATTAATACATTGACAACTAGATTCACACACTCAAATGAAGACTGCAAAGAAATTTCTAAATGTTACCTTTAATAAAGTATCCTGGTAATTTTAGAGCCTTGGAATTAAATAATGTACCTCGTCTCTCTTTTGCCCAGAATTAATAAGCAATAAAAATAGCTATTACACGGATAAAATGAGATGCAATATGAAATTAAAAATTCGGAAACATTAACTACCACAGTGGAAGAGCACTAACAAAGTAGTTTCAGGTGAAGAAGAAAAATGTTTTACATGTCTAATTGTGCGTTTTTATATATTTTGTGTCATTTGGTTATGCAAAATACCAAGTGAAGAAAATCTACAATTTTCTGGTACTGTTCATTATTAAGTCATTTTTTTAAAAACTTGAAACATTCAAAAGGGAAAATGAGGATTCAATTTAAAAATTACTTTAAAGTGTTCACAAAATCTTAAAAAAAAAAAAGAAAGAAAGAAAGAAAGAAAAAAGGTCTGCTCCAAAAATACTAATACGGTCCAGTGGAAAAGAAGAGAAGAGAGATATATAAAATTGCATTTGCAGGTAAACTCAACAACATTGTTTTTTAGTGCTATTGGGCATGTAGCACAGTTTTGGTTAGGTCAATATATATAGAAGAGAGAATAAGAAGAGAAGCATGTGTAATAGGTTGCATAGTCCCCTATAGTGGAAATGCTGTATATCCCTATAAAGCCTCTCAGACCATGCAATCACATCAGATGATCAGTGATAACAAAGCCTCTTAGAAAGTCTATCTTGATGTACTCCAATCTGCAATGGACTAAAAAAATCAAATGGATGCCAATCAGGCACCAGCAAAACATTGTAGCCAGGCCTCCCTGATGTGAAGTGTAATGGCTGAAATAAACATGGACTCAGGTTCTTAAACTCAGCATCAAATGAGGACCATCATGTGGAATATAATGTCTCCACCTGAAGCAATGATGGACGCACATTGAACACACCAGGCAGGTCATCTATCACCCATTCATTATGTCTCCTTACCTTCAGGCCTATGTTCATCAATATGTATGGCTTCAGCCAGTCAACTGATTGTATTGTACAGTCGTTTTCATTTTACATTGCAGTACAATAATCGTAAAAATTGTTCAGTTGCTTCCAGAGGTGGACATTTTCACAGCGTAGAGACATTAATGACAACGTCCATCCCAGAGAACAATGCATGTCCCCTCCTCGTTAAATTTCAACAAGCTGCCTACTGGCTATATCTCATTTTCATTCCTGCCTGTGAGCCAATCATCAGCAACTCTTGGCCCGTCCCCACCAATCAGAGTCAAGTACTCAATCCTGACTGAATGGTAATTGGCAGTATTGACCAGCTGATGGATAACTCATTAGCCTCATCATTGACAAACGCACAACCCCCTGACAAACAGATAGATACCACCCTGATAAATACTTTAAAACACACACATACAGATATAGTACCCTGCCACCTTGACATAGTGATAGACATACTTGCCAAGAGACAAACAGGCTCAAACTGAATCACAAAGCAGCTATTTTCATGTTAGTGGGAACGCAGATGTGTCATAGTCTGACCTGGAAGTGCTTCATTCGCATTTAAGAGGAGAAGTTGTGTAAAACAGATGTTTTCATCCAGCACTGCTTAAAATGAGTGAGCAGTTGGATGACCATTGTTTTTCTCAAGGACACTCTGACATGTCTGTTGATGGATGCACACCGGCTGTTGTATCTCTGTGACAATATAAATCTAATTACTGAAACAACCCTTACAGTACACTGCAGAGGCTAGGGGGAGTGCATATGTCACATTTAATGCTAAATACTTGTCATTTAGGGATGAAAGAGAAATGCATGATGAATTTATCAGTGGTTGTAAGTCTGACTGACTGAGAGATTACATTAGAGGGAATCTACTATCAAGTCCATGCAGACTGAATAGGCTTCTGTGTGTCCAATTGAAGAAGTGGCCATGTCCCTTCAAGTACCCTTGTAAAAGAACAGGATGTATTGAACTGAATATGAAGATTCAATATCAGATCATCTAACTGATATTATTGGATATGGGTATGGCTGATATGGATTTCAAGAACTTACAGTCCTGGAAGTCCTGTTCTCATATCGGTTGCTGTTCCGTCCTTCAGTATTCATTTCAGGAAGGATATGTCGCATTACTGAACCCCAGAGCTGATGCATCATAGCTGAAATACTGCATTTGAATTAATATAACAGCTTAAACACATGGGAACAGGAGAACTGTTGAAGGTGAAAGTGAAATAAGTTTTAACCACAAAACTACAGATTTAAACAACTGGATATGGAGGAAATGAGGTCAAGACAACAATTTGATAAAAGCACCATTGTAAATTCTAGACTGTGCTCAAAATTGCTTAATGGGCACATGAACAAGGTACTAAACACTTTTTAGAGAAGATGCTGCATTTGCCTTCATTACCCATTTACAAATAGTTGGAAAACCTCTTGCATTCAGTCAGTATAAAAAAAAGCTCTGTTCATTTTCTCATATGCAGAATGACAGAAAGAGAGACATATATCCTGAACTGTGCCAAAAGTGAAAAAAAATCCAGTGATTCTTCTTCTCCGCTGAAAAAAAAACAGGTTTGAATTTTTATTTGTTTCTATTGGGATATTGTGTAAGATTGCAGAGACTTTCTCTTTCCCAATAAGACAAAACTCTTGGGGCGCGCACACTCACTCACACAAGCCATGCAGTAAAGCACAGGGATGGTTTTATCCATCCCTTTGACGCCCCCTAGTGCATTTTATGGGAAATGTAAGTGTGGCTAGAAAGACATAAGTCTGCTTGATCAGTGTTTATGTTGCCCAGCAGTCATATATATATATATATGCAGAGATGAACGTCAAAGGAGAGACATCATCTGTTTACTTCTGGGGAGAAGTGATAGAGACATAAGTTAAAACAAAACTAACGAGATAGTGTTCTTTCCTTGCAATAGCAAGGGACCCAGCAAAATGTCTTACAGACATACAAAGTGCTCGAAAACATATATAACACTAATACAGAGGCTTTTATCCCATACAAGCCTGGAAATGTGAAAATAATATGAAAACACATTCCACTACCAAATAAATGACAGTGAAATGACCTAATGGCACTGATGTTTAATATCAAGTGCAAAGTTGATTTAAAATTAATAAATCCATATTGGTACACAGTCTTGTTTTTCCTTGCATTAGCATTTATAGTTTAAAGTAAGTTATATTGAAAATCCCTGCAATTGACGGTAATCCATCGATCTTTCCAAGTTGATTGACAAGCCTGAATTCTCCGATCCTTCTGCGCAACTACTCATGTCTGTTTGTTTACAGTCGCACTGGCTAAACATGGCCGTTGATAAACTCACTCATGGCAGTTAGAGCTCGATAACTCCTGGAAATTTTTAATTCACTATTCTTAATTTGCCAAATAAGTTCCTGTGCAAATACAGATTTAATTATCGTTTTTACCTTGTCGCTGGTTTGGTTTTTATCTCGTCTTCCTGTGGCTCGTTAGCCGCTGAAGCTAGGTAGCGAGCTAACTTCTCCATAGGGAACAATGACAGCGACTTCAGCAGGTAGCAGCAGCTGCCTCCCCGCTAAAGGACTGGACATAAGTCTGGCTGCTCTACAGAGACAGGACCCGTACATCAATAACATTGTGGACGTGGCCAGCCAAGTGGCTCTGTACACTTATAACAACAGGACAAATGAGTGGGTAAGTCTGAACTTTGGTTGAGGGGATCTGTGCTAACGTAGCTTAGCTTTCTCTCTTGTAGGCGCGCATTGTCACCGACACAGATTTAATTCACCCCAACTGGAGTTATAAGCCGTTAACAACTTGCTATGATGGTTTAGGATCTGAATAGTTATTTACTATTCTAGTTACCACTAGATTTTAATTATAAAGCGACAAACACGCTATTTCATTAATTTATTTCCACAATGTGTTTCTCAAAAGACAGCCTGATTAAATACAACTGCTTGGTCTTGTAAATAATTATTTTCTCGGAGGGTTTGTTATTTAAAAATATTAAGCTTTCAGCAGGTCGACAAAACAATGACACCTTAAAGAAATTTGGCTGACTAGTTATCAGTTTTATCAGTTTTCTTTGTTTGTGTATGTGTGTGTGTTTTTTAGGAGAAGACCGAGGTGGAAGGCACCCTTTTTATCTACACAAGGTAAATAATGTTGATACTGAATACTTGATATCTTGAAGTCTATAGATTTTCCATACTAAACTTTATTTAAAATACAGTTCTTAGTGCCTTAATGCCTTTTAAGCTGATATTAAAAGTGCAACCTTATTTAAATGTTAGCACGGAGAATTAGGACCAGTATATGGGTTTTGTCCTGAATCTTCTAGCATTATTAATAATCTATTATTTAGCACAACTGATACTGTGTAATATATCATGGTGATTACAGCTGAGCATGACAGAGCTGAAGAGCGCCTTGTTTCAAGTTGTGTATTTTTAAAATGTATTTCAGACTGGCATCTCCCAGGCATGGTTTCACCATTATGAACAGACTCAGCATGGAGAACTTGACGGAGCCAATCACTAAAGACCTGGACTTCCAGCTGCAGCATCCCTTTCTGCTTTACCGCAATGCCCGATGTAAGTGGAAGGACACACAGATATAGACACAGACACACTTTTTATGTCTGCGTGTTAATTATTGATACCTTCAGCCTTTGGTCTGACATATTTTTTTTTCCACACCTGTTGAGCACAGTATATGCACAGACACCCTTAGTGTGGTTTTATACCTATTGCCATTTCTTTTACTGTGATATTCATTGCAATGAATCATACCGATCGTTGCCAAGACCTTATGTCTTAGCCCATTAGCCCCAATTAGCACAGGAAAATTTGCAAGAGTGAATGTTTTTTAAATGTATGAAAAACCTTAGTTATAAATGGGTCAATAAACTGAGTGACTGTCTGTCCAACTCTAGTCAGAGAGTATAGACATAGATGTCTAAGTACCAGGACTAGCCACATACACTACATGGTTTTAGGAGACTTTGCTGTGTTACACAAGCAACCAGACACAGTGAGACAAACCTATCAGAATACAGAGACATAGACAAACAGGAAAGGAGAAGAAACGAGAGCTAGACAGAAAGATAAACAGCTTAACCAGGCAGAGATGGATAAAAAACAAATATCAAACAGAGAGCCTAGAATCTTAAGTGTACTGCTCCCTTGTGTTTACAAAGAGTTAGATGGTGAGCAGGACAAATTTGAATTGCCAAATACATTGTGCTTCTTATTGTTATGGGTCTGATTCAAAGGACCCCTCTATCTTTATCACTTTTTATAACTCTGACTCTTTATATTACTTATATGTCTGTAAGCTATGCACATTGGATTGTGTTTAATTCACGTCAGAATCTGCACAAGACCTTATCTTTGTGATTTTGAATTTCCTCAAGGGGATGAATAAAGTATCTACCTAACCCTAACCTTGAAGACCAGATAGCTGTGTGATCCCATCACACTTAAAAATGGCAGGTTGATTTATAGCCACGGGGAGGAAGTTAGATCACAAATTTACCTTTTTGATAGAGTGACCAAAGTGTGTCACATGCTGTTCATTTGAGTAGGAAATGTTAGTTCCATATAAGGAGCAGAGGTATTGTGGTGATTCCAATTCTATCAGTCTGTTTCCCTCTGAGACCTACATCTGCCTTACACAAACACACATACACATACACACGCACATTGCAGAGTGTGCCTGCGGGAGAAGAGCCTGACAGCACTACAAACCAGCCAGCCGAGATTAGATACACCACAACAGTCACTGATAATATAAACACACACTCACTCAGGAATTGCTGACACACACAGACCTCCCTCTCTCTCCCTGTCACAGTCCCACACTCTCCTTTAGGCTCAGTAAGGGGCAGGTGGAATGCCTGTGTTTAGATACCGGTGGATTCCTTATGCCCACTTTGATCCCATAACTAGTACTTCATTAGTGTCACTGTCAATTGAACAACATGTCTCTTATTAAACAGTGAAATAATGTTTATGAACCGGCTTTTTTGGAATCAGGATTTGTATGCTGTTACTGGCCTCAAGATGCCATCAGAGCATGTGTAATGGAGAATGAATTGCATGTGAACAGCTAACTTGTATGTCTTGGCAAGGTAAAACCTTTAAAAATGAATAAAACCAGTAATCACAGCTCAGTCGATGACTATTTCCTCTGATAAAATAAGAAGGAAATGTGAGTTTAAGAGTGAGTGTGTACATAGCAAACATAATGGTCAGTGGCTCCAGCTGATTACACTGATTGAACACAGATAATAAAGCTGCCAAATACGGAGAGATGCAACATGTTTGTAATCACAGTGATTTATACCATAGCTGCTATGATGTACTAGGATTGCATGAAGGCATGTGACAAGGTTGACCCAGATTTAACTAGCAAAACACATGTACACATGTGAAACAGCACCTCAGATGATCTAAGAGACATCAAAATGTCCAGCCTCCCAAGTAGAGCATGAGAAAGCCAACAATCGCTGAGCGTTTACTGGATGATGGCATGTGGGGGCTTGGAGGAATGTCTTAAACAGGAACACATCTCAGTAGAGAAAAGATGTTTTTTCACTGGCTAACATCTGATCTGTAAGACTGTTTGGGCCTCAGGCTGTTGGTAATGCTGCCAGTCCCCCCTGTGTCATGACCTCTGTGCGCAAGAGTCGTGGAATCTTATCGTTAGACAAACATGTAGCTCTCAGCACTGCCGTTACTTCCTGGAATGGCAGTTGGCACAAAGTGGCACCCCAGGCTAAAAATAAACTGTGGAGATATACCACAGAACAGGGCAAGATTCAGGGAGGAGAATTTTAGTCTGAGAGAGTCATTATTCCTCTGGCAAATGTTAGCGTGCAGAGGGACCAATAGAAGGCTTTTTACATTCCTTCCTATGAGCACCTACAATCCCAAGCATCGTTTCACTTGCTCCATTATCTGATACCTTGACAATGTTACTGTCATGATGTTTGACTGTGGTTGGTACAGTTTTTTTCTCCACTAGATACTTTGACTCGTACCAACTTATTTGACTTGTCTTAGTTATAAATATGCTGATTAAAGTTTAGGTTACAGTATTCTCATTTTGACTCATACTGTACAAGTACTGTGTCTATTTATTTCTACTTTTAATGAAGCAGAGTGCAAAGATATTGACTTCATTTCAATTGTTTATTTATCAGAAGCCTGAAACTCTTGCTTTTCTTTGTCCTATGTGAAAGTAAGTGTTGGCCAAATAAAATAGATAAAAGGTGTCACCTTGGCCTTTAGAAAAACATGATTGATGATGATTTTTGACATTTATAGACCAAATAGTTAATTGGGAAATAATCAGCAAATTAATGCATAATGAAAATAATCATTAGTTTCAGCCCTAATTTATTGCATTTATAGCCTTTACGCTGATCCGAGCTTAACTGGTGTATGCTCTGTAGTCCACTAGCCACGCATGCTGGATGTGGCTAACACACGCGCTCAACTTACAGTGCTCTGTATGTCAGGTGTTCAGACAGTCTTACCTCCAGGTCGGACGTATGTGTATCCCAGGTCTTTCTCTGACACCAGCAAGCCTTTGTATCTGACTTCAGGTTCCTCCTCCAGTCTCTCATGTTTAGGCTTCCTCTGAAACAGGCTTCTCAGCATGGCTCCACTGGTCTCTCAGTAGTTTCTAGTAACTGTCTCTTTGAGGCTCACTGGAACTTAAAGTTGCCCGGGTTATACGTCAAATTACAGTTCCTTATCTGGCAGAAGGTTCAAAGAAGGTGATGCCAAAGGTGACGTGACACTTCCTCTCAACAGACTTTCCTTCTTCAGAAGCAAAGGATGCGCTGATGTACTAGACAGCGCTATGTATGTGTACCTTTAGTCAAGTCAGGTAGTGCACGTAGAGCTGTCACAACAATTTGAACGTACATGCAGTTAAACCTCAGGAGGAAGGTGTAAAGGTATAACATCAACAGTAATGTCTTCATAGATGAGAGTTTCGGCCGCTGTAAATCTCAATATTTACTCCTCCTCCACTGCCATGAATTCCAATCCTACAAACAAAGGAA
Organism: Centropyge bicolor; assembly: GCA_037975185.1. Taxonomy (NCBI): domain Eukaryota; kingdom Metazoa; phylum Chordata; class Actinopteri; family Pomacanthidae; genus Centropyge; species Centropyge bicolor. Next base: position 5,904,803 of record JBBMOC010000004.1, on the reverse strand, counting down.
GTGATTCTTCTTGGACAACGATAATTCCAAGCACGGGCGTGTGTTACTGTAAGAGCATCTACCCCTGTAAATTCCTGCAAACTAAATTCAGGCTAAAATAATATCAACACAGTTCCTCATAACTGAAGCACTCAGTTCTCCCAACAATGCTTATCACATTCTACAGTAAAGGCAAATATAATCCATCTTGGACAACACTTCAAATATGTCTGCATTTCTAACTATACCACAGCTAAACAAAAATATAAATGGTTTTTCTATGAGTAATCCCAGTACTGCAGAAACCTATAAATCAGATAAAGCTAAAAACAAAGGACCCAATCGTTAGAACAGGTTGAAGTGTTGCTTCCCAGACTTCAAAAAATCTCAAATAAAGTCCTTCTGAAACACTTTGGTTTCTTGTGCATCCAAGTCTCACCGGAGTCCTGTCAAAGAGTTGCTGTAGGTCTACAGCTTCAGTACAGTGACGGTTGCTCGTTTACAGCACTTCATATGCAGAGTAGATTTGTCTCAGTTAGTGACCCCTCCAAATAATGATCTCACACTTTGGTCATTCTTCTGTTGACGTTATCTGCCCATGTGGCCATCCACTTCACATGGTCGTCCCTTATTCAGTGCAGATGTCCCTCTGCCTTTCTTCCCCTGGAACCCCTCTCTCTCTCTAACATTAACCCTGAAAGCTTAACCTTGTAGCCACGGCCACTTTTTTCTTGGTGCTCCTGGTTGTAGTCCTCCTCCCACTCTCTCGCTCTACCTCTCACTGACTCTCTCTCTCTCTCTCTCTCTCTCGCTCGCTCGCTCGCTCTCTTAGAGGGGTTCGCTATCTTGTTGAGGTTCAGACTTTTCAGGGCAGCTAAAATTTGTGTGAGAATCTCTATTAAACAATTTATATCTTCCTTTTCTTCTCCCGTCTTTCTCTTTTTGCCGGGACGAGGCAAGTCTTTTGCCTGATGCACCACAGGTTCTCGTCCTGTTCTGTGTGTTTTCCCGTCAGTTCGACATTTTTTCACTCATTGACAAAGCTCAGTCTCCGTTTCCTGACAGTCGAGGAGCTCACAGAACTAGATCTTCCCCTTCTCTTGTTGATAATCTCCTCTCTAACACACCTCGCTTCTTCCTATTTTATATGCGTCTTGCTCATTTTTCCCTCAATTTTCCACCTCTCTAGCTTTGACTGCGTGTCTCTCTGTCTCTGTCAAACAGTCTCATCCCCTGTGAGCGCTAAGTGGCTCTGGCTCCACCAGACACTCTCCCACTGCAGTTACTTATTTGGTCCAGGGCTGATTTTCCCAGGCTCAACTGAACTCTGTGTGTGTTTCTGCCTCTCCCTCGCTGTCTGTTCCCCTCATCCATACTGACCTCAGTGGCTCGTCCAACCCCGTTTGTAGCCGAGTGTGTGTATTTTTGTGCATGTCTGTCTGTGTGGGAATGTGTATGGCTTTGATAAGACTGGGTGGCGGTAACTTTGTCTGCCACATACAGCAGACCCACTTTGCTCCCTGTTCTCTGTTTCTCCCTCTGTCTGGCTTTAATCCTGCCTCTTCATTCATGCTGTGTTTCCTTCTTTTTCTTTCTCATGTCTTGAACACTTCGTCTCTCTTTTCCTTTTTGGGATTGACCTTATCTTTTCCTGACATCCACTTTAGACAGTAAGTGTGTTGAGGTGTGAGATGATGTCCTGCTGTCTTGATTAGGGCTTGGTTTCTCTTTTTTTTTGTGGTACCAAGGCACCGACTGAAAAGTGTGTGCAAATGTTAAGTACCACAAACTTTTTATCCCTCAGTCTGATTAAAATCTTCTTGCCAGTTATAGTTTTTATTTCATTCAGACAAGGTTCTTGATCAGCTGCCTATGCTCAGACAAAATTTAGCATTTGAGAAAATTAACTTTTTTGTTGAATAAGAAAAGCGAAATTGTAGAAAAATATGTTTATATTCCTCAAAGTAAAGAGTTGTTTTGCTGTGCTTTGTGCCAAAATGTAGATAAGCAATTGTCACTGAAAAAATTTACATGGTACCAAGAGACTTGCTTCAGTGGATGGATGAAAGAAGTTCAAGGACCGTGGGATCTGGATTTTTTATTTCTTTTATTTTACTGGACTATTACTATTTTTATGTCCTGCGACTAAATTTTAACTAAAAATATCTCTCTCCTCCCTGACTGGAATTGAATAAATATGCAACCATGCCACCTTTTTCTATATGCTTTCAAGAGCCAATACAAATGAAAATAGTAAAATGAGTCACCATGTAATGTAATGCAACCTACTTACTTACCACTGTCTAATCCTTTGACAAGTGTTGTTAGTGTTGCCTTTTTCCTCCCTTGCCGATCCAGTCCTCATGTTTATGTGGTTCAGGAGACTCCTGGGGCCCGTAATGGCACTGCTGGCTTCCTTTCCCATTGGGAAATGACTCATTTTAAACCCTGGGTTTAGAACCAACAGGGCTAATAATAAACGGTTTACATGTCTGTCGGGCCTGTGCTGATGTCATAGCAGCGGAGGTGTACGGCAACATGTCCGTACATTCATTTGATTGTAAGGGTCAGAGAACTCATTTTGTTGTCTGCTGACCCGAACATCAACATTTAACATGCAGTGTCATTATTTCACTGGCTAACTTGATTTTTAGCATCCTTTAGCATACTCCAAGACCCTTGTTTCATTTTTGTTTATGAAACATCTCTCTCCCTTTCTCACTCCTTCTGTTTGTCTGTTACTCCACCAGTGGTTATCCATGGGATCTGGTTCTATGATAAGGAGGACTGTCAGCGCATTGCCCAGAGGATGAAGATGTAAGTGCTTATATAGTCCATGTATACAGCAGAGATTGTGTTTATTAATGGATCTGTGTCCGGGGCTTAGAGCCAACGAATGATGAACATATTAAGTTTAAAGGAGCAATTATGCTTCTTTTAATTTGGTTAAAAGCAAATTTTATGTAATGGTAAAGTTGTCTTATCCTGACAAAAGTACTCCAATTCAGTGCTTGTTTTGTATGGACCAGTATATATTCTCATATGGACTGTGTGTGTGTGTGTGTGTGTGTAGTCTGACTCAGCAGGAGCAGGCCCTGGCTCACTCTCAGGGTGGATGGTTGTCCCCAGGAGGAGTAGGAGGAGTTGGAGGAGGTGTCAGTGGAGGAGGACAAAAAGGGAGAGGAGGTGGAGGTGGAGGTGAAGCGAAGGCAGTGGACATCATCCAAATGTTGACCAAAGCACGCACAGAGTATGACAAGGTAGGGAGACTCTGCAGGCTGTTTCTCTGAACTTGTATCTATCCCATTCTCTTTGCTTCACACTTCTTACCCCTCCTTCCATCTGACTCTCTCAGGGGCAGTCTACATCAGAGCCAAAGGAGATTGGTGGCAGCAGTGTTCTTTGTGGAAACCCCAACCTGATCAAACCAATACCTGTTAAACCCAACACTCAGGTAGAACATGCACACTCACTTCCTGTTTCACTCAAAGCTTATATTCAGTACATCAATGATCCCCTTAGTGAAAGTGAAGAACTCACAACCGGAAGTGTTGCCATTACAAACTCAGCGTTGACTTTATCCTCAGTCTTCAACCATTTTCATTCAACACTGTTGCAGCCTGATTTGTTAAAAGCATTTCAGAAATAAGGCCTCAGGGTTCTCTCTTCTCATGTTTACATTTCTGTGTGTCTCATTCAGGACAGTGATGGTGTTGAACCCAAGCCTCTTTCTCTGGCCACTCTTTTTGGATCTCCACATCAGCATCACCACTCACCCAAACCTGACCCAGTCTCTCCTTCGGCTGCCCCTGTGGCAGGGTCATCAGCAGGAAAAGTAGCTCGGCCACCTGTAGCCCGCACACTGACATACGAGGAAACGGTGAACTCTGTCAGAGGAGTGACCTCCAAGGGAGGGAACGCTGCCATGGTTGGATGTTCAGATAGAGGGCCCAGGGCTGTGATTGGAGGACAAAAGGTTGGAGAGGTTGGTGGAAATGTTGTGGGCTTGTTGCCAAGTCCCACTGCTACCCAGCAGCTGCAGCAGAACCAGCCGCAGCACTGCCCAGCCATCCAGAAGCTCATGCAGGGACAGAGAGGGGTAGGGGGGGTAGTGGGGGTTGGAGGGGTGCTTCAGACCGTGTCCGAGTCCCCTGAGAACAGGCTGTGTGACAACGGTGTGCCGCTGGAGCATCACCACCATCACCATCTCTTCCATCATCACCATGAGCAGCCGCACCATCACCACCATCATCATCAACAGCAACAGCTTCACCTGGATCCAATCAAGAGACTTTTCCAAGCCCAGCCACTTCCTCCCTCCTCCACCTCCTTCACCTCTGCTGCTCCCCTGTGTTGCCCCAACCCTCCTCTGCAGCAGAACCCCCATCTATCCTCCCAGCCTGTAATGGTGGAGTCTGTGTCATGTTCCCACCTTCAAGCGCAACAAAACCAGCAGCTGTTTTTCAGCTTATCCAAACCTCAACCAGAGGCACAGCACAACAGCCAATCGGCTTCAACTATACAGGGAACAGGTGGGACATCTTTTTTCTGTCAGTATGCCAAAAATAAGTGTGACCATCTACTGAACCAGTGTACCACATACACTTCTTTGGTAAATGTTAGATTGAAGTATAATAAGTTAATAATATATTTTTAATTTTAACAATAAACAGTAGTTCATAAATAAGTAATGAGTAAAACTCAGTGTCAGTGATATTTTTCGTCTTTACCAGGTTTGCTGCCATCTCAGGTGACCAACGACCACGTCCTTCAGCCTTCACAAGGTCTGTTATCAGTTTCTTTAAAATAAATAACTTCCAGAACAAATAGATTCTCAAACTTCAATTTGTAGTTTCTCTTTTGTGTCACGCAAACTCAAGTCGACCTTTTCACAAATTCCATCCCCTTAAATTTGAAAGAATCATTTTCATTCATATCATTCATTTTATGTCCTCTTGTCAGGTCTGTCTTCCCAGATGCCCGGTGTGGTGTCACCTCATGAGCTCCTCCAGAAGCTCCAGCTGGTCCAGCAGGAGCAAAGCCTGGCTTCTCTCGATCACCCTCGACCCTGTCCAGGACTGGCCCCTCGATTTCTGGGGTCCTCTCAAGTTCAAGGTGCAGGCTCTGTCCCAAACCCGAATGCAGCCACTGCAGGTCAAAAGGCTGCGCTGCAGTTTCAGGTGAGCACTTGACTAGTTTACTATTCGTGGGGGGGTTTTTAGACTCAAGGAATAACTATTAAGGATTATTAAAAGCCATCTCTGTCTGTCCAGATCATCTCCCCCCAGCGGATACCAGCCACTGTGGCCCCCAACCTGCTCCTCTCTCCCAGCATGTTCACTCAGGCAAAGTCTAGTGGCGGGTTGACAGCGGTTGCCCAGGAGAGCGGCCCTGCCCCCTCTGCCCTGTGCAGACCCCCGCTGCAGGAGGAGGTCAGAGTCCTGTCCAGAAGCCAGCTTCAAGCCACACTGCTCAAACTCATCCAGGTAAAAATAATATTACTTGTAGTTAGTTCTTGTTCTTGTTAGTCCTTGGCCATGCATGCATACACACATACAGTATGATGATCCTTGCTTGTGTGTTTCAGACTGACAGCTCATTCCTTGACACCATCTATGAAGCCTACGTCAGCCGCTTTGCTCACGACTCTGGCAGCAAGTACTGACGACCCATCACACCCTCTCTCCATACGTACATCCTGTCCAGAGCAGCGTGGCTCAACCCCCAGTCAACTCACACACTCTCACTGTATCTCCTATGCACTGTACAGCCAATCAACCCGACTCGCTTCACTTCAAAACAAGTCTCTCTGGTTGCAACACAAAAACAGTTATCAAAAATTATAAATGTTTGTTTCCATATCAGAAAAAGACAACTTTTCATCCTGTGACTCCTCTGAAAAAAAAAACTAATTCTCTCAAGTTGAGGACCACAAATTTTTTTGGCCCAAATGTGGCATAACCATACAGTCTTAACCTCACCTGTAATTCAAATGTAGCCTCTCACTGAAGAATGCTGCAGCCTCACAGGTGTTTGGATTTAGTAGAAAAGCAAGCTATTTTTTGCCAAGTGTAGCAGAATTTTATTTTATTTTGTTTTTAAAAAATTATCTAGTCTTTACTCAGACTAACACCAGCCAGCCTTCTGGGCTTTAACAAACAAGTCTTCCTAGTCTCAGAACTAGTGCTGAAGGATTTCCTCCAACTAACTTGAAACTGACTTCACTTATAAAATGAAGTGTAAAATATGTTAAACATGTTTTTGTTTTGTGTAAATTTGGAAAAGTATGTTTAAATATTATCAGAATTTGAATTTGCAATTCTTTTAAATTAAGTTTGCTTTCTCAAGGAATTTCAAGTAAGTATATTTTATTATCCAAATTCTTTTAAAGTTATTAATAAAAACGATACCATGTCATTTTGATGTTTTTCTGTTTTTTCAACAGACTGTGCTGTGATAATATCTGTATTGGCATTTTAGTTACAGTAACTAAAATCAGTCGGAGGAGAAAATTTTCACAGCACTTAATAACTTTACTACTGCTTTGTTAGTTTTATTCTTCCTCTTCTGAATATTATTATCATATGACGAAGAATTCAAAATGACATGGTATTCATCTAACTTGAAGTAAAAAAGGAAAGTACAGGAGATTTTTAACCTGCACTACCTCACAGAGAGCTACTTTTTACTTAATAGCAGTATTGTGATTAGACAAGATAGGCAGTCCAGTCAGGGTACATGTTTCAGTTTAACTAAAAGGTCTCCATCATTCCAGAAAAAAAAAACATTGACAACCTTTCAACACACTGAGTTATTCACTTGAGTTATTTTCTGCCAGAGCCATTACCACTTAATAATTACTTAACATTCTCATTCTCTCTACCTAACAAAGCAACTTTTAGAAATTCCCTTCTGGAGTAATAAAGCAATTTATTGATCAAATGATTTGCAATTTACAGTAAATAAATTATTATTTGGCCAAAGTGATACAAAGCAGCAAAGAAGGTATATGAATATATCTGATAGTTGTTTGGAGTCAGGCCTGCTCACAGGAAAATACTGTTATGTTATGGTTTTGTATAATAACTTTCCACTCAGATGTTTAATTTTGTCGGGGTCAGGGTTCACGGTTTGTGTTTAGCTCCCATGCTAAACTCACATATAGTCAGACTACACAGTAGATACCAGAGAGTACACAACAACAACAAAAAGAAAATACATATGAGAATATTTTTTTTCCTATTTTTGTACACAAGAAGCAAAATATATTGTTCTCATAGTGCAAATAACCAGCATGTTACATTACAACTAAGATATAGGTGATAATTCATTCTTATACGTCATCTACAGTTATTGGTCAGATTTTGGACTTTATGTTCAAAAGCTGTCATCCGTCATCTTTTTTTTAAACATTTGACAAAATATGAGACATTGGAATGTTATTAGAAACATTTTATTTTTTTGGGTCGGGAATGTTTTGCTCTCACAAACTGGAATATATTTTAATTGGATATTAAATGCTCTCAAACTGCCTCCGTTGTTGCTTCCTGGTTTTTCTTCTGTTGTCTCTATGGATCTGCATGGCTGACTGGTGTTATGATGGTTATTGTTATTATTCAAGATTGATCAGGCCTCAAGTCGCACTAATCACACTGAAGGTTTACTTATTATTGCTTTCATGTCACATCAACGCCACAATCAATAGTGTAACATAATGCCTACAGTGATTAATCAGCTGTTTCTTACAAAGCCAGCAGTATTGAGAGACCTTGCCCAATTAACTTTTATAGACTTCATACAACATTAGTTTTTTCCAATATTACACCCTGTGTTTGTCGCGCTTAACTGAGCACACAGTAGAAGCCAATAAAGCCGAGCTGCTGACACGATGGTGTTCATTTGACTGAACAGGGGAGTTTGCATGTGTACTAGGACTTAACAGGAGACGGCAGATGACCCGATAGCCTTTACGCTTTGAAAACATCTTGTGCCCAGTTAGATCCATCAGCACTTGAGGCAGCTGCTAAATTGACCTAGTGGTGGCGTTGTTTGCTCAACTGTTATTTACTATTAACCTCAGCTTTTAAGTTTTAATCTGAAAGTGTTTAAAGAAAAGAAAAAATTGAGCAGTTTCAGTGACAAATAAAATGAAGATTGTGTGATGTGACCAAAAGCACAACATCTAAGGTAAATGGACCTTGTGTTGAGATTGTTTTCTCAGCTTCTCTTTCCAAATTTAAATTTGAACTTGGAATCACTGCTTCACTGTTTCAGATCCTGTAGACTCCTCCTGACTTTAACACAAGATACATAAAACAGGCAAGTACAATCAAATAGTATAGCTGACCCAAAATATTGTCCATCAAAATTTTCTCATTGATGCTCATGTTTTCATTTTCACAGCATCAGTGGTGTTCGACGTCATGTTTTATCCCCAGTGCTGTAGGTTGCACTCGCTGCCTCTGAGTAAACGAACTGACCAGAAATCACACATAAATGACAGATTCATTGACTTATTGACCATCTCATTGAAAATGCCGCCTCAGATGGAGCCATCAGCTGCTTGCCCTGGAACACAGACCCTCTGGATCATGGTGATAACGACCTGTCAATCACAGTATGTTTCTTAAGATAAACAGTGACTTGGTCTAAATCCAAAAATCTCTAAAAAAAAAAAATCCCCTTCCTCCCTGTTAGTATTTCATAATATGATTTATTTATTCATTCATGTATGATGTTCTGTCTCTTTGTACATGTGCATGTTTTGTTGTCTGCGTGTGACAAATTCATGTATCAGTCCATTAGCGCTCATTAGTGTCGGCTGTTAATGGCTCCCTAATAACAGCCGGGAACCCAAACACTGGTAGGAAATGCAGTGTGAAGTGATCAAGTCCAATCAGCCGACTTTTTTTTTTGTTATGCTGTGGGACTTTGGCTGCCTCTCCCTCTTTCTTCCTTCCTGCTCCCCCCCCCCCCCCCGACCAACATTCTGGTGTCATACATGATAATTAACATCAATATTTACAGTAGAAGATGCTTTTTACCCAAAACCATAATCAGCTTCTATTCGTATACATAAAGTGAAGTATGTTGTTAAGACTGTCGCCTCAATTGCTTGTTTGTAATCTTGTTCAGACCTTCAAATATTGTTTTTTTTCAGGAATTACACACACACACACACACACACATTCCTTCCTCTGAGACCAGGAGGTTCCAGACCGTTGGTTTAGCTGATGGGGCTAAAAGTAAGGGCTGACTATTAGCCCTGGCTTAGACTAATCAATGACTTCTGGTGTGTGTGTGTGTGTGTGTGTGTGTGTGTGTGTGTGTGTGTGTGTGTGTGTGTGTGTGTGTGTGTGTGTGTGTCCATGCCCAGAGAGGCGGGGTCTTCACTTTGTACAGGGAGTCTGTACCACTTTCTTTATATTCTGGTGGATGGAGGATGTCGCCTGCATTAACTGGTTTCTCTTTGGAAATCCAACAGTTGATGAATCGGACAAAACTGATTTCCAGAGTAATGATGCTTTTGTGCCTTTTTAAATGCTTTCCCACATCTAAAAGTTGTTTTATGTTCAAACTGTGTTGTAAAAATCGTTCTTCATGTCTTTTTTTTTTTTCCAGTTTCCATCACTCAGCGAGACAAGTTGGAACAGTCATTAAGCTCTACAGGACACAGGTGAGTTCTCTTTGGTATGTTACGCTACAGTGGTGCTAGGTGGTGTTTTTTAGTGTAGTGTATTCATGTATCTCAGTAAATTGACTACATATGAAAGTGGAGAGGAAAGTGGTGTAAAAATAAAAACGAGCTAAAATATTGCACTTCATTAGGAAAACACATTAAACTGAAGAAAAATTTTAGTTTTGAAGTTGGAAATGAAAATAAAATTAAAACAGATTTTTTTTTTTTTACTCCACATGCTCAATTTGGTTCTGATTATAGTTTGAAAATGTTTTTTCGTTTCAGAGAGCATTTCTGCAAAACTGTTTCGTGATGTTAAACTCCATGTTGTTGCAGGGAAAGTGCACTCCTGCAGAATATAACAAACTCATTATTGCACTGTAAATGTGCTTACAAGTGGAATTTTACCAAGCAGCGATCAGACCAGGCTTGAAGGATGATTCTGATTTATTTCACCCTGGCCTTTTGTTGAATAGATATTTCTATATGTAAGTCTTTATATGTTGCTGTACTTTTTCTTTTTTTGGAACTAAACCGTTTTAAGTTGTTCATTTTCACCATATTCCAGCCAAATCATGCATCAGATTGACATCCATGGAAGCACAGTGTGCAGGTTGTCTGTCCATCATGGAGCTCACTCAAACCTGTGAACATACACGCTCTCACTTCCACACGTGCAGACATCTTACAGGCAACTGGCTTGATTATGTTTGGACTTTGGCGCCTCATTTATCTGGAGCGTTAGAAATCCTCCTGTTCTGTAACTCATCCTTTGGCGATTGGTCTGTCAGAAAAGGATAAAAACTTGTGCTTGCATTAATCTCAGCAGTGCAGTTTGAGCTCTAAAGGCTGGTGGCAGAACTTTTTTTTTTGGAGAAACTGTGCATTCGGAGTAAATTTGGCCTGAAACTCCATCTTTTCCCGATAGAGAAAAAAAAGAGTTCATCCATGTTGAGATGAGGTGGGATTGAGAGTTCATCTCTATCATCTGTGATCTGGGTCAGTGGGGGAGGAGGAGCCCCACAGCTGTTACACACTGCTGGTGTGTGTGTGTATGCGTGGATATACATTTGTAGTATGTGCACAAATATACACGTCTGTTTATTTGTGTCACTAAATCTCAGTCAGTCTCTTTGCAGTCTGTGTTATTGATCCGAGCCTTTGTGCATTCACTGCAGTATTATTGCCTTGTGTGTGTGTGTGTGCCAGATTGATTTACTGCATTTTAATTTCCATAACAGCATGAGCAGATGTTTTACTGTATGGTTGTGTGCGTCCAAGGGTGTGTGTGTGTGTGTGAGTGCATGTCTGTGTGTGTGTGTCTGATTGTGTGTCCCTGGTATTTAGTTATATGTAGCTTAATGGTCCCAGCAGCCGACAGACCATTTGAGCGCCAGACGTCATTTCACCATCATGTCTCTGCTGTAGCTCTCACACAGTTTAAAATGCCATTTAGACTGAACAATAAACACGAGATGACTTGTTTAAACAATTCATCTACATCTATAAACAGCAGTCTGTAGTCACACTGGTGGCCCCATGATGCTCTTCATTACATGCCACAATAAAAAGTAGCTGGATTTACTGCAAGTTAATTTTGTAATCCCAGCACAAATATTTTCTCAAATTTCACAAAAGACAAAGCTGCAACACAATCAGAAAGTAAAAATGATGATGAGTATAAACTACATATTTATTCCAGGATTTTGCCAGTGTTGTGCAAGCGAACCCAGAAATATAAACCAAACACACACAGAACATTGAAACGGGGTAATTGAGTGTGTGCATATGTGTGTGTGTATGTGAGGCAATAAGAGTCCACTAGGGGTCTCAGTGTGTTTATAGTATAAGCTTGTGTCAGTCAAGTGCATCTTCCTCAGCGAATCACGACTCCCTTCTGCTACAATTACAACCATCCTACCAACTCTCTTTTCTCACCTCCCCTTTTGCTTAACATTTCTTTTCCTCCCCCTCATTTGCTCCCATTTAACCTTTCTCTTATTTTCCTCTCCTCCCTTCTCCCTTTCTCCCCTTCCCTCCCCATGACAGATTACTTCAATTAAATCTTCCTGCTGCCACCTTTTCCTCCATTTGTTCTCAGTAAAATCAGACATGCAGAGAGAGATTAAGAAGAAAAGCATAGAGGTGAGAGAATCAAAGGGAAGACTGGAGAAATAGCAGGTGAGAGACAGTCTGATGAGAAAGATTAAGGAGGGGGGAAAAAAAGGAGAGACACACAAGTAAGACTAGAAAGACAGTAGGTCAAAGAGTGTTAGAGAAAAGATAAAGGCAAGAGAGTTAGAGATCGTGCTTGTGTTAATGTGTGTGTGTGTGAGAGAGGGAGCGCGAGGGATGGAGGGAGAAAAGGAGGGATGGAGGGAGGAGGGGTTTAATCCTGCCTGGATTATGGTATAAACTGGTGCCGGAGAGCAGGAAGAGATACGCTGTAGAGAGAGAGAGAGAGAGAGAGAGAGAGAGAGGAAGTCCCACTATCCCTCCATCCATCCATCTTGCTCTCCATCCGGTGGCGTATTCGTGTCCCAGTGCTGCACGATTTTGGTTCGGATCCACCAGGATGTGAGGTCAGCAGAAAGGAATCATTCAGGAAAAAAGGGATAGCAGAAAAAAAGTCTCTTGGGAATATGTGTTTGTGTGTGTCCTGGTTGGGAGCGCTCCACTGCCTGACGGCGAGGACTGAACTCGTGTGAAGACCCAAGTTTCTGGCAGGACGACCCAAGTCTTTGATCGATCTCCTTTTTGTTCCCCGGCGTCCTGTAGATCCAAGAGAGGGAGCATGGAGGAGAGAAGTGGATGATGGGAGGAGTAGGAACAGGATTAAGAGGTGCAGGAATATGGCAAGACTTCATTGTGACTCCTGGTGCGCTGAAGTGACCTTTGACACCGGCTTTCTAGACTCTCTTGTGTTCGGGGTGAAGCAGCAGAGCTGACACCGAATCAGCACTTTTTATTTGTTATCAGTCATATTTGAACTTTCTTTCCAGATCCACATGTCTCAGAGGGAATGGTTTTAATGCTCTGACCACATGACATAGTGAGTAATCTTCACCACCGTTCTGTCTGTAATGATTTGGGGAAGTATTTTAATCTTCCTGCAACCCACTTTTTGACTCCAGCTTGTGTTTCCTTTAAATTAGCATCCTGTTTTTCTGGACAGCACGTCGGATTGTTTCAGTCTTAAGTCTTAAGTCCTTCCACTCAAAGGCTGTCGTTCTGAGAAGTCTTAACTCTGTGACTGCTTTTAGGATGACATGCTTTCTCTGTTGTTGGATGTTGCATCTGAACTTTCTGGATCTGTAGCTTTTCCAGAGCTGGTCTCACAATGTCACAGCTTCTATACATGTCACTGTGGATCCTTGTGTATTTTAGGCTTCAGTCTCTGCAGAGTCATGAAATTTGAGCCAAACATGTTTGTCGAATTTTACACTTTCGTGACAATTACTTTGCCAGGCAAGTCAGCAAAAAGTCTTTCTGTGCTCTTTGCATCTATTTTCAAACTTACTTAATGCTCTTGTTGTACAAAATGATGCCAAATGTCAAAGCAGCTATAATCAACATTTTTATATTAACAGTGGGTCACATACATTAATTGCTTAACGTGACAAACACACAGACAGTTATATCCCACTTCTGCAATTCTGCAATTTTCAGTTTCTTTCAGCACAACTTTTCTGTTTCGCTTCATAGTTTTTGCCCTTTAAAGATTCCCTGTACATTATCTGCCTGGCATCAAACAACAGGCAGACAAAGTTAGCAAATAACTGGTGAACTGAGTGGAGCTTTTCACAGCTACAGTCAGCTATTGCAGGTTTGAATCAGAATTTGTATTACTCTAATGATATTGTGTAGATGTGTGGTAATACCATTTGCTCAGACAAGGTGCTTCACTTTTGATTGTTGAAGTTCAGGTTTCTTTTATCTACTAAAAACAACATGTAGAATTCCTTAGATGAACGATTCAAATGCAAACGTGCTCTTATACTATATTGATTTTGTTATGTTTAATGTTTCTGAAGGTCCCAGCTGTGTCATTAATGTGAACAAAGCTGCAACACATCTGCATGTACAGTTCAGGCAGGTTGTTACAAATCAGCCAGGATAGATCATATTCCTGAATGTGTGAAATTTCCATCACTTTACTCAAGCCAAGCAGCTTCATGTCATGCTGATTTAAACATTCTCTGAACCTTCACACATTGTGTTGAAGCCATCACCAGGAGTCCCACTGATATGACAGTCAGCAGCTCCTTCATTACACCTTTAACACTTCCCTCTTTCTGTGTTTGCACAGTGACCTTCTAATCTCACTTTGCGCTGTCCTAATTTCATCCTTTTCTCCTGGAGCCAGCGCGCAGCGATTGCTGGACTGATGCAGATCGCAGTAGCTGCAGGGATGAACCGCCGGAGCGGGGGAAACGCTGGGAATGCCAGTAAATCGGACAGAAGTGGGCCGCACAGAGGGAGGCTGATGATGCTGCTGTGGATTATCCTCTCCAGCTCGCTGTGCCTCATGGTCGACGGCCAGATGAAGATCTCACCAGAAACGTGAGTTACACTAGCACAACAAAACCCTGACGCTGACTTCTTGCCCCCCAGGGACTGAACCATCAGGAGGAAGCATTTCAGCCGGATCAAGATCTGATGTCAGTGTTGAAGCTGTGTAGAAAATAATGAAGATACACACTTTTTATATTTGGTTGTGTCCACAGCATCAGACTGTCAAAGGCAAAAAAGTAAATCATACACTGAACACATATAAAACGTAAAACCTGCGGGGGAAAAAATCTTCTCATTCACTTTATTTGTCCCTGGACTTGCATCACTACAATACACTTTATATAATAGGTGAAATAAATAAAATTACAAATCCTTGATCTGCATCCACCTGAGTAGATTATTCTATTTACTTGTGTGCTCTGATTGCATCCTCACTTACGAGACACTATCTAGATACAAGTTAGATGACCACAAGCCTAGTTCTTTATTAAGACATTACATCAACAATTCTACCAGGTCATTTCCCTGTGGACACCCTGGCAAGTCCACACGCAGAGTTATCTGTCTTGAAGCCACACGTCAGATGGATGAGTCAATAGTGTTCTTTCTGTTTTGGCCGGTTACTCCACACACTGATACGTATGGGCCATATGGGCACCTGTGGGGTCCAGCGGACTGCCAAACTATCCTACAGCCTCCCCACTGCCACGGCCAAATAAGTTCAAGTTGACGTATACATTTGGCTAATACTACGTGGATGGAAACACTATAATACATTTTATCAATACAGATATTCATTTAATATGTTATTATTTATCTTTTTCTTTGCTCCACCATTTTTTTCAATTTAAGAGTAATGGACATTTGCCTTGTAAACTGGGGGATTTAACACACAGTATTACACACTTACAGTATTACAGTATAATACACTACATGACTGAAAACTTTGATATTATTTGATATTTGATTTTATACTGGTCAGTTTTTAACCAAAGTCATGGTGTTCCAGAGATGCTGGTTGGTTCACCCCTTTGGTCCTGACTGAAATATCTCTATATAATGGTTAAATGGTTGCCATGACATTCATGGTTTCTAGACAAAGAGGTCTACTGACTCTGTTGATCCCATGACTCGTCATTCAATCCACCATGAGTGTTAGTGATTTTGAACTGCTGAATGGATTGTAATGAAATTTGATAGAGACAATCGTGTTGCCCTCAGAATGAACTGTAATTCTGTTAGTGCTGCTATGAAAGTGTTTAATTTTTTTCAGAGTAACATTTTTTTAAGCTTTCCCTCTTTGTCCTTAATTTGTATTTCATAAACAAATTTAGTGAAATTGTTCTATGTCTTTATTTATAAGAACTGTAATTACATCTTTTTATTTTCTACCAGGGCTGCCTGGGTCTCTTGTAGAAATATGTACTTTTTTGATTTTGTTATCTCACTTCCCTAGTGAATTTAGACCATTCATATTTGGAGACAATATCTTCAGGCTGCTCAGTCGGCCTTTAATGGATTGAACTGAATGAATTCATTAAGTAAATATAAGCTCCAATAGTGGGTCGAGGTCTCACACCACACTCTCAATCAAATGTGTAGGTTCCATATAAAAGCTAATATTACTGGACATCAGGGGCTATGATTGTCTTTTACTCTAAAAGTCTATTGTTGGAATCACTCAATATTCCCCAAATATGTTTTTTTACAGAAGGGACTTAAAATAACACTAGCATCCACTTATATTTGTTCTGGTTCTGGGAAGGAAACGCTGCGTTTGTTTGCTCTCCAGAATCCAGACGAAGCTCTTTTCCCTGAACAGTTTTCAAACCTCCTGCTGACTAAAAACACTAACAAATCGATACGGTGCCGTCAGTCCACAATAGCCTATTAACTGTGTGCTTGTGTGTGTGTGTGTGTGTGTGTTAAAGTGGAACTGGTTGAGAGGGACAGATAAATACACAGCATGTTGTTAGTATATTCGCACTAACTGGATGCTGTTCATCAGTATCATTTGGTTAATACAATAGTTTTATCAGCCCATCCCATAAAAACAATGTTTGATTTTATTTTTTCAAGATATATTTTTTTCGTACGTGTGGCTTCTGTGTTTATATTCTGAGAGTATGTGCCTTCATAGGACAGGCTGGTGTTACTGAGATTGGGAGATTAAAGCTCCCGGGGACAGCAGAGTTCATCAGGCCAACGCAGGCCACTGAGCCCAAAGTGCTTCACTCTGCCGGGGGAAGATTTGGCAGCAGGGCCCCTCTGGCTCTGGAAGTCTGCAGGTCATGATCGGAGCATTTCAAGCCAAGAAGGTCAAATCTTTAGCCTCAGATGGAACAACTCTGCTGCCATGAGGAAAACAGATAACTGACAATAAGACGACAGACAGACAACTTTGTCTATCTGAGTAACGCTGTGATTCCTTCTGAGTCCGAAATGAGATTTTTTTCATTTTTAATGGCAGAAATTTAGGCAAACAATATAATAACTCAGGTCAATAAGAGGACACATGTTTGACAGTGAGCAGCTGTTGCCTTCGGCTCCTTTAGGGGAACATCAAGAGTTAGTTTGACCCAAGTTTGACCTGCCAAAGGCTCCGTCTTATTTTGGCCTTACTTGGATTCTATAATGGTGTCTAGTCTTAGATAAATATATAATAGTCTTAGATGCACTAAAGGAAGTGCTCAACAAACGTTCAAGTTATTTAACCATCTAAATAAATCATGTCTTTGTTTATCTGTCAAAACATTTTCTTGACACTACCCTAAAACAATATTGATCTGAGTCATTTTGAGGAAGCAGTCAAAGCCCTTGATGGAACAACAGAGTAGTATGTACAGTTCAACACTGCCTTCACATTTTAGAATGGACCCATGCTCATATTTCAGAATAAACATATCAACAAGTCAACAAATCGGCAGCCAGTTTTCAGCCGTGACGTCTCTGCCTGCTAACTAGCAGCGAGCTGGCTGACTCCCCATAGGTTGAGCCATCTGTCACATCCTGTCTACTCTCTAACCTCTATTACCTTACCTTGGCTGCATTCACATGGAGGATTTGTAGAATGACTGCATGTTATAGAGCACAGAGTAACCCCTTGAACTGGCAGACTGTCAGCTTTTACTGTCACCTTAACTGTAATCTGTTTCAATCTGTTATTGCTGAATGCAGGGTAACCTCTTAACATGATTGGCTGCGTACTTTAATGGTCACCTTCAGAACAGACGGTCTTATTAGGCCTTGTTTTTCAGGAAAGATACAAGTGATATCGTTTGGACAGAAGATGATTTTTTTTTTTTTTTTTTAACCAAATTAGCTGTTTGGCATTTCTCAAAAAACTGTTTTCAACTTGAGGGAAGTCAGGAACTTACTTCTGACTTTTAGAACTATGATATGAAAAATCCCTCTCATTGATTGGATACTATGCCTGCTTACCTCCCGGAAAAGGGCAGCATTTGTTAATGATTCATCAGCATTACAAACAAATAGAAAAGATGACTTTTTTGCAAACTGGCAACCTACACTTTGTTCTTATGAATTGCTTCTACTTGGTTTAAAAAGCGTAAGTAAATGATTATTTAACCATTAATAAAGCCAATTCTCAAAACTTATAAACCCCTTTTAAAGATTGGCTTGTTAGAAAGTGGTCCCTATCTTAATGCTTTTAAGCCTTATGTAAATTATGGTGAATAGCTTAATAACAGCTGTGATTATCTGTCACTGATCATGTCCTCCCCATGTCCAGGGTGCAGCAGTGGGCTGTATCCTTTGGCAAGGAGATCGCTGCCCTGTCGGCCAGATACTCTGGAGCTAAACTGCTGCAGAAGGTAAGAGATCACACACAAATGCATGTGCACATATTGACAAATACAAACACAAGCAAATACACACACATGCTGTTAGACAAACATGAATGCGCATACGTCCATGCCAAAAACAGCTGCAGAGAGACACACTTACATACACAAAATGGTCTCCAAGGTTTCTCAATTTATAAGTTTTGACGTAGATAAAGATGCATCATATTGTGTTTCAGCAATTTCATATTTCAGACAGACGAATCTGTTATGCTGAGGAGGGGGTGATGATAGTTGTGGTGGGGATTTAATCACCTTGATTGACCATCAATAACATATAGAACATGAGGAGAATGTAGACAGATTGATTTGGGTTGGGTTCCCAGTCTATACTACATACATTTTAATGCAGAGACTTAAATGCACTTTACAATAGTAGAGACAGTTGGATATAGAGCACATGACATCATCACATCAGACTGAGACAGGCGGGGTCCGTAACTCCTCCCACTCCCCTCTGCTCCATCAGCCAATAGGAACGCGACCGGCTGGCATACAATTGCTGTTCAACATCTGCACATGGCCCAGAGTCCAATGTGATGACACACTTAATTCAAACACACATCATGCACAGACACACAAATATACAACTTTTATTTGATAGACTTGTGCTCATTTTTGTGTGATGTACATTAGAGACTCAAGAAAAGGAAGGTTATCCTTGTATGTGTGTGTGTGTGTGTGTGTGTGTGCGTGTGCGTGTGCGTGTGCGTGTGCGTGTGTGTGTGTGTGCGTGCGCGCGTGTGTTCGCGTGTGTCTTTTAGTCATTAGGACATGTGGTTTTCCTCTACATGCCACCCTGTAGAATCCCTAGCAGGCCCATTCACCATCTGCCACACACACACACACACACACACACACACACACACACACACACACACACACACACACACACACACACACACACACACACACGCACACACGCTTGTTCACAGAGACATGCACTTACTGACCATCTCCCTCTACAAGCGTGTAACTGCCACAGATTTATTCCAAAACCAACAGAGCACACTTTGTTGTTTGTGCCTGTATTGTAGACTGGATTAACCTCCGATAACCTCTATGTTTATCTGGTACAAACTATTTTCCAGAGTGAGCACCATGCAGAATGTAAAGCACTGACTCCCTTGATCAAGCAGCTCCAGAAACAGAAGCAGTAAGAGTGCTGGTGATACTAGTAGTATCATTTGCAGTACTAACAGTACTGGTAATAGTAGTAGTTTTATGTACTGTAGGTGCAGTATATTTCTTTGAGTTGCACACTTTATCTTTTTCTGAGTCAGTGATGTGTGAAAAGCAGCCAGGCCAGTAGTTTAATCTCAGCAACAAGAAGCCATTAATCACCCTCTTCTGTCTAATCAATGGCGTTCTCGTTATCTGTGGAACATTTACTGACTCTGTCTTCTTGCCTGAGTAAACTGAATGCGATATTGAGTGTTTGGAGATGATAAAAAAATATTTGTCGTCGGCTCTTCGAGAGCTCTTTATCATCCTCTTCGTCATTTTGTGTTTGTCTCTCTTATCTGTCTAACGCAGTCTTTCTCGACACTGTAAAGGAAATTGAAATGTGACATCTGTGAAAGTGAAAAGAGAACATATCTTATTTTGAATGTCATTTCCTTTTTTTCACAAGCTGTCAGAATTTATGTTTAGGGCAACAGGTTACCAAATTTGTAAGGAACTAGGCCTTTTCACATCTTACTTCTACCCATAAACAACCCATTTCCTCAACTATGTTTAATAGCCTTTTTCACATTATTTTACTGAAGGTCATGGGAAATTATTCGATCACCCAAACAAACATTTACTGGATATGTCATCACGACTTTTGCTTTTATCATTCGTGCAGGAAATTAAACTTCAAGTCTACAAGCAGTCTACAGCACAGGATCCCTTAAATTACATTTACAGCTGCTTTAATTAACAGTGTAGTGAACAAACCCTCCAACCACGAGCAGCCACAAAAATCAATCACAGACTCCTACATGAGATTGATGAAATAATCTCTATGTATGAGCGCCTTTATACCGAAATCGAAATGGGTTTCTATTTTCTTGTAACTTTAATATACGTTACGTTGAGGATTTCATTCAATACAATGAAGTTTTGGCTTATTTATTTAAACAAAAGACAAAATATGCATGATCTCATGAAGCTCATGAAGATAATAATAATATCATGATTTGTATTATTGCAGTCACTTTTACAATATTAAAATGCTTCCTAATCACAACAGTGAGGTTCATTTTATATTGATATTAATGATTCACCCCTTCAGTCTAATGTATCCAAACCAGTAACCAGAGAGAGCTCCATCTATCATGTGCACGTGGCACCTTTACTCTATCATAACATTCTTTCCTTGCCATAAAGTTCACTCAGTGTTATTCCACAATGTATTTGCAGAATGTCCAAATACGACTTTTTAATTCAGTTTTGTTTGTTTATTCAGTTGTTGATTCAGCATTTTGAGACAGCTGTAACAAAAATATGCCAGTATGAGGAGTCTTTTTGTCGCCTTTAATTGCAACTTCACTGAAGTAAATTATTAGTGAATTAAGCCTATATGTTTACATGATACAGTCATTAGAACGACACAGATGTGAGTCAGGAAGCTCATTGTGTGACTATGGTTTTCTTCTAGCATCACTCTGTCATATTGCAGATTAGAGAGGAGGTCTGGGGAGGGGATCAAACCAGGGCTTGACCCCCATCTGTACTACACACTGTAAATGTGTGGTGTGTATATGTGTGTGTGTATTTGTATAATACCAGGATCTCTCTTCCGTGGATATGTGTGTGTGATATGTGATATGTGATATGTGTGTTGGTTCTTTTCCATCGTGTATATGAGCAAGATATCGTGTATAGCTTAGTCTAAAAATGTAGTGACCTCAGGTTGTAGTCAAAATGGAAGAGATATATATAATCCTTACACTCCTTTATTTTATTGACATGCTTAAAAAAAGCTTTTTACCAATGAACCAACTGTGTCTGTTTTGCAGAAATACAAGGATGTTGAAGGTGTGGTGAAGATAGAGGAGGTGGACGGAGAGGAGCTGGTGAAAAAGTTTGCTGAGGAGATGGAGGAGATGCTTGGGAGGAAGATGAAATCTGTGAAGGTAACACAAACACACTTTCAATGCTAACCAATATTACATGTGCTCTTTTGCAGATGTGAGCTTGCTCAAACAGATTTCAGCATTATCACAGCATTAGGTTTAGCCTGTGTAATCTTGGACTTGATTATCTTTTCTAAATGGGTGTTATGCTGTGTTATGCATGCACCTGCTCACAGAGGTTGGCAGAAGCAGCGGAGGACGCCGACCTTTACCACGAGTACAATGAGACGATGGAGGTATGTAACAACATGCTTTAATATAAGAACAAATATACAGCGTTGCATCTTGTAGAATCCTCATTTTTAGACTTGTCTTCAATATTTCAACATCAAATAATCGAGCCACTCATCGTCCTTCACTGTTCTATCTAGTTTGACTACTACAACTCCTTGCTGATCAACACGGTGGATGAGGACGGGAATCCAGTGCCTCTGGGAGGAGAATTTGCTCTGGAAAAAAATGAACACTTCAATAAGCTCCCAGTTAACACACAACAGAGTAACATACAAGTCCCTACTAACGTCTACAACAGAGGTACAGAAGCTTGAACACACACAGACGCACACTTTCCGTATACTGTATAACACATACCGGTTTCATTTTCTCTCTCTCTCTGTAGATCCAGATATCCTGAATGGAGCCTATATGTCTGAGGCTCTGAATGAGGTGTTCATTGATAACTTCCAGAAAGACCCCACCCTCACCTGGCAGTACTTTGGTAGCGCTACAGGCTTC
Organism: Centropyge bicolor; assembly: GCA_037975185.1. NCBI lineage: Eukaryota > Metazoa > Chordata > Actinopteri > Pomacanthidae > Centropyge > Centropyge bicolor. The sequence goes on along the minus strand of JBBMOC010000004.1, from coordinate 5,882,910 downwards.
TTCAGGCTGTACCCAGGTGCGTACACGTCAGAGTCTCCTATGTTTAGCACATCACGTCTGCTCGTACCCCAAAATGTCAGCGTCTCTCACCTGCGTCGGCACAGTGTTGAGACAACACGAACGGAGCTGTAGATAAACATTCCGCTACGCAAGCCAAACGGTCTACTGACACAGCAACTGACGATGCAGGGCACTGTCTGTCAAACGTGATGACTCAGTCTGAGCTACAATATGGCCGCTGATGAATTCCCTCCTGTGTGGGTGTCTATGTGCGAGAGAGGAGTAATTAGCAGAGGATTTGTGGCACGGCTTGTTTGGCTCATCTGCCACCTCATCCATCTTTCTCCCTCGTTTGACAATCTGTCACTATCCATCCATGCATCCATTTGTTCATTCGTCCATCAGTCGAGTGTCACTTTTTGATAAATCTCTCTCTCTCTCTCTCTTTCTCTCCAGGGATCCAGTGGATTCCAGATGAAAACGGCGTGGTCACATTTGATTGCAGGAACAGAAACTGGTAATAATGACTAATAATGACATCCTTAACCTTTTATAGGGCATGTGACTATTTTTGGTAATTTCCGCACCATTTGCAAAAGTGAAAAATTGCGAAACATTTTACAACAGAAATAAAGTATTCTTATGTCCTCCATTAACACTCTAAGGTTAAATTTTAGAGTTTCAAAGTATTTCAATGAGTGACCTATAAAAGGTTAACATAAGTTCTTCTTCCTTACTGGTGCCTTTTGAAAGGTTGTAGTTGTTTGTATAGTGCAATGTAGTGCTTCTCAGGACGCCGTCAATCCTCATGAATGAGGTCAACCTGAAGCTCTAAACCGCAATTATGGGCCTTAACAATCCAAGCCAGGCATCACTGAGCACCATCAGTGACTGACACTGACTTTCTCTGGCTGTTTGCTCAGTGTGTCTGTCAAGTCGCCACCAGTCTGCCCATATCAGCTCACTGGCTCAGTTGCTGCTCAGTTGAGCACGTTGAATCAGTGGTCAGTAGAAGTCTTTCTGACTAGATGTTCAGCCCCATGAATCAGCGACTTTACCCTTTTATAGTGCAGTCTCTCTTTATTTATTCAGCCTCTAAGCACAACTTTCAACAAAAGGTGACGTGGTTCATTTAATTGGTCGGCCTTTGTCCATGTCAATACATCCTCAGTTCACCTGTGCCGTCTTAACACTAGATTAAATGTGCTCTATTGTTTTAATTCATGCTCGATTAAACCATGCACTTGATCTTGTGAGCGGCAGGCAACTCTTGCAGCACAATTGGAAATAAGAAGAATTAGACGGGTGTGTTAGTGCTCTCATCGTTTGTGGCCAAATAAATCAGTTCTTTAACTCCTATTACCCTAAAGAGCCCCAACTGTGGATTCAGCCTCTGAAGACAACCGTATATTTATACAGTAATGGTGTAAGACATATTCAAGACTTGCTTGTACATCAGCAGGATATAGCCTTTTACAAGTAAAGCAGCAAATTACTGATCTTGACAACAGACATTTTGACTTGTCATTGTGGGAAAAGCACAGGTGTTCAGTAATATTAACAATAGTTCTGCTTTATTTAAATGTCCCAGTAAAGAATCACAGTTTGACCAATGAACAATAGCCACTCATATCATCGCTGACACGTGTGCTTTTCCTACTGTGGCACTTACAAAATGTCCTCTGTGTCAAGTGGAATAAGAGCTGGATTACTGTTTTCAGTAAATGGAGTTCCAGGAACTGTGTCTGCTCCTTAGACAGAACATATGGAAATCAAGGAGCAAGGCGGTGTGGCTCTGGAAAGTTGCCGATCACAGCTGCTGTAGTGGAAATCTCATTGATGTTAATGAGCTTGGAAAGTCGGGGGATGATAATAAGGAGATAAAGAGAAGCATGGATGGAAGAACAGAGGAACAAATAAAAGGATAAGCCTTGAACTCTGCTTGTTCTGTCTGTCTGCTAGACTACTGGTAAATAACGTCTAGTCTGTTCATGAGTGCTATTTGGTCGACATAATAAAGTGCTGCTTCCTATCTCAACTCTTTGTCTAGGTATATCCAGGCAGCCACTTCTCCTAAAGATGTGGTGATCGTGGTGGATGTGAGTGGCAGCATGAAGGGACTCAGACTGACCATAGCCAAACACACCATTAACACAATCCTGGACACGCTGGGAGAAAATGACTTTGTTAACATCATTGCCGTAAGTAGGCTCACCGGAACTGGAGAGTGTCTAAGACCTGATGAGCGTGCCTTTGAGATTAACACCCTCACACACACATACAGACAAGCCAGTACACAGGTACAGTACAGACACCAGGGTAAATACATGCAGTCACAAATACACACGTCCAGACATTTATCGTCAGCAATGTCAAAGCTGAAAATTTCATTTTGTTTTTGGGTTTTTCAGGATTTTGGCTGTGTGCAGCCCTACAACTACAAATCGGTGTAATAAGCATGGTTTATCCCGGTATTACTGTGTGTGTAATCATACGCCTGCAGCAAATCCGCTGCCCTTAAGCTGTTTTTTTACACAGAATTTAAAGCTACACTCCTTTCATTGGAGTGACCGTGCCACAAAAAGAAAATCAAGAGTTCTATCTTAAAATGAGATTGGGTTTAAACAGAACTTTTTTTGGTAAGGAATAAAATAACGTAATGCAACTTTGAACTTGTCTTGAGCTTTGAATTAATATCAGTGATCCAGGAATATGAACACGGCATCCACATTTCTAGCTTTAGCAGTAAAATACAACTGAAAAGCAACAAATAGCAGAACTCCAGAAAGTAAAAAAAATGTTCATAATAATCCAACAGCATTCATTCACATTAGTTAAATTGTTCTGTTACAGAGTCTCAATCTGATTGATTTGAGGGTAGTGAAACTTTAGTATCTCTTAATCATTGGCTGTTATAATAGTTAATGGTGTCGACTGTTAATCGTGCTCATCATTGATTCTATTGGTTTGTGTGTTTGGTTTCTCCAGTACAGTGACTATGTTCGCTATGTGGAGCCCTGCTTCAAGGGCATGCTAGTTCAAGCTGATCTGGATAACAGAGAGGTAATACACACACACAGACACACGTACAGGCTCACAGCTAATTAATTCACTTAACCTCTGTTAACCTATTAATCGTAAGCTGCTATCTCACTAATCCTCCAAAGACAAAGATTATGCTGTCATCATATCACAGTCAAAACATCACAGGGAGCGTGTGTTATCAGAGTTTCAAACTGTTCATTAATGGATTTAATAGTGAAACTCTCCAGTTCATGCTTACATGTGGTAAAAGTTTGTGCTATGACTCTTCCACTTTCCTGCACCTCCATCATCCATGTTTCCTGCACAAAGTCTTGACACTTTTTTCTTCTTTTGCACTTTTTATCTCTCAAAATCTCATGTACGACACCATTAATATCTCATTGTTTCGCTGCTGTTTTCTTTCCCTCATCTGTTCTCCTGTTTTTCATTAACCAACACCTGCTCAGTCTGCTCACTCCTTGTGTGTGTGTGTGTGTTACGTGTTGGATGTATGCCCTACTTTCACTCCCCTTCACATCACTGCAGATCAGGTGAGGTTGCTGGTCGCTGACAATTTTAAGTAGGTCACATGACCTGTCAGCAGGGGATTTGATTGGTTGAATGCCTAGAGAGGCAGGCTGTAACAGAATGGGCTTACAGATGTTGGCTGACACACTTACGCACAAACTCATGTTGGAACACAGACAGTTACAGAAAGACAATCTTCGGTTTTGTAGCTGTTATATAAAATAAACATTGCCAAAAACCTTTATCTTGTTTACCCTCACTGAAAGTCAGAATGAGTTTATCCAAACTGTAAAGACACCAGTGTTTGTGCTTTCAAAGTCAATTTTATTGTCAGTTTTATTAAATGAATTGGGGGTACAAAACTCTGTCTTAGAAAAAAAGAAACCAGGGGCCCAATATGACCCAAACAGGGGCTGTAGGTTCCCAGATTCTTAGTAAGTTTTTGTCATGATTGAAATAACATATTTGAGCAAATTATCTCATATCTCATGCCTTTTTTTACACTTTGCAAAGTTAAACTTTTTTAAGGAAACATTTTTGTAAGGGGATAAAAAAAAAGTCTGTTAAGATGCCCATGAAGGTTAGGTTTAGTGGTAGAAGTCACAACAATGTGGCCATTCCTCATAGTGTGTGTGGCTGCTTATGTGTGCATGTTGATTAATCCTGATTACCTCCTGGCGTTGTAGTGACTTTGCCGTAATTGGTCAGTGTGCCAGGGAGCCAGGGATAATCCCTCCTTTACACTCTTCCTCATGATCTCTCTCTCTCTTTTTCTATGATGACCTTCATTCACCTGCATTTACCAAAAGAGTGAGAACCATGGCTTAGTGTGGGTATCTGCTCGTTTATTTGTTGTTATTCTTTCTGCAGCATTTCAAGCTGTTGGTTGAGGAGCTTCATGTCAAAGGAGAGGGCAAAGTGAAAAATGCAATGAAGGAGTCTTTCAAGATCCTCAACGAGGTTCGTGCCTCTTGGCAACATCCACAGCAACTGCAAGGCCTTAATAATAAAAATCACAACTACAATGTGTGTGTGTGTGTGTGTTTATGTGCATGTGTGTTTAGGCTGCAGCACTGGGCCAGGGCAGCCTGTGTAACCAGGCCATCATGCTGATAACAGACGGAGCCATGGAGGACTTCCAGGATGTTTTTGAAGAGTTCAACTGGCCAGAAAAACGGGTATCACACACAAATACACATACAAAAACACAAGCGTGAACAAGTGCAAACATCAGGGAAATGTCCTATGAGCAAACAAACGTATGAGTGACAGTGTTTATACAAAGCTGTTTGATTGTCTCCCCAGGTTCGAGTGTTCACCTATCTGATCGGACGAGAGATGACATTTGCTGAAAATGTTAAATGGATTGCCTGCAACAACAAGGGTAAAAACCAAATGAGGTTAAATCATTAGCCTTAAGGTTAAAGAATCTCGTTTGTGACACAAAGGTTGCTCGTCTGAAATCCCTGGTCCCTGCATAAAATTTAGAATAGGAAGTTTGGGTAATAGGACTAGAGAATAATATTCTGCTAATCTAAATTGAAACAGGAGCAAGAAAGGAGGCTGATGGGCCTCTGTGGTGTTCCCAGGTGGGGCAGTATGGGACTGGGTATCAGGTGCTGCCCTCTTGTGAATTACATGGGGTCATGCAGCAGCTCAGACCTGAAAATAATCGCTTTATGCTGCTCTGAGCACATAAAAAAAAAAAAAACCTGACTAAATACCTGATTATCAGAACAGATCCACTGTAAACACATCCCTGGCCAAAAAAATATCATATCTGCGTGTGTGTGTGTGTGTGTAATGGGTAACAGGTGCACTCCCTTCTGTTGCGTACACTGGCAGTTGCTTCTGCCAACAACAAAATACTGTCACAAACAGACATGCTTATTCTAAAACTCCTGCAAAAAACATTACATATACAGTTTTAGTTTTAGTTGAGTAAGCAGGTCTACTTAATAATATTCACAGCAGCAGTCTTGGGCAGACGTTACAGAGGGGAGAAAGGTTGCACACATTCACATATTCATACCTGGCAGCGCTTCACTAGCCTGTTGTCAGTGAGCAGCTTCACCGCAGGTATCACATTGACGTCATTGTCTCCCACTTGCAGAAATGCCATAAAGCTTAAACTAAGCCAAGCTTTAGAGAAAGGCAAAAGCACATTTGCATTGATGGGAGATTCAAGCTGTTTTTTTCATTAAAAACAGCTTAGTGTTCTTCCCTTTTTTGGGAATACCAGGTTTTCTGAAGTTGGATAAATGAGTTTGCTGCTCTAAATGTAATACCCAACGGCCAGAAGCAGAAAGATAAAAATAATAGGGACATTTTCTTTGCTGAAATTTATGGTCCCTAGTTTTTCCATGTGAGTAGGTTGCATTAAATTGTGATATATGATGTGGTTGTTTGTGTGCACTGCAGGTTATTACACACATGTCTCCACGCTGGCTGACGTCCAGGAAAACGTGATGGAGTACCTCCATGTTCTCAGCCGGCCGATGGTCATCAACCACGATCATGACATCATCTGGACTGAGGCCTATATGGACAGTGTGGTCAGTCAGCAACACACACCATTATCTTACATCACTATCATCTGGCATGCATAATGAAAATGTCAGACTAATTTAGGAGGCCTGTGTTATTACTTCTACTTGCGGTCATGTTTTTCTGGAGGGCAACAGAGACAAACAATGAAATGCCATCTCCATGTCTCTCCTCATGAAAATATTCAAAATCCCTTCATGGGTCAATATCACTATAAAGTGCCTTTGGTGTCCCCATCAGAATCACTCAGTCATCATGAAAATGTCGCAGAATAATGAAATTCTGAGGTCTTATTATAAGTGGCCAAACATTTGCACACATATCAGTACAATGATAAGTCTCTTAAAATGTGTTTCCTTCATTTTATACCATTTTCTTTCATTGGATGTACATGATTTTGGCATGTCCCCAACACTGCTCTGCTAACTACAGTGTGTGTAATAAGTGGTTAAATGGTACTAAATCAAAAAAAATTTTGGACAGTTTTATTGTCCACAAGAAGTTATTTGATAAAATTAGTCATTTTGATCATGCATTATCTATTTTCATAATCATATTCAACATTTTGCATGTGTCCCCAAAATTGCTGTCCACCCTGTCATTATGGGGTTACCGCCTCTTTAAGAAACCCTATGACGTTTTCAGTGACATTTCTACCAGCCTTTGGTCTTTCTTCAGTGGAGCCTGAAACAGTGGCTAGTTGCAAACTAAGTATTTACACTTATATTTCAAAATTTTCATCATATTATGAGTGTAGTTGGATGTTGTCAAGCTTAACATGTCCACCCTGTCATAATGAAATATCAATTAATATAAAAACCTTTCAGAAATTAGAAATATATTTGTTAAACAGTACACTGTCAGCTTGCTATCTGAATCATGTTGCTAAGTGAATGTCCACCATGTGCTCATTAAATGCTAACATTAGGCAAAAATGTCCACCCTGTCATTGTCCACCCTGTCAGCAAGCCTTCCATGACAGGGTGGACATGTTACATGTTACACACATTTTTTCAATGTCCCAATGTCCAATGTCCCCCTCCATGGAAGGAGGACCTCTGGCATTTTTTTTTTTACATAATTTCCTTAAGATTTATTGTATTTATGAGGCCATTTCACAACATGTCCACCCTGTCATGCCCAACGTCCACCCTGTCATGTCACTGTCCGCGTGTCATTTTACTGTCCACCCTGTCATATTCATGCTCTTTGAAAAGTTATTAACAAATAATTTTCACAATTTAGCAAAACTTTTTGTGTGATTCCTTTATAAACAAATGAGGGCCAAATAGTTTTGCTTGAAAGTTTGACCAGATATCTTTGTTGTTAGGTTTTATTTAGAAAAGAAAGTCCAACTCTCGCTGATTTTATAGCGAAACAAATAATTTGCCATAATTTCATTATTATCCAAATACTTTTCCCATTAACCTAAATAACCTTTTGAAAAAGGGACCAAATGGCTTTCTGAAAATGTACATTTTATAACCACTATGTAATTATAATATATTTATTCTACTTTGAAATTGTCCATGACAGGGTGGACATATTTTGCTGTTTACATGTACTTTGTCTGCTTGCAGTTAATTTCTAAAAAGTGTGGGAGCTTGACCAACATGCATTTCTAACAGCATAACATCTCCTTAATACAATGAATATGACGTTCAATGGAAAATCTCATCTTTTTTTGGGAGCAATTGGGAAGTCTCAAAGGCACCTTTTGGTGATATTGACTCTCATCCAATTCATCCCAGACGCCAACAGACAACATCCTGCCGTCCACACAAATCACCACATTACATTAAATTTAATAGAGAACATAATCCCCTGCAACAGACTGGACAGGACCCTCCCATTTAAATCATAATAAGACAGCAACAAAGCCCATCCTTGAAATTAATGCAGAAGTAACTGTAATGCTATTCCTGAATTTTAATCCCTTATTGTGTAAGTTACTCAGCAAAGTAATCACATTATAATAAGACCTTACTCAGTGGTGCAATGTTTAGCAACCAACCAACAGAAATTCACTCCACCCTACATAATTCATTTTTTCCTGCTTGTTTCTCTTTCCTCCTTTATTTCATCCCTACCATGTCTCTCATGTTTTCATTGCCCTTTCATGCTTATTGTCTTCCCTCCTCTTCATCTTCATCCTCAGCTCCCAAGTGCACAAGAGGTAATTAATGTTAGCCGTGTAAAATACAGAATATAGTGTCTGTAACGTTTTACTTAGCTTTTTATTTAGACAACAGCTAATAGTTGTAGTGGTTTCAAGTAGTTTCTGGTTAATTTTCCACCTGTGAATCAAATGCTAAAACTAGCTTAGCTCGCCCTCCTGTTAGCTAGCCTAGCTTAGCCGACCTGAAGGTTAGCATGCTGCGTTGACATTTCTACTCAATTTTTAATTGTATTTCAGTTTAAAAAAATGTTTTTCGCTACTTTACTTTTCACTTAGCTATTTTTTTATAGGTAAGTTAAGAGTAAAATAGTGAAGAACAAGTTTCAACACTCATTTTACAGAAGCTTTTTTAAGAAAACTTAGTTAACTGAACATTTCTTAGCTTAGCTTTGCCTTAACTTTGTAAGATGTTAGCTTAGTTCATGTGCATAGTCTTTCAGCCCATCTCCATTTCACTTCATTTTACGTCTTTGGTCAACATTAATGAACTTCATTTAGATTTGTTTTCTCATAACTTGGCTAACTAATTCATCTTGTCATGACAATCTTTGTGTTTTTGTGCCACAGCTGTTCAACAGTCAGGCTCAAAGTCTGCTCCTAATGACCTCAGTAGCCATGCCTGTGTTCAGCAAGAAGAAAGAGACTGTAAGTGTTTTATTTTAATCATCATTAACGCCATTAGACTTGACAGATGTGACCTGAACTGTATTTATGAACCTGTTGTCTGTTTCCTGTAGCTGTCTCATGGGATTCTGCTGGGAGTGGTAGGGACTGATGTGGCCTTGAGAGAACTGATGAGATTAGCTCCAAGATACAAGGTAAACACAACAAAATATATACTGCCAGAGACTGAGATAGTCATTGAGATAGTCAAGTCATTTCCTGTATCTCTGTCGTGGGTTTCGCCACAGCCGAGCCAATGTGGCAGGTCATGACTCCAACTGGAGAAGTGAACTGATTCTAGTCACTGAACTAAATATTGAACCTATTTTTCACAAGCCACATATTGTCCAAACATTTTTACCCTAGAATTATTTTTTTTCAGTCCAACAATTCAGGAGAAAATTAACTTGAACGGTCTCTATCACAACTACACTCTCTCGCAAGATTTGGCAACACAGATACTTCTTCCAAAGATGCTCTATAGCAATAAATAAGCATATTAAAGTAGCAGATAAAAATGAGCCTTCAAATAAGGTGCAAATATTAAATTTGTTTTGTTTTGTGTTATGTTGTTCACAACCCAATCTGCTTTCATCCATCCACACAATGTTCAACACTTTGAACACTTCCAACTGCGCCCACTTCGAAGACAGGAAGTGTATACTATTTCTTACCATTGGCAAAGCTTGTAAAATCTTTTGTTATAGAACATCTCTGATACTGTGTCATGAAAAAGGATGAAATACTGTATAAATACTTTGTACTGATTTTTCTCTGAGATAGCCCATGACATTGGCTTCATCATATAATGTTAATGTGTCTCTTCAGCTGGGTGTCCATGGTTATGCCTACCTCATCACCAACAATGGCTACATCCTGTCTCATCCAGACCTACGACCTCTGGTACAAACAAATGATGTATCACACAGTAGATTATTGCAACTGAGAAACTTATAGCTATAACTGAGCTTGATAGATTTAATGCGATTAACTATGCATGGTAAAATGGGATAGGTTGCGAAAGAATTTTTGTTGTTTGTGTGTGTGACAGTATAAGGAGGGGAAGAAGCTAAAGCCAAAACCCAACTATAATAGTGTTGATCTGTCAGAGGTGGAGTGGGAAGACACTGAGGAAAAAGTGAGTAATACACACTTTTCAGTTTTTGCTTTTCTCTGTATGTGAGCATGAGGAATGATGTTCAGATCCATAACATGGTACGGTGAAACAGTGCTGAGTATGTAAAATCTGTGTTTCAGCTGAGGACAGCCATGGTTAAAGGAGAAACCGGAATGTTGTCTTTAGACGTGAGAACTTCAGTGGATAAAGGAGTGAGTACGTTTTTTGTGTGTCAGTGAGTTTCGAGTGGAGCAGTCTGAAATTTTAGATCAGAGTTTAGATTTTCCTTTTCTTTCTTCCTCTGGGGTTTTGTTGTCTTTTCTTGTATCAGCTATGTTTTTTTTTCTTTGCTTCCATTGAGGTGACAAGTTTTACAAGTCCATTATTTTGTGTCTTTTAAGTTTTCTTTCTTTCTCTCTGTGTTCTCTCTGTCTTTCACAGAGAAGAGTGGTGTTCCTGAAGAATGATTACTTCTACACAGTCATCAATGAGACGCCATTCAGGTTTGTCTGATCACTTTCAGCTTAACAATATTACTTGAAGCAACACAACTCCTCTACCTTCATGCAATGATTAATACCAAAACAAAAAATCTATATAGTATCTCTTCTAGCCCTATGTCCTGTTTAGCCTAAACATTAGTTCAGAGTAACAGCAAATGCTTATTGTTGGTTATAATGAGCATGATTGTACCTTTGACATATAATATAAATATTAGTAAAATAAGGTTTTCTCTATGTTGACAGTCTGGGTATAGTGTTGACTAGGGGATATGGACAGTATATCTTCATTGGAAATGTCTCTGTTGAGGAGGGTAAGTCGCTCCCAGTTTTTCAGTTTCTCTGTATTTGTGTCTGCTTGGTTCACTCTCTCATTACTCTGTCATGTTTTTTCTTCAGGTCTTCATGATTTATTGGCTCCAGACCTGACCATCGCCAGTGAATGGTGAGTACTCTATAACTAATAGAACATAGACTTTATCAGATTCCCACTAGTGCAAGTGGTTGGAGCTCTTCTTGAAATAAAAAAAAAAATAAAAAAATAAAAAAATATGACTATGGCACATTTTTGGTTATGCGCACTTGTAGGACCTACTGTGAGACGGACATTGACCCAGCTCATCGGAAGCTGAGCCAGCTGCAGGCTGTAGTGCGATACCTCACTGGCAAAGAACCAGATCTGGAGTGTAAGTGGACAATTTAGTTTCATTACATCCTCTTTTGCAGTAGGAAAAATAAAACACACTTTACTCCTGTAAATCCTCAGCAAATGGATACGGTGTGTTTACATACACACCAGAAATCAGAGAATTTTTTGTCATCTTTTTTCCTAAGCTTCAGTCATTCATTACCATTATTAGATTTAAGTTATTTTTTCCCCTGTTTTTTCTCTACAGGTGATGTGCTGTTGTTGCAACAAACTCTTTTTGATGCAGTGGTCACGGCTCCTATGGAAGCCTACTGGACCGCTCTCATGCTCAACACATCTGGGTGAATATTAACCACAAAAAATGATTGATAGTTTTGTCCTTTATTTTAGACATGGTACTTTTACATGATTGCTCATTTTATTTTGAATACTTACATCCTTCTCTATCTGCTCCACCGCTTTCCTTTTATCTCTCATTCTCTCTCTCTCTCTCTCTCTTTCAGTATGGATGAAGGAATAGAAACGGCATTCTTGGGGACCCGTTCAGGCCTGATGAGATTTCAGAGATACACTGGTATTGAAAAAAGAATTGGCAAGTGAGTAAGAAAAACACTGTCATTTTGTAAATTAAATATCATCACATCATACCATTACGTCCACAACCAATAAGTTTCAAAACTGGGGTTAAACAAAATGTTGTTTTGTGACTATGCTTAAATTGAATCTGAAATTGCAGTAAAGAGATAGTCCGCCCTCTGGTGGTCAAAAAATGAAATTGTTTTCTGTGACGAATCCCAGTTGTCTCACATAAACGTTCAACCAGCATAATGTATAATATGTATATTTTTATTATCATCCTATTTGCTAGAATTTGTATATTTAGATTTCATATTGGATGACATATATGAATAGCGTGAATTTCCCCACTGTGGGACGGATAAAGGTTTATCTTATCTTAAACAAAACTGCACCCTTTTCAATAAATCCTTATATTTCAGCTCCTCTCTTGGATTTTAATGCATCATTGGAGATGAATGAATGTTGAATGAATAGTTTCATATGGTTTCCTTTAAATTTAACGACTCTGTCTTCATTTTTGTTCTGCTTAACACACACTCTTTTTTTTCTTTCCCTAAGTTACAACAAGTCTTACAGTTGTCCACTTTCTCCTATTGTTATTTTCATTCTTCCTTCTTTGCCTTTGTCATCATTTTTAGGCAGTAGATAGTAGGTTTTTTTCTTAAGGCTTATTTTTGTCTCTCCCCAGGTCTTTCCTGACCTCCACAGACAAGGAGAATATGTTCACATTGGACCATTTCCCAGTGTGGTATCGAAGAGCAGCTGAGTACCCAGCTGGACAGTTTCTATACTACATGCCCAGACAAGAGACAAGAGGTAGAGGGCATACCTTTACTGAGCAAACACGCACATGCACACACAGCATTTTTTGTACCGTTTCATTTCCAGTTTTCTCAGCCTTGTTCAGCAGGTTGAGCCAGAAATCTCTCAGTGACAGGCTCATTTCTCTATAGCCTACAGGCTACAACAGCTCTGTTCTGTTTACTTCGTTGTATATTTATGTAGTCTGTATCCAACACAGGTTTGGAAATTTCATTTCAGTTCAGGCTTGATGGATATTCTATTTAGTTTTATTCTTCACCAGAGTTCATACTCCAGGAATTTTGCTGTTGCGAAGAATAATCAGCGGCTCCAGAGTGACAAAGTTAATGGCTACTGTCATCATGTTTATCATCACATCATACTAACACTTGCCTCCATCTTTAAATCTAGTCAAGAGATGAAAGTCAGTTAAAAAATGGGAATTTGAGCCAAACCCTTCTCTGCCTCTGGATTTAATTTCCTTATTTAACTCCACTAAATGTTTTTCAAAGTGCTCTGAAATAACATGTTTGTCACAAAGTGCTTTAGGCAGCAACAAAGGACAGGAATTTAAATTTAATCTTCACTGCAAAGTGCAGGCTTAATTTTGTTGTTGAGAATATTCATTCAGTATGAGGCTGATGATACTGCTCTTCCTCATGACAGAATACAGGATGTGTGTATATATCCACTTCCTCACTTACTTAAAGTAAGTATGTATGCATGTACGGACTCCACAGATGATTTAAACTCTGGACATATAAGATATAATGGATAGCATAGATATTCACAATTCAGAAAGTTCTATTTCTAAGTCCTAATTCAAAATGGTGATAAATGTTTCATGTTGCTTTATGTTATACAATGAAACGTTTTACCATTTGGCCATCATTTTAAACATGGGCCTTAAAGTACAAATGCACAAAAATTGACTTATATATGTTTTAGGTTGATTTAGATTGATGTTAGATGGAGTTTGTTGTGTCCAGATATATTCAGGGACTATGAGGCTGACTATAGCGCCACCTTGAGCGCAGAGGAGGTGGAGCTCCAAGCGGAGGAGGGAGGGAGGAAACGGAGGGAGGCGGATGAGGAGGAGGAGGGTAGAGGAAAACTTTTACTTATACTTGGCATGCCTCCTCTTTTTATTTATCCTCATTCTTTTCTTCCTCATCCCTGATATATAAGCATAACAAGTGCTGCGGTCTCGGTTTTTCATTTCTTCAGTCTTTATCTTTTTCTTGCTCTACTCTTTCTTTTTTTGTTTCATTCCTCCTCCTTCTCTCTCTTTCTGTCACTGCATGAGCATGCAATCAAAGTATGGGACCCTCCTCTCCTCTCTTAGGGAGCCAGTAAGGTGTCTGGTTCATTTGCATTTTTGCGTTGATGAATTTCTGTTGAACTAAAAATATGGTTCCATGGAGTTTTTTAGCTGTATTATCTCTGTCATTCTGTTACAATATTATATTACAGTGGAAAAACAACAAAATCTCATTCCCATCAAAATCCCAATCTAATTCAGCCAAAGACTGGTTTTGTCTTGAAGGAGTGAACAACAGAAATATAAACATGGGGCACATGAAAACAAAGAGTACACACACACAGTCCTTCTGTTATGAGTATATTAGTAAATTAGCTCTTATACTCTGTTACATAAACGCTTAAACTGTTAATCTGGCTGGAAATTGGTGGCTTGGTGACAGCTGGCATCAGTTGGCATGAACACTGCGAATAGACACACAGAAGATGAATGCATGACTTTATTAAATATTACCCACCGAGTCCAAGTCAATCTGTCACCCACATATTTTCAAACACATTTTGGCATATCTGTACTAACACTTCAGCTGTCACTATCGCTGTTACAAATGGTGTATTGAGTATGTGAGAAAATGAATATCTCTGGGAACATTTTCCTTTTCAGCTCTCTTGCATGTGTGTACTCATGCATGTGTATATGTAAGGGGTATTTGTGTTTTTGGGCATGCTCCCTGTTTCCATATGCATGTTTTAATAAAGTGCTGTAAATTCTCGCTAATTGTTTGTTGCTCTACCAGCAGGCAGGATAGTGATTGCTACCACTGCTGTCACTGTTACGGTGGGCAAGAAAACTGCCATCGCTGGAGGTAGGATGACAATCTTTGTTCAGATACACACTCTTTTTTGTGTCCTTTATACACAATTTATTCCACTGTTCCCTCTCTCTTTCTCATTCCTTTTTAATCTTCTCTTTTTCTCACATGCACTTACATGTTTTCTCTCTTTCTAAACCTCTCTTGCAAAGCGCCCCCTCCCTGCATGTTTAATGCATCCTCTGCCTCTCCATCCTTGACTCTCTCTCTACTCCTTGTCTGTCTTTTCTTGCTGTTTCACATGGTAAAATTGACTGGTTGTGACTGGATTTGGTGACTGCTGCATCACCATCCAATCAGCATTTTTGTACTGACCCGCTGACTTGACACTTTGCCATGCTTTATTGGATGTGCTGTGGAATTCACTTCAAGACAAACTTGCATCTTTGGTGTTTTATTGTAACAGACAACAAAGAGTTCATCTAGTTTACATTCATACTTTGGTGCTCATTTTGCCTTCTTCTATTGTTATGTTATATTGTTGTCCTTTTGCACGAACAAGAAGTTCTGAAATTGCTCCGATAAATGATTTAATTTACAATTCCATGACTGCTGGGCAAACTCCAGCTCCTGCTGAAGATAGTGTGATATGATCGAAAGGTTCAGAACTGTTATTAAATGGACCCTTTGGATGAGAGTCTTTTTTCGTTTTGTGTTTTCCAGCTGTTTTTTCTAAGGTTGAGAATGAACCTCGACCTGATACCTGCATCAGTCCAGCTCTGATTGTGATCATGTACCTTAGATGATTGGAGAGTACTGTCACTGTGTTGTGTCTGGTTTCTTCAGTCGCTCTTGAGCTCTAATGTCTCTGCTTCTGATGATTATGTGTCGGTGGCATCTTTTCTTAAAGGTATTTTAGATGACTACATAAGGATAATAGCTGTATTTGAGTCTGTGCTTGATTGTGTATTTTACACAGAAGCATTTTGTCTTATAGTCGATAGTTTTGGCTTTGTTTTTGGCTGCCTGTGTGCTACTGTGTATTTTGTCCTGGTAAGACCATCTGTGACTGACACACTCATCAGTCATAATTATCTGGGCGAGACAGGACTCTCAGGAGCTGCATCCTGAGAGCACGTTTGTGTGTGTGTGTGCATGTGTGAGTGTATACCTGAATGCATTTGGTGTCTCATTACGCTGACAGACAGAGAAACACTCTATACACAAACACAAACACACACGCTTATCAGCATTTCACAGCTTTCGTAGAAATGGTCTCAGGTGTGAAAATCGTGTTATATTTGGAAATGGAAAACAGGGAGAGCAGGGAGAAGTGAGAAAGAGTTCAAAATAGATATGTTTCGGTCACTCTCTTAATCTCGCTGCCTCTCATTCTCGCTGTTTTCTCTTTTTTTCCTTCCTTTTTTGCTTCATTCTTTTCTCTCTGCTTGTTTGGAAACATTAGCGTCACAGTATGTCGAATCCAGAGCCCCGCTGCAGCCTACTGTACAGTCACATCTGGAATAACTAGTACATATAAAATATGAAAGTAAGACAGAAAGCTGCTTATTTCTGTGTATGTTAATGGTTGGTTGTGATACAGTACTCATCTGCTGGAGGTCAAAGGTCATAGATTGTTGAAGTTTTTATTCACTGCTGCATCACTGGATGTCAAGTGAAACAGCTTTTCTACCAGCTCCTTCACTTTTACAAAAACATGGAGGGGAAAAAGCAGTATCAATGTTTTATAGGCTTGCTCTCTCTGTGTTTCTTGAACACGCCCTCACACAAGGATACACACACACATTCACTCATCGTGTCTCACCCTTTGACACTTTCCCTTGCCCTGTTAAACCCTCACATACATCTCTTTTCTTAGCCTCTTTCCTCCCAAGGTGTCAGACCTGTCTCCCTTCCCTTCACCAAGCTTTTCACCCCCTCCTTAGTCTTTTTTTTCCCCCTGTCATGTCACTCTCTCGCTCGCTCTCAGTCCTTTGTTCACTCACTTCCTCTTTACATCTCTTTCTCGTTGCGTCTGTGTAAGCGAGGGTCAAGTTTATCTCCTGAACACAAGTGGGATATTCAAAAGCTGCCTCGTCAAGGGGCACCCTCTTATACAACCACAAAGCTGTACTGCACCCACCTTTGGCATGACTGCTATATTTGTACAAGTGTTACTTTGATCTAACATTTGTACTAGTTTAAATGCATGTGTACTGTTAAATCAAAATACGCAATGTATGCAATACACACAAATCTAATAAACAGCTTTGTTACATGCAGATATGGACCACTGCAAAACAGTTCATGTGCTTCATATTCAGTATCTTGCTCAGGGACACTTGAGCAGCACAGATATTTGCAGACAAAGTCACCTGAACTAGAACCATCCTGTTGAAATGTGACATCCTGGAGCATTTTATAGATTAAATCATCAGACATTCAATTTAAGAGGAATGCAGTGGATGCAAAAGGTTGTAATTCCATTTCTCACCACTGAGTGTCAGTGTTTGTCTGAACAGAATCTACCCCCCCCCCCCCCCCCCCCCAGTGTCTCA